>JAHDVF020001260.1:0-600000 GCA_022606425.2 Lepidostoma basale
ATATGTGGATAGAATATTTGACCAATTAACCTCAGATAAAAAAATATTAATTGATTCATAGTCTCCATGTTTAAAAAGATGAACGGCTCATTGGGGTTCACGTAGTAGCTGAGAAGGTTCAAATGATAGAGTTAATTCAATAGCTGGGTGATGGGAATCCTCGGGTACAAGTGGAAAAGCAGATCGAGACACTCCGGAGACAAAATGGGAAGTACTAAGTATAAGATCCAAGGTACGATTAAGTGAGTTTTTAATTGAATTATACTGGTGAAGACCGAGAAGAGACATATAGTCCACAAGTAAAGTAGAGCAGGTAGAGGAAAAATTGGAAGGAAGCAATGATTGGTCGGTTGTGTTACAAGACCAGTCAATGTCTGACATATTAAGGTCACCTAGAATAAGAAAGTCGTCTTCAGGCCGGTCAGTAACTAGCCTAAAGAGTAAATTTAGGAAGCTGTCAACACAATTAGCATAGTTAGATCCCTTGGGTATGTACACACAAGCGATGTTTAGATTATTTCTAGGGAGGCCGCTCGCACCACGTGTTAGTGATATCCAAATGGATTCGGCGTCACAAGTCCACTCTGGTCGAGCAACGGGATTAAGGTGGGACAAGCATGCTAGCAGTACACCCCCACCACGCGAGCCGCGATCACATCGCCAAACACTGTACCTGGAGTCGAGGAGTTCACCAGAAGCGATGTCAGGACCAAGCCATGTTTCAGATATAGCCAAAATGGAATCGCCAATTGAGGAATTGTGAGAAAAGACATCAGTTTTAGTACGCAAACCCCTGGTATTCTGCAGGTAAATATTAAGGGCCTCGCCTAGTCCGAAGTTTGAAAATGAAATTGAATAAAGTATGCATTGAATGTAATAAAGACACAAGTACACTGCGGAAAGGTGATGCTGTTACAGGAACCACCGCACAGAGACGACGAATGCCGGACATGTATGGAGCAAAAGAGGTGCTATAAAAAAATATAAGTAGTAATATAAATATTAATTGGAATGAGCAAAAACAAATCAAGATAAAACTGTTAAAATTAAAATTAAATGATGCTTCTCTCGAGGGACTGGATACTCTTGATTGCAATCGCCGGGGAACCGTCGCTCTTTCGAACAAATACTGTGCCGCCCCTTGTCCAGGTATAGCGAAATCCCTTTTCCTTACATCTCAAACGTGCAGCATGGAATATTTGCTTGTTAAGGATAGAGAGGTGCTCGTTGACGAAGAGAGGCACAGGAGAGCCAGAAATCCCCAAATCGCCAGTGGATAGACCACGCTTCCTTCTAATAGCAGCAATCAGGGAATCCTTCACCATCCTGTTGTGAAACTGGACTATTATCGGCCTTGGTCGACCAGATACCGGAGACTTCAGGGCGACTCTTGTGACATGGCCAATGTCCCGTACCTCGAGGCTGACCTCCAGTTGTTTAGCTACTTTGATGACCATGTCAACAAGGCACTCGTTGTTGCGCTCTGGAAGTCCGGTTATTTCGACGTTACAAATACGCGCCCGCTGATCCGCATCATTAGCCCTCCGCTCCAGCTCCTCCACTCTGCAGCTCAATTGTGGCACGGAACTCTCAACTCCATCAACCTTCTTTAGCCTGTCGTCAAAGGTTGATAATCTCTTCTCAAAGTCTTCCATCATGCACACTCGTCGATTTTTCCGACTCCTCGCGTGGCTGACTGTAATTAGCTGACATTTGATTTATTTGATCGTGCCACATTTTCCTCGGGTTTCCTCTATTTCTAGTTCCATTTACATCGTTAACATATACTTTTTACAATTCATTCTTCATTCATTATATCCTTCTTTTTATTTTTCTTTTTCTTATTCTTTTGAACCCTTGGTCTGTTTCTGTAATCAGGCTGGCCTCTCTTGGAAGGTCGACTCCCAGCTATCCCTCCATCTCTTTGGCGGTCTTCCGCGGGGACAGTAGCTGGCAAGAATCTGATGCGCCACAACGTGTGGGATTCTGGTGGGATCCATCCTCTACACGTGCCCATTCCAGAATCTTCTGCATTGTCTGCCATATTTCACGACATCTTCCACCTTGCAGATTTCGCAGACAGCGGATAGCCATTCTTTCCATATGTACAAATTATCTTATCTTCCTTTAATTGTTTTGTTCATAACACTTTAATTCGCACTGCATTCACTTATTTGAATTTTCTTTGGACACTCTATCCTACACAGATTTTCCGCGCATTCGTGTAAGAGCTTTCATTTCTAAAGCATTTATTTTAGGTTCATCCTTATTTTGCTAGTTTCATGTTTTGCTTCAAAATAATATTTATTTTTTATATTGTATTATAAACACCCCATTATGCTGAAAAAAAATTATATTAGGCATTTGAAATCCTCCAGTAGTCGGAATCACTTTATTAAGCACATCAAATAAATTGTGCGTTGCTTGCTATCCAAACCTTGTTTCTTGGAATAAACGATGAATTTCATCCATTTTAAGAGTATCGAATAAAATTGTTTTACGGATGAAGGCTTTTTAGATAAAGCTTTTATTTTTATATTTTCAAATAGAAAACAGACATTAAAACGTGTTGGTGCAAATATCTATATATATATTTTATATCATCTCTCCATATAAAATATTTAAAACAAAATAAAAATTAAATGTAATAAATCTTTTTGAAATGTATATTTAGTTAAAATCCACTAATGTTTAATATCGGTGGATTTCAACTTATTATACATTCATTTTAAACAGATTTTCCTTACAATTTATTTTTTCATTATTTACAATGTATTGTTTTGATGTTAAAATTATACAAATTATTCGTTTATATAAAGAATTTTGACAGGTGTAAAAATAAATTTTTCATTTGTTCCACTGACAATTTGAATAATTTCTTCAAAATTATTTTTAAATTCTTGCTGGTGTTGGTTTGATATCAGTGCTTAATTACTGCTAATTTAAAAAAAAAAATTGTATACGTGGAACGTAAATTATATGGACAACATGTGCACCATCTAAAAAGAACATTTTGTGTTAAATTATTTTTATTTTGTTACTTTATTTTAGAAAATTTGTTTTAATTTTTTTGTGGATGTTGGACGATCGAAGTGTGCGCGGGAGATGCCTATTGGTGGCGATGAGGTTTGCAACCCATCACACCGCGTCTCCCGCGGGGCGAAAAGAAAAGGATGGAGTGCCGTATCGGTTAATGTGTGACAGTCCATTCTTTCTGCCTACACTTTCAGAGAGATGGTTAGTTAGTTAGTTAGTTAGTTTTACAATGAACTTCTATCTCGAAATTTCAAAAAAACAGTATTGTTTTTTCAAATCAAATCAATCATGCTGTTTGTAATCTCTGTTGAGTTACAACAGACATTACAGAAAGCATGAATGTTTAAGGCATCTATTGATTACAGTTAAAATATTTTATATATACAATATAATACTAGGAAGGCATGAGAGATGGTTCAACATAAAGAAAACAAGATACTCTTCAAAGTCTAAAATCTTCTAAACGTTCTTTGAGTAATATGAATGTCGATCTCCGAGGAGAACGCGTTTAGCGGACAAATGGTTCTTCCTACCGGTGTCACCAGAAGCAGATTGGTTCTGGGAGCCAGTAGGTTATAAAATCCGTGCTGTCACTCTTGGAGATATCTATCAGGGACAATTATTACAATAAATGTAATATAATATTGTTACTCAATACGATAATTCTTATAAAACATTTTATTAATGTTGGCAACATTAATAAAATGTTTTATAAGATTTATCACTTTATAAGAATTAACAATTTTTTAAGTGTCTTCCGTGGATTTTTTAAGTCAGAATAAGTTAAGGTTAAATTGCATTTTTAAAGAATAAATTTTATATAAATCTTATATAAATTTAAATTCAATAACGTTTTATTCTGTGGGGTATGAGTTCGGCTTGAAGATACTGGTCCACTTTTATCTGTCGGATGCAATCCCTCTTAAGCTACTTCTGCCTAAAAATGCAGCGAATGCTTCACCTATAGGTCGGTGTTCGAATTTCAAAATATCCTGCCTGTAGATTCCATTTAATAGAATTTAAAAATCACAGAAAAAAATTACACATGTTAAAAAATAAAGACCAAATAAAAATACTGATATTTGTAATGTTTCTTTGGGTAAGAAAATTGCATTGCAAAAATTGCATTGTGTTGCACTGTTTTCTTCTTCTGTAGGCGTTATATATTTTTAATTGAATTTTAATACATAACATGTTTTTTTGGTCTTTTTCTTTTTTATATACTTTGTATATACAACACTAATTTAAAAAATATATAAATTACATATCAGACATGTTTCGGACAACCGATCCTTCTTCAGTGATGCATATTATAAAGATACATATTTAAAATATTATAAAATTGTTTACAAATATGATCAGTTTTGAGAGATGTTATAAAGATTTATTTTGGAACGTGTATGCTTTTGTTATAATAAATATTATGAATTAATTTAAAATTTAAAATTATAATTTTAAGTTCTTATTGGAGTTCGGGTAATTGCTTACAACAAAGGAAATAAATCAAAGATTGGACTTGACGTTAAATTTATTTATTATTAGAAGACATTAGAATATTGTTTGATACATTTCAAGGCCACCCCCGACCCCTCCACAATATTCCCTATTCCAATAACCAGGTCCAAATATCGGACCCAAGCTACCACATCCTCCAAGAAACCCTCACCATCCAAGAATATTCAATCAAAAAATAATAATTTTAACATTTGGGGGAGCTATAACCTCTAGGGTGGTAATACAAAGATGCCAAGATCCATGATTACATATTTGACTATTTTTTATTCCTGGTTTTATCTGGGAACTGTGTTTTTCCGAGACACGACAGTTTTTTATTGAATTATTTCACGGAACGAATGCATCATTATAACATGTATTTAATAGAAAATATCAATGAAATATTTCTCTTTATACAGCCGATTTTTTGTTTAATTATTTTATTATCGAATTTATTGAAAGCTAATGCATTAACACTGTAGAATTCCAAAATAATACACTTTCTAAATTGAAATAACGTTGTTGACAATCCACAAAATATTTAAAAACACGACATGCTTCGGAGGATACCTCTATCTTCAGGTGTTAAATATATAATAAAAACTAAAGGAAGAAAGTCTTATAAAAATACATTTAAAAATAAATACAATACAAAGGAACAATACATTTAAATTTTAAAAATTAACGTGGGCTTATTGCTGCAAGTACTAATATATATTTTTTAGTAAGAACTAATAAATAATATTAAACAATAATAATACATATTAATTATATTTTCTTCTTCTTCTTCTCCTTTTAGACCTTTGGTCTGTTCCTATTTAAATACAATATTAATACAGATATAAATACAATATAAATACAAAAATAAATATTATAAAATATAAATACAATACTATAAAAATACAACGTTATTTTAAATTTTCAAAGTGTATTATTGAATTTGAAAATTATTATAATTTAATTAAAATTTACTAAGATCAAAATTATAAATATATGTGATTACTTTCAATGGAAATTTCCATTTCTCTAACTACTCATACGATTCAATAGAGATAAAACATTTTCAAAATTACCAACTCTTAAGAAAGTGAATAACGAAATACCTTCTTATTTGATAAAGTATGCTGATTTCTGAATACAAGGGTATTCTGTATTTATTTTCATTAACTTTACAAATCGAATTTGTAGAATGTTTTGAATTTTGCCTTAATTTGATTTGTTTTGATCAATTTACCTTTACCAACAGAACTTTGAATATTTCCTTCGCACAACGCGAAGACATCCTTTGATGTTCGCGTGTTCGCGGAACCAATGAGGGGATATAGAAATAAGGTTCATTTTATATATGCAAATATTTCACGAACAAATGTTCTGGCAGAGTTCATAAATACATTTCGTTTAGAGGCATACACGGAAATTCAGTTTTGGTTAAATTAATTCTTTGGGGCACTTTTCAAATTGTGATCATGGTGAAAATATTTGGCAATTGACTTTTATTTCGGCTGATTCTAATTTTTTACTGATCTGAAACAATGTTTTGAGGTATGACCAGAAATTATTTTTAATCTAAAAATGTTAATGTTAATTTATTGTTATTGTTATTTATCAGTCAAAGTTTTACTATAGTAGTACACATGTGCATTTTTTTGTTCATAGGGACTTAGAGGAGTCCCACCGCTTTTCCGAAGCTTTTATAAGCGGACGTCGCCTTTCATCAGCTTCGCTCTATCAATCCCTAGGTCCCGTCTTTCGTCTCTGCGGGACTTACGTTACTGGAGTTGTGATAAAAGAAAAACAAGAGGGATCCAGGCCACATTTAAACTACCCATTTCCTCTATGTCCCGCCGAAATGTTAATTTATTCAATAAACATAATACAAAATAAAATAAAATTTTAAAACAAAACAGACCTACTGGAAACTATCACATGGGGACATAACAGCGGGAGGTTGGATGAGTATCAGAGGAGGCAAATGCGGGCAGGGGAGGTTTGTAGTATGTGTATTATATTACAACATTTTGAATGTATACAAATACTAACTAACTAACTAACCATCACGCCGTCTCCCCGGAGGAGTAGGCAGAAAGAATGGAGCGCCACACTGTTCTGTCCTGACATACTTCTCTCGTTTCCTCTACATTCATACATCTTGTCATGCACGCACGTCGATTTCTCCGACTCCTCACGTGACCTACATTCAATATTTGATTGATTAGATCGTGCCACGTTTTCCTCGGCCTTCCTCTATTTCTAGCTCCGTTCACGCCGTTTACATATACCTTCTTTACCATTCTGTCTTCACTCATTCTTTCCATGTGTCCAAACCATCTTAATGACCCTTTCCTTATTTTGTTCATAACACTTTCGTTCGCACCACATTCACTTCTTATACTTGCATTTGTCACTCTATTATATAAAGATTTGCTACACATTCGTCTTGGAGATCTCATTTCTACTGCATTTATTCTACTTTTATACTATACAAATACTTTTAGACGAATACTGGATTTTACCCATTGCGGGTAATCATTTCAAGGATTAATTGTATCTCGATAGAGACGAAGATGCAAATTGGGAACAGAATCAGGTAGTCGAGGTGTTTACAGGACTTATGACCTGTTATTGGTTGGGTTAAGCGCGCACCATTTTAGTTTGGGTTAAGCGCGCACCACATTTCACATTGCGTTAATAAAAAAAAGATCTTCTGCTTAATGCTTAATCCAATCTTCATAGATGGCGCTAGTGTGTAGATTGAAATAGAACATGTGAATTGTGGTGTTGCATATTAGCATATATACAACTTCCAAAAAAATTGTCAGACATGGTGGTCGTAAGAAGAGTGCAATGGGGAATGTTGTATTACATAAAGCGTTCGCTTAACCCAACCAATGACAGGTCATAAGTCCTGTAAACACCTCGACTACCAAATTCTGTTCCCAATTTGCATCTTCGTCTCTATTGAGATATAATTAATCCTTGTATTATATTAATTTATTAAATTACTAGCTGACCCGGCAATGCTTCGCTATTGCTATATTAGAGTATATAAATACTCGTACACCCAATATATATTAAAGAAATACAATGAAAGTTCAATATCAATTATTTTATTGGATAAAATGACATGTGTATAGGTGCAAGAATGTGTGTATCCTAATTCAGTTCATATCTTTAAAACATTTGTTTAATCCAAGCAAACTTGCTGTGAACTTGAATAATACTAATGTGAATTGAACAATTGAAGGCTGGGCATTACCAAGGTGGCAAGTTTGCAAAAAGTCTGAAATGAGTTTTTGATGCCAATTGGTCTTAAACATAGCTGTGCAAAAGCGCGTTATGATTTAATAATATAGGTAGTTCAAACGTTACCCTAAAGATGCCACCCAAAAAAAGTTTATATATATATATCTTTTTCAGCTTTATGTTTAAACCATTAAACGTCCAGTCTTAATTTTTTTCCTCAATATTTTAAGTGAAATTAAAAAAACAAATAAATATACTATATCACATTTGCATAAAACATTCATACATATACAATTCATATCCGTTCACTCCTGGGCGTAGGCCTCCTCCATCTGCTTCAATGTCTGTCGATCCTGGGCAACACGCATCCAATGTCGTCCCTCCATCGAAGTTGAGGACGTCCTGGGTTTCGGGTTGCACTTCATCTACGCATATATCGAGGTGTGGGATCCATCCTCTGCACACATGCATTCCATTATCTTCTGGGTTGTCTGCCTCATCTCATGACATCTTTCAGCTTGCAGATTTCACCGTTTCATGTTACCTAGAAATAAAAGGAAAAATATTAAATTAATATAGTGTAGTTCAAATGTTACCCTAAAGATGCCACCCAAAAAAAAGTTAATATATATCTTTTTCAGCTTAATGTTTAAACCATTAAACGTCCAGTCTTAATTTTTTTCCTTAATATTTTAAGTGAAATTAAAAAAAAACAAATAAATATACTATATCACATTTGCATGGAACATTCATACATATACCATTCAAGGTCATAATAATGCTCTTAGAAATACAATGTTTAGAGAAACAAAACTCTTGATTTTGATGTCCATTAGATGAAGCTAATAATGCACATTCACTTAACCAATGACGAAATTTGTAAATTTGTGTGATGTCTGGAAATATACATTGAATCAATTCTCTTTGGAGTGTGATTCTACAGAAATCAGTTGATAATTTAAAGCATTCATTCCATACAATGAACTTTCATTGTTGCAGAATTTTACCCATTCCAGAAATATTTAAAATGTTGCATGTAGGTGTTTCAATATTTGTATCATCATCATCATGAGCCTATATCCGTTCACTCCTGGGCGTAGGCCTCCTCCATCTGATTCAATGTCTGTCGATCCTGGGCAACACGCATCCAATGTCGTCCCTCCATCGAAGTTGAGGACGTCCTGGGTTTCGGGTTGCAGTTCATCTATCATCAGGGCTGCGAGCGGCATGCCATTTTAGCGCTGCCACTCTTCCGATGATGTCCGACACTCCTGTTCTGCCTCTAATAGTGGAATTAAACCAATTAATCCAACCTGTACATACCATTTCAAAATTAGTTCATAAATATAACAATCTGTCTTGCACATATCGAGGTGTGGGATCCATCCATGCCAGTCTTGCGTTGTGTGCCCCATCTCACGACATCTTCCACCTTGGAGATATCGTGGATAGCCGTGTTCCTCACCCTATCTCAAAGAGTCTTTCCTGGTATCATCCTTAGCGTCGGCATCTCTGCAAAAATCAAATAATTATATTAAAATGAGCAGTATATTAAAAAAAAAAACACTCGAGGCTCTTGATCGATCATTGTAAGATTGGCGTGGGAACATCAGACCATTTGGAAATGTTATATTACTGGATTTTTCCAACTGAGGCAGCTAATGCTGTATGTAAGGATATGTTTACCTATCACAGCATAACAGAGAAAAACTAAAACAGCTGAAGTAAATCGTCTAATCCAAAAGATATTATAGGTTATCGCCCTGCCAGAACAATTTTACATTAAAATAACTAACTAACTAACTAACCATCACGCCGTTTCCCCGAAAGGGTAGACAGAAAGAATGGACTGCAACATTTTAATCGATGCTGCACTCCATTCTTCTCTTTTCGCCAACGCGAGAGACGCGGTGTGATGGGTTGCGAACCTCATCGCCACCAATAGGCATCTCCCGCGCACACTTCAATCATTCAACGTCTACATAATAAATATAATGTTCTTTTAGATGGTGCACTTGTCGTCAGCTGGACGATCCGGACATTTGTGTTTATTCAATTTTTTATTCCACTGTTTTAATTTTAATTAGGCACTTAAAACAATCCAACACCAGCAAAAACTTGAAAATTTGATTGAAGAATTTATTCAAATTGTCATTGGAACAAATGAAAAATTTATTTTTACACCTGTCAAAATTCTTTTTATAAACGAAAAAACTTGTATTATTTTAACATCAGAAGAGTGAAAACGTATTTCGTGTCACAAATAACTATCACAAAGTGCGGCAACAATCAAATTGACCAAAACAATTCACTTATACAGGAAATATCTCCAAATTGACAGGAGCACCACATGAATCAAACCATTTTTTTTAAATCAGAACCAGAACCAGATTCCTTGCAGGATTTGCGAATTTATTCGTTGGGTATCCTATCTCTAACGGTTCTCCCCACAATAAAATAACATTATTAAAATAGATTATACCAATTCATAGAATTGTTACTTAGAATTTAACGTTTTTCCATGTAGTCATAACATAACCTAAAATAATACGTAAGTAAAACGATAGTTATGTAATTTCATTTCTATTCGATATAATTTAGAACTAAAACTTTGAAATATGTAATGCGGAAATATAATCTGTATTCATTTCAACGGCAAAATAGAATAAACTGAAGATATATATGAATTAGAAATATAAATATTTTACTTACGAAACTGTAACACGCAATTCAAATTTGACATTTCAGAGATAGGGATGGGCAATCCGCTCACGAGTCGACTCAAAGATTCGAATCTTTTTGGTGAGCGGGTGAGCGATGATCCATAAAAAAAAGAGCGGCAGCTCAATGATCCGCTAGGTCAGGGGGGTCGGCAAAATTATTAGCCAAATGCGTACTTTACAACGATTTAAAAAAAAATTGAGAGCCAAATATGTTTATTGATTTATTTATTATAATTTTTGCACTTCATTCAATTACGGGTACACTGAATAAAACATTATTTCATACTTCTTCCTGTGATGAAGGCGACCAGCCTTCTCTCCATCTCTTTGGTGGTCATCCTGGTGGTCGACGGCCCTCTGGAGTCTCTTGCATCACGATATTAGGAATTCTTGCTGGATCCATTCTCTCGATGTCTCTGCCTACTCCATCTCACTATGTCTTCAATGTTGCAGGATTTGCGAATTTATTCGTTAGGTATCCTATCTCTAACGGTTCTCCCCACAATAGGTCGCAGTCTGGTTCTGACAGTGTCTGCTCTTGCTTTGATTCCGTATGTTATTATGGACCTGATGCATGTTTGTTTGTTGTTATTCTTAATTTTAGGCACAATTCCATGTTCTCATCAATAAGACGACTTCGTAGTTTACTCTTGTTAAAATTCATGCTTGAATAAAATTGTCCGCATGAATATGTAGAAGCGAAAAGCGAAAGATCAGCAAGAGTCAGTAATACTATTTCAGGCGTTGAAGATGATGACTAAAAATCTTTGAATTGGCGATGATGATTAAGAGTTTTAGCTAAACCGGAATTGATAATCGTAATCACCAATTCCATAACTTTACAAATTTCTTCTGGAAATGTCTGCGGACAGAGCGTTCTTGATGAATGATGCGATGGTAAGCAAGTATCTCGCGATTATTTTTTCAACAAAACCCCTTCGGCTCCGGAGCCGCATTTTGCCGACCTCTGCGCTTGGTGAATCGTATATTATTGCAAAAGAGTCGACTATTTTTAGTGATAAACTCTTTAAGGGATCTGAGCTGAATGGTTCCGCTCAGTAAAGTGAGCCGATTCTTCTTGATAATTATCGAGTCGTTTGTCAAAAAAGTTGTTTGTCGTTGTGAATTTTTTTTTAGCTCATCGACAAAAAATTTATCCTGGTGAATTTTTTTTTTTTACCGGAATCAACTTTTTTGGTCGAGGAGCAAAAAAAAAAGGTCACTAAAATAATTTCAAACTTTGAACGACTCAAAATGGTGAACCGTGGATCGTTAAAAAGAGTCGGCTCACTTTGCTGAGCGGAACCGTTCAGATCAGATCCCTGAGATGAGTCGTTTTGCCCATCCCTATACGTGCGTATATTTTTCAGTTCAAAAGAGCGACTAATTTCATATCTGACCACGCAAAGAGTCAAAAAAGCCACTTATTTGCATCTTATCACGCCAAGCGAATATAGACTCTAAAGATCGATACTCAGGTGATACGAACATGAAGGTCTATACTCGCTCGCACTACGAAAATTTATAAATTTACAAAGTTAATTAGAGCTCGATTAATAACAAAAATATGCCTATGCCCACCTATGTCTATCTATTAAGGAAGTGTATCAATTTGAAAACGATCTGCCCAGGAATAACCCCGGAATCAGTCCACACACAGAGGGAAACTGCCTTTTATTTATATAGATACGTATTAATAACTAACTATCACGCTGTCTCCCCGAAAGAGGAAGGCAAAAATAATAGACCGCCACACTATTATGTCCTGACATACTTGTCTTGATTCCTCTACATTAATACATCGTGTCATGCACGCACGTCGATTTCTCCGACACCTCACGTGACCAACATTAAATATTGGATCGTGCAACGTTTTCCTTGGCCTACCTTTATTTCTAGCTCCGTTCACGTCGTTTACATATACCTTCTTCGTCATTCTGTCTCCATTTATTATTTCCACGTGTCCAAAGTATCTTAAAATATTGGTCGCATTAATTTATTGACCAAGAATATGTTTTCCATACCTCCTTACAAGGTTAGTATAGTGTCAAATAAAAAAAAATCTGTACTCATATAACATTTAAATCAATCGTCATATGGCTTAAAAAAACAATTTGTTGTGTTACTGGCTCCTTTATTACTGCATTCCAGACTGCAAATAGTAGAAATCTAGGGACCACTATTGAAAGAATCTCTAGTGTTACGATTTGAGGGGGCCGAACTAAACTCATAAATCAAATGTCCAAGAATACAATAGTACGCACACTAATTAATAGTAGAATGGCTCAATAACATGATTAATGTAGGAGAATACTGTTTGCAATTACGTATACAGGATGTTGCAAAATGCCGATTTTGTTTTAAATTCATAATATTTGATATGTTTTTATCAGGTCCATCAAGATTTTGAAATTTCATATGAAATGACACGTGTCAAAAAAAAACGAACAAAAATCATTGAATTATTTATGAAATACAAATGGTTCAATATCCACAGTTTTCCAAGACCTTTTACGGTGTTTACATATAAAGATGTATGAGAGAATATATTTATAATACATCATAGTCAAATAACTTCAACAAAAATATATGAATTCAGAAGATTTTGAAGGTATTACACGTGTAACTTATGTCCAGCTTGTGCAAAAGTTAATCCTACAGGCTAAAATAAATAGATATTTATTGAAGGCTAAGGCATCAACACTGTGGAATTCCATAGTAATATAGGTACTTAGGAAATTGAAAATAACTTTGTTTAATCCACAAAATATTTAAAAAAACAAAAGATGTTTCGGAGGATACCTCCATCTTTAGGTGTAAAAATATAGTTAAAACTAAACAATGAAAGACTAATATAAAAAGGCATTTAAAATTCAATGTAATAATTCAAATTTAAAAATTAACCTGGGCTTTTTGGTAGTAGGTACTTATAATAAATAGCCCAGGTTAATTTTTAAATTTAAATTATTGTATTGAATTTTAAATGCGTTTTTATATTAGTCTTTCTTAGTTTAGTTTTTATTATAATATATTTTTACACCTGAAGATGGAGGTATCCTCCGAATCATGTCGTGTTTTTTAATATTTTAATAATATTTTGTGGATTGAACAAAGTTATTTTCAATTTCCTAAGAATAAATAGAAAGATTATATTTTAATTTTGTGAAGAGAGAATATTCTATAGATTATATCATTCATGGCGAGAAAAATTAATTTTAGCAGCTGCATTTATACTCTATTAAGTAAACTCTTTGATGTTTTAATGAACATATGTAAACGAAGCCGGTATTGCATTTACCATAAAGATGATTGTTTGAGGCTAGCTTCGCAAAATCATTCACAACTGTAGTTCCTACAGGAGCCACAGCCCACTCGTACAGTAACGGTTCTCGTACAGTACAGTAACGGTTCTAGTACATGACTTCTTCGACGAATTCATTAATACGCGCGTGACTTCAATTAGGCGTCCACATTGCTGGTTAAATCGCTCATGGCTGTTGTTTTGGATTGTTTGAAGACAAGTGTACAAAGACAAAAAATTTACATGATCAAATATGCGGATTACATTGCATTTCTTGCTCGTTGGGCGAGACCATAGATCTATAAATATTGTTCTGGGTGGCACCAGCATTTAACAGGTCTATGTGTTTACATACCTGGAAGGTATGTGTACCAGTAAATGCCATGAAATACGATAGTTGCATAAAATCTGCAACATTACCATCTAGTCCGACTCTCTGGCGTCCACGTGTAATCTTTATGATCCCGCAAACCCTGGTTGTGGCATATTGGACGTACTCGTATGTTGATGTGCTACAGCTAACAGAGAGAGGGCGAATGGCGATTTTCGGCGCCACAAAACCGGTCACCCCCAGCTAAGGGAAGGACCACCCCTACATAAAAACCCTGGTTCTCCTAGTAAGGGGGTTGGGCGTTAGGCCAACAACCTAACCTAGTAAAACAACCAATATTACGAACACTTCGAGAAATTCTTGAAGAAGGCTGAGACCCACCAAGGGGTTGTAGAGCCGGAGAAAAAAAACGTGTTTATATATCAGGGTAGCAGAATAATTTGAAATGGGGGCTTAAAGGCAGAAATTCATAAACAGGATAGAACAACCAAGATTAGTCTTCAATAAAAAGACAAAGGCACTCGAATCGGAATAGAAGTGTATTGCTGTATGGCTGCAAGACATAGACCATTGGCCGCAGTGAGTCCAGACATCTAGCTGCATTCGAAATGTGGTGCTACAGACACATGATGGGGATCCATTGGTCGGAACATATCCAAAACAGTGAGGTATTAGGAAGGGCCGAAAAAACGAGCAAATACTTAAAAGAATTGCCTAGCATCGAGCAAACTGGATAGGCCATAAGATTAGACATATAGCCTGCTTATTACTATCGCAGAGGGAATGGTTGGAGGTAGAAATTGCAGAGGTCGTCCAAGAGACGCCTATGTGGACCAAGTGATAATAGACACGCGCTTTACCAGCTATACAGAGATGAAAAGACTGGCTGGAGACAGGACTGAGTAGAGAGAAAGAGTGAGGCTTGTAGCAAACCAATCCGCTGGATTATAACCATGAAGAACTACATCATCTAAGTGACCACTGCTCAACAGCAAAAATCAATATTTGCAATAGAATCCGTGCCATAGTACTAAAGGAAATGTGTCAGAAGTAGCACAAACGTGCGAAACAGAAGATGGCCACCATTTTTGAGAAGTAATATTTCGTACTTTTGTGAATAAAATTCTCTCAATGTCAGTACTTTAAAAGGTAAATAAAAAATTTCTCTCCCACATTTTAATTTGTGTTGAATTAAATCATAAACATAATTTTGCGCCACCTGTATATATCTGTTCCCGAGAGGCATAATGTCTTAAGTGTATTTTATATCCAATGAATTGACATATATGTCGCACGCTTAATAGAACACTGGCTTTACTCAAAAAAGCAAGTTTTGCTTAATCTGACAGGAGTCGGTGTTTTAACAAAAACAGGTGAAAAACACGTACGAATGAAATATACCAATATAGTGTAATGGAGGTCAATTGGCAGAATTTTGACTTAATTTTAACGCGAAACGATGGATAGCGTTAACACAAGCCTCTGTCTAATGTTAACTCAATTATGACCTAAACCATAATCGGTCAGTTTATTATTAAGCGTGCGATGTGTGTTATCACCAACGTAGTTATCCAGTATGTTGTAAAGTACATCCAGCACACAACATATAAGATAATAATAATATGTAGAAATATGTCCTGGACACACTAAATAAATAACTCAAATATTATGGAAAATCTGACATGAATAACTCATTTCGGCCAAAAATTCACTTAAGTTTTTATGGTTCTGAGGTACACGTGTATATGTGTATATAATGTTATCAATTCGTAATGACTAAATGAATTAAGTAATGATTCAAAAATTTATTAATTACACATTTCAGTAATATCTAGTCTACGCGATGTTAAATAACAAAGTTGGGTCTAAAGCACGTCGATTTCTGACAAAAGATAAGTGTCATTAGCAACGCAGACCGCTTTGTTGGTCCCATTTCAATACAAGCAATTCTGCTGTTAAATAATAATATACTCAGAGCGATGGTTGTCAATTGGTGAGGCGCGAGCAAATTAAAATACAAAAAAAAAAAATTACAAAAAATACATTTTCCAATATATCTATTATATATAGTTGTATTCACACTTAATCTTGTATTAACATTCTCTGGTATTTACATAATTATACAGGGTCATCGAAAAATAATGCCAACATTTAAAATAACTGTTATAAAAAAGCTTTTTGAGGTAATTCAATAGTTTTTATCTTAAATGTGCGGAAAAAGATTTTTAAAAATTCGTACCTTAGTATAATATGTTTCGGCGTGTGCATCTGAATGTTATATGCATGAAGTCTTAGCTGTTTGTGCAGTACATTTTGAATTGTTGTTTTTGGAATTTGTAGCTCTCCACTTCGTCGAGCAATAGATTTTTCAGGGCTCCTGAGACAAGATTGGCGGAAACGTTCGATATTCTCTTCTGATGTTGGTGGTCGGCCTGGCCTAGATTTTTTCTCCACAGTCCCTGTTTCCTTACACTAGTTTAACCATCGAATGATAGCTTTGTAATAAGGTACAGTTTGTCCTGGATAAGTTCTCTGAAATAACCGCCGTACACTGACTGGTGACTTTGACTCCGCACTGTGCTTTTTGTTGAACGGTCAACATTGTACTGAACGGCGGCAGTCGTTTGCGCGCCCGCGGCCGACCTTGGCTATTGTGCGCATCTGTGTGCGCATAGCAAGGTCAGACTACCTCCAAAATAAAACTTATGTTCATCAGCTAGCGTTCAGTGACAGAATTACACGTTTAACATAAAGGGTTACGGTGCTTTAATTTTTTTAAATGTTGGCATTATTTTTCGATGATCCTGTATATTGTTAACGCCATGCTAAGACAATATGAAATGTTTTTACGAAATGTGTCATTCCGAAAAAAATATTTTAAATCCCAAAATTACAGAAAACAGACGTTTTCTTCTTCTTATTGTAGATCTTGCGAACTGTTTATACATGGTATTATTTTTTTCCTGTGATAAAGACGTCTAGCTTTCTCTCCATCTCTTTGGTGGTCGACGGCCGTCTAGAGTCTCGTGCATCACGATGTGAGGAATCTTCACTGGATCCATTCTTTCGATGTGGTCCCCCCAGAATCATCTTCTCTGCCTACTCCACCTCACTAAGATATTCATATTACAGGTTATGCGAATCTCTTCTTTGGTATCCTATATCTAAAGTGGGTGATAGACGGGCGAGCAAGTACGCGTACTTATGGCTCGACGACCTTTTTCGCTCGTGTGTAGTAAGTAAAGTACGCGTACTTACGGTGACACACGAGCGAAAAAGGTCGTCGAGCCATAAGTACGCGTACTTGCTCGCCCGTCTATCACCCACTTTAGGATTCTACCCACGATAGGTCGCAGTGTTTTCATTTCTGCTACTCTTCGGAGATGTTCATTTCTGACAATATCTGGTTTTGCTTCAATTCCGTAAGTTATTATGGGCCTGATGCATGTTTTGTAAATCCTGGCTTTGATTTCCACTAGCATACGCTTATTGTTCCAAACAGTGTCTCTCGGGCATTCGAACAAACTGCTATTTAATTAGTGTGTTTTTTGACTTTATTATACAGATCGCTGCAACTAGATATCTCCACATCCAGATATCTGAAATCCATGACCTATATAGGTCTATTGTCTACAACCATTTTACATCTGAGAGGCTATCTGGATAATGTTAGACATAGAAAATAGACGTTTTCATTCATATTAATTATTTGATATGGAGTTTTGCATGAAAGAAACAACAAATAGTTGGCATCAAAAACAATTATTATTCCGTGATTAAAATACAAAATCATATTTTTTTTTTAATATTTATTAATTTAGAATATCTAACCACGTACTGAGTGCTACATAAAAATATTATAGATTAAGTAGATAATTAATATGAATAAAAATGTCAGTTGATGTTGTCTGTTGACTCTGTATATAGTATGAATAAAAACGTTTTAACAAGGCGAAACATGTCATTTCCATAATAAAAATCAACTTTTTAGAAAATTTACATTTTCATTCAAATGAAATATTTATACTCATATTAATTGCTTTCACTGTTACTTATACAGCTGATATAGTTCACAGGTTAAAATCGTCCTTCTCCATACTGCAGTTCAAGAAACATTAAATATTAATTAGAATAATTTGAATAGCTCTGTTTTTGTGAAAACATCACATTAATAGTACTTTTCCGATATTTCTCGTTTCCTGGTAAAAGTGTGTTAGTTAAAGACAGCACGCTCGAGACGCGTACAGAATACGTTGAGAAGCGCTGCTTTCGAGTAAATAGGGAGATAACAGCACTTTAGCTTGGCACCAACAGGATATGTAACGTTATCGGAGGGATGTATTGTGTTTGGAAAGTCAGAATTACCCTCCGTATTATGGGATAGTAAAGGTATTCGGAATATCGTTATTCTCGGAAGCTGATACCCATAGCTTGTATCTTCCATTACGGGCACGCTCCGGAGATAATAGTTTTTAGGAACAATAAGCAATAAAAATGTACGCCTATTACATAAATAACGTCTCCAAATGTCTGAGTTTTTTAAGTGAACTATTAAGGCAAAATATAAGAATATTTTACTACATGCTTTTATCTTTCTATGCAAACCTATCGTAGAAAAAATATAGGTAAATATCATGGATTAAAAATATATTTTCAATAGTAATATTATACATAAATAAACGATATTTTAATAAAAAATACCTTTATATAAATAGTATATATACGAATGAAAACGTCAGTTTTCATTCGTATACAGAACCTTTAGCTTTTATAGATCTTATATGAATAACATGTATCGCTTTATTATTTACAGTTTTACATCATTGTCAAAGAAACAATTTCTCTATAGATTTTATTATAATATTGAGTATTTTAGTTTTCTTATACAAAATCAAATTAGTACGCAAAATTTTGTAATTAAATTAATCCAGGAATTTTTCTATAATAAATATTACGGAGATGGGCTGGTGACGTGCAGAGGATGCCGTCATCGCGAACCCCATAAAGATTGCTGTAGTGGCACCCAGGTGGTAAAATACCAATTGGACGACAAGGCTGCGAAGGGAGGATGAATTTGGGAGAGATGGGGCGAAATTGTTACGAGTGTCAGATTGGAGAGTCGAAGCGGAGGACAGGAGGAGTTGGAGGTGAAGAATACTGGAGGCTAAGGCTCGATATGGGCTGTAGGGCCATCGAAGAAGAAGAAGAAGAAAAATAAATATTATTGTCGTGTATTAAAATTCTTGGTGGATTACAAAAAAAAATATTGATGACATTCTTATTTAGTTTTATTCCATTAGCTTTGGAGTTTCGACCGGTTTCGGCAGCTTGCTGCAACCTAAAAGTTTAGGAATCACCATAGGATGAAAACCGGTTGAAACTAAATGAACAAGTGGAATAAAATTAAACATGTATTGTTAATTATTTATTCTTCTTCTTCTTCTTCAAGTACTCTGTCGGGTCCCCCCGACGTTGGCGATCACATCAGCGAACCTGTCCCTGTCCTGCGCCGCTCGGAACAGCTCCTCCACACTTCGGATGCTGGTCCACTCCCTCACGTTTCGCAGCCAGGACATCTGTCTCTTACCGGGCCCTCAGCTTCCCTCAATTATCCCCTCCAATATAAGTTGGAGAAGGTACTTTTCCCCACGCAGTACATGACCCAGATGTGAAATCTTCCAAACATTAATAGTTGATAACAGCTCCCTGTTCACTCTAGTTATTAACGCTTGCCTCAGGATTTCGGTATTGGTAGCCATGTCTCTCCAGGGAATTCTGAGCATTCGACGATGAACCATATTATATTTATTATTATTATTATTATTTGGAACTTATTCAAAGTATACAAATATAATTAAGAATGTATCAACGGGAGGGGATGAACCCGCAACTCTTCCGATTCAAGTGCAATGCAAAAGGATACAGATTCGATTCCCACCAATGAGAAATATTTTTCATTTTTCAGGAAATATTATACTAATCGCAGAAATATTTTACTGGAAGTATATTATATTTACAAAGAAATATAGAAATATATTTTTCAATTAAGAATTTTGATATTTGACCATCATAAAAATGCTGATTGATAACTCATACTGAAAAAAGGTAATCTTGAATTTGACAGAAGTCAAATGCCTTGTCTAATGGATGGACCGGCATCAGAACTGTGGTTTTGGATCAATTTCATGAGACCGAAGAAATCAACTCAACGAGATTCAAAAGAAATAAAAGAGTATGCGAAAAGATTATTTTATTTGAAAGACTTGATCAAATATTTATGTTAGCTTATTAGTATGTACTGAGAAATATATTATATGATATCTTCAGGCACACGATCTGCACCTTTATTACAGATAACAGCGTGACATGACATAAAAATTACTATATACGTATTTTCATACGTACTCATACATACGAGTACAAGCTGGCGAGAAAGAGTAGTATTCTGGTTTGAGGTAATGTGATTTTTGTTTCTCAAAAATGTCCAATAAATTTGTAACATGACATTTCACAAGATTATCTTGCCTCGGCGTTACCTCGAGAAAGCTTAAAAAATACCTTTATAGAATAATAAATTCATGTGCAGAGAGAACGAAACACGAGCGACATCTGTTAAATTAAATTTGTACCACATATATAGCAGGTGTCTCGTACGCATTTTGGGAACTCATTCGCCTGGATCCCGAAATGCTCTTACATCCTTGTAAACTTGACTTAACTTCAACGTGCAAAGATCGAGGATTTCAAACAAATTTTTCTTTGCATATAAAATCTTATTGTTTTGTTCAAGTTCGCTGTGCCGCGCCGCATATCGTGCGAATTTCTTTACCCCTTCAATGAGTTCTTATTACCTCGGTATATTTCCCAACGAATGAGGAGAAAGAATTATTTTATTGTGCAGGAAATTTCCATAAGAATCTGATATACCTACGCCGGAACGTATCTTATGGTAATAGCCGGGAAGGTGAATCGGGAAGGGAAAGTAGGGGAGAGAACTGTCCTTGGAAGGGAAAGGTTTATGCAATAAAAGATTTTTAAGTAAAAAATTTACAAGCGTTTCACTTTTAAATAAATGCTCAAAAGGGTTCCTCAGTTTCTCAACTCAATTGACAAACATTGAAACTTCTTTTTATTATTAATAATAAAACTTTTGAAAAATATTTTTGTAAGAATGTTAGTGATCAAAATATTTATGTTGGTTATTGAAAATCAATGTGTACAAGCCATGGAAATAAATATAAAAACACAATAATAATATCTTCTCTCTCTCTTCTCTCTGTGTCCTGTCAGGTCTCCCTAACGTTGAATATCACCAAGTGATGACCTGGGGGAAAATATCCAGAGTGGTATCCCCTTGCCTTCTCTGGAGGGTTTTCTGTCGGGGTTACCTTCCCATAGCTGGATGTATCCAGTTTTATGGCGCTGGAAGCTCGACATTCGTCCTCTCTCTATCTGTTATGGCACTAAGTAATATGTGCCACATTGCCCGGGGTTCTCAGGGTCTTTAAAAGACCTCTCGTGGACGCTAGAGAGTTGGACTTGATAGTAGTGTTGCTGGTGTAAATGCAACATGGCGCCTTACGACATTTTATAGTGGCATGCTTGCATGCAGCAAAACATACCTCATCGTAGCCCTACTACCCTTTTGAACCCCAATATAAAAATATAACTTTAATTATACTTGTTCCACTAGTTTTTACCAGTATCGACAGTTTTCTGACGTCTTTCTGATGATTGCAGTCGTCAGATTGAGAAGTTCAACAACGAAACTAGTCTGAATTAGAAGAAGAAATGGAGTAAAACATTTCCAACTAACTAACCATCACAAAAGAATATTCTTTCCATGTGTCCAAACCATCTTAATGATCCTTTCATGGAAATGAATCATGGAACTGGCAAAAGTAATATAAAGTAGGTATTATAGAATAAATGCAGTAGAAATGAGATCTCTTGACGAATGTGTGGAAAAACAGTGTATGAAAGAGTGTCTAATGAAAGTGTTATGAACAAAATAATGGAATAAAACTAAGTATTTATTTTAGATTTATTTCATTATTAGGTGTATCTTGGCATTATCATAATAAAAAATGTAATTCCTTAATCATAATAAGGTTACTATAAGTATACTAAATAATATTTTGCGGTTTAAAAATTATAAATATTTTTAACATTTGAAGTCTTCTTGATTCAATTCAATTCAATTTATTAAAATATATATTTCTATAAACATTACAGAATTAAACGTTCCGATTCATTTATAATTACAATTAAAATAATAATAATAATAACAGCAATTTTTTAATAAATAAATTAAGAGAATAAAGTATATGCACCATCTAAAAAGAATATTTTGTGTTAAATTATGTTTATTTTGTTATTTCATTTTATATTATTGTATTTTATATTATTTGGTTTAGATTTATTTTGTGGGTGTTGCACGATCGAAGTGTGCGCGGGAGATGCCTATTGGTGGCGATGAGGTTCGCAACCCATCACACCGCGTCTCCCGCGGAGCGAAAAGAGAAGGGTGGAGTGCCGCATCAGTAAAAGTGTGACAATCCATTCTTTCTGCCTACCCTTTCGGGGAAATAGCGTGATGGTTAGTTAGTTAGAGAATAAAGTAAGAAAAGAAATGATTGTAAGAAGAATAATAATTTATAATGTGTAACATGTCATTTTCATAAGATAAAAGAGAGAGATAATAAAACTTCTAGAAAACAGACGTTTTTATTCGTAAAAAAATCAATACGTCATTACATTTTCGAATATTTTTGAATAATTAGTATCAGGTGATGAAGTTTGCAATAAGTTTAAAAAAATTGTAGTAAATTGTCAATACTCTCAGAAAGAACCGTAGGAAGGATAAATTATAACATTTATACTTTTGGTAATATTATTTTGTACCGTACACTTTGCTCAAATATGGCTGCATTTGTCAAGGCTTGCACCATTCTCAAAATTGCAAAGGATATAATATGCAAAACCGCTATTGTGGCCATTCCAGGACGCAGACATACACGTGGGAGCGGGCGTTTTACAAATAAAACGGGAGGAATACGGGAACGACAAGAATTTTATTACCTATTTATACTTATTCACCAAGAAAATCTGGTCTCCCGTATACAAATTATATAACAAATGGGAAAAGTATTCGAATTAGGAATTTATTCAGATTTTTTTCAATCCCTAATTTTGTTATTGGGTATATTTTTTACAGAATTTTTTTCTTATTTTTTTCTTATTTTTTTTAAATATATATGGAAGAACAGGTCATTCGAACACAATAAATGTATACAATTTGTATTTTTGATTTTATATTGATTCTCGTGACATGTGATAGGTAGCTCATATATCACCATCTTATTGTCACGTGAATTCTATACCAGACCATCACACTGCTATCGCCGGGAACCACATCTGAGACCTTCGGTATGGCAGTCAAAGCTCTATCCACTCTGCCACGAAGGTGATCGCAGAGTTATTAGGGTACGGCTACACCGGAGTGCCAGAGTAAGAGTTGAGACACAGGTGGCTTGTGATCACGCACTGTGGCACGAAGCATAACATATAGTGTGGCCGGTTCCATAGTACGCCATACGTTGGTGTTCATCTTGACTCCTACTCTGGCACTCCGGTGTGGCCGTATCCTTAGCGCTTACAACATGATTTTCAAGAATGATAGATACACAACAATAGTATCCTGTCCCTCGTATTAATGCCCTTCACGGGTGTGGGTCCTCATGTGGCATCTAATCCTGTACCCACACACTCTAGGGCATCTAGAATAGGGGAAGACGTTGGCGAACTACCACCTATGATCTCTCATTTTATCTCTTACTTCTTTCTGCAGTTTTATATGTTCGTTACGCCTCGAAATCTTGCGTGCCTTTATATATTGTTTTTCTCCAACTGGTCTATCTTCTGCAGACCTTTAACAGCGTTCACTATCAATGTAATTTCTTTGGAGGTTTGCTTTTATGGAGTTTTAAAGCGTTTTTTCCCCGATATACTTCTCTCGATTCCTAAATATTCATACTTCGTGTCACGAAAGTACTTTGATTAATGCGATTTCTTGTGTGGCTGACATCCAAAATTTGATTCATTTGATCATTACACGTTTTTCTCAGTGTTCCACTGTATCTAGTTCCGTTTAAATCGTAAACGTATACTTTCTTTACCATTCTTTCTTCATTCATTATTTACATGATACTCTCATTATTTTGTTCATAACATTTTCATTCGCACTGCATTCACTTATTATACTTTCATTCGACAATCTATCATACACAGATATTCCATACATTCGTCAATAGATCTCATTTCTACTGCATTTCTACTTCACTTTCATACAACATTCTGCAACATTATTTTGTTAATTATGATATGTATCGGTATTTTAGCACTGAATGACCGAACCACAAAGCATATAGATCGAAATGTATAGTATACGAGTATGTTATATGTTATTAATAACGTTCTCACCACATTCATGAGTTTCTTTCTCTCGCTTATTTCTAGTACATTCGAAACCAATTTGTTTTCCTTAGCGCTCAGTAAACTTATCTTGACTCACCTCAGGCGTGTCACGGTGGAAGTTTCATATAACCTGGAAACAAATGTACCGAATAAATTTGAATAAGTATATAGAAATATTAAGAGGGCCGAAATTCACGGAGATAGAAAGCGAAGGGTCAGGTTAAGTGGAATGAAAGGCATTTCCAAGTGTCAACTCTTCCAAAGCCGATGTCAAGTGCTGAAACCCGAAATGTCGACTGAAATATAAAGGCGGTTGCGGCCGCTTTGTGTTGCTTAAATTCCTCTGTGATTTAAGTCAATGAACGCCTTGAACTGTTTTGATCTATTTCAGTACAAATAAACACCAAGGCGCCAGATTACGCCGCAAACCAGAACGAGGATTTGTTCGGTTTACATCTTTACGAAATCCATGGAAATTATTTGAAAACACATTTACTTGCTAAATGGTTCATCTTTTTCTTCTTCTTCTTCTACTTCTACATATTCTGCTTCTTCTTTTTAGCCAATTATGGAGCGCCCACATTGTGGAATGCGTGTTTACAACGGCGGGATCCACACGCTACTATGCGCGTCCGTCCACAAAGGTTGTTGAAGCTCAAACGAATTTTTGTTTCAAACAAGTGTCTACACAGTTTTAAACCGCCGTTGGAGACCGATGTGGAGAGCTTGTTTAAAACAGTGTGGCACGGCTTTTATACTCCACTGCTGGATAAAGGCCTCTTCTAATTTTATGTTTTTTTATAATAGATCTCACCGCTTTGCCACCAATTTTATGTTTTATCATTCGGGTGAGGATTTTTGGAATGGAATAACTTCCATCACAATTATTAGTTTTAAGAAGAAAACTTTATTGACGTGATATACGAAAATACGTGTTACAAGTAAGAGTTTGAAATTGAATCTGGACGTGCTACTAGTAAGGTATTGCAATTGAATCTGATCCTCTTTCGAGTCGTTTCTGTATTTATATTGTGCAATAACAAAAGTTATTTGTTTGACACTACGTGAGAAAATACTTAAGTTTGGTTGCGCTTTTTGGATAATTGATTATTAAAAACAAAACAGGGATTATGTAACATATGAAAAAAAGGGTTCAGAAATATCACTGCTAGAACAAATGTAGGAATACGAAGTATTTTGGTTACGCTTTCCAGTTAATTGATTTTACAAAACAGGACACGTAAATTATTAATTTATTGCATTCCTTCGCTCTGTATGCATGGATGCACCTAGTTGGGCCCATTGAGTGAGTGTTTCAAAACATTGGGAAATGGGAATAGGTATATAACACTAAACTATTTCAACATTTTCTATCTTGGACTATCTGTTATCACCTAACAACAGTAAGCTGGATTATATCATCCGTCCACCATTTATGTGGTCTTCCTATGCCTCTTCTGTTGTTCCATGGTCTCCACTTCAGGATTCTAGGTGACCACCTGAGCTCATCTGATCTCGCCACTAGAAATTTAGTTTGCTATTTATTCTGCGATATCGGTAACCTTTGACGGTAACCGAGACTGACGTAAATTTGTAAACGAAGATGACGTAAATTTGTAGACGAAAATAATTAAACTTATTTATGTACTATCTATGTATTTAAACTATTATAAATTCTTTGATTTCTGATGCATTTAGTAATATTTATAAGTTGAAGCACGGAACTGGCAAAATACGGTTAAAATTATTATAGAATAAATGCTGTAGAGTAATGAGATATCTTAGACGTATTTGTGGTAACCCTTAAATAATACCCGTTTGTTTTCATAATAACTTTTGTATAATTCAAATGAACGATAAGAATGTATCAACAAACGCGTGTTTTCTGTAGAGAAGACACAGTTTACCTCGTGACATCATAATATTTCGTAATAACTTTGCAGTATCACTTTATAACCCGAGGAACCAATTCCAGTTTCAAATTTCATAACAATGCGAATTCATTACATTTACCAAAGCAAGTCGCTATATAACTTCTACGAGTATACGGCGTTTGGCGATGTTATTATATACAGTCCATTGGTTTGGCCGAAACACTATGATACACAAAAAAATATTTGTAAAACAGTTCATTGTTTGTGTTCTCAAAATAAAACCCTTTTTCTTTGTGTGTTTTTTTAATACAAATTTTAATATTGGTTTTTTAATAATATTATAGTTAACAATGCTCTTATAATTCCCAGTCCAATCAATAATATTATGCATCCGAAGTCGATTGAAAATATTAAATTATGTATTTAAAGATCATATGAAAACGAAAACGCATTTTTCAATAAATATTTTAATTTTATAACACTTCTAGTTCCGAATGTCGTCAGTAGGTAGCTCTCTGCTTTCTTCCAGTATCCATTATTTGGTCCACTCAAAAGATGACGCGAGCTGCCGAAACCGGTCAGAACTAGACAAAATTAAACTATATACAATTTACAAAGATATATTTTTTTATAACGTTTATTAAGAAACTTCAAATAACCAACGTAGATATAATATTATATTTTCGTATTACACTTAAGCATATTAATTTTTTAAAGCACATCATTTTTCTTCAATATCACGAAGTTGTCTTAGATTACACCACTTTACTGAAATGGCATTTTTTCCTTTCTGAAATAACTATTATGGTCTTGTTTACCATTACGTTGGAAAGCCTTTTCGGGAGAAAAAAATTATGTTTCATGCGCTGCAATCTTTTTCCAGAATGGCCAATCTATATAATGTTTCACACCCCACTCATAAATCGAGAGACGTCTCAAGCCGACCCAGATTTGTTTCAAGTGTGTTTGCCGATGCAGAGTATCCTAGTCCCGATTAGCATATGGATTTCCCACCCTAGATATGCACATAGCCACATTATCGAGATAATATTTTCTATTTTCCGAAAAATCATTCCGATAACAGATAAATGCGTTTTTTGATGTAACAAATGTTAAGTGAATAATGAGGTTATAATAATATATATTTTAATAAATAATTACATTCGTAAAACATAAAATCCTCAAATACAATATATGCTTAGATTGGTAGACTTATAATATATTAACTAAGATCTAAAGATCAAAACAATTTAGTCTAAGGACGGGTCCGTACAGCCCTTGCTTGTATCTTACACTTATATTGCCGGCAGCACGGTATAGCACAGCAGGTGATAAGCGCAGAGTCTGCAACGATATCGGGTTCGTCGATAAAATATGAAACCACGTGAAACGAAATCAAAAGTCTTAATTAAACTAAAACTATGTGGAATGAGTGTACAAAATAAATATTTTTTTATTATGATTAATTGTATCTCAATAGAGACGAAGATGTGAATTGTTTTCTGGGAACAGAATATGGTGGTCGAGGCACTTACAGGACACTTACGTGACCTGTTATTGGTTGGGTTAAGCGATCGCTTTATGTTAACAACATTCCCCATTCCGCCCTTCTTACGACCACCACGTCTGACAATTTTTTGGAAGATGTATATATGCTACAATGTTGAGGAACACTTCACATTTTTAGTTCAATCTACTAAAATTAGATGTAAGCATTAAGCAGAAAATCTGTATTAATGCAATGTGAAAGGCTATGCAATTATCACACAGTGCTAGACAACGCCTGGAGATGTCTCTCCAATTTTTATGCTTTTAACTTGGATCAGTTTTTTTACAACATTTTGAATGTATACAAATACTTGTAGACAAATACCGAATTTTACCAATTGCGGGTAAATAATTGACCCGTAATGGGTAAAACCCAGTATGTGTCTACAAGTATTTGTAAACATTCAAAAGGTTAAAATAAATATTATTGAGGTACACATAACACGTATTTATTTTAACGGTGCTAACAAGATAACTTCCTATATAGAGATACATAGATTATTTTATAACAACCAAGCTTTTGGTTTGCATTATATACTTGTATATCAATGTGTTGTATCATACGAGTATTTCTTATTACACACTTACCTATTTCTTTAGACTTATCAGGGGACTCTTTAAGATTTCCGTCATCTTGAAGGATATCTATTTTTATGTACCGGATGGTTATTGTCGACAGCGTCAGCACAGACTGTTTTTTCTCCCAACATGCAAAACCAACTGATGCCGGTGGAGTGAGCAATTGAACTGCTAAATACGATCTCCTCGGAGATCGATGTCTTTCGTATTAGTGAAAGTACGTTCAAGAGTCAAATACTCTTGACTTTTGAGAGTATCCTGTCTTCCTAAAATCGAACCATCTGTTATGCGTTCCTGGTATAATTTTTTACGGGTTCTCAATAGATGCCTTAGACACCAATATTTGTTTTTAATATCTAGAGAAATTAACTGATTTGATATATGTTTTTATGTATCCAATTATAATTTAATATAGAATAACGAGGTTTTTATATACTAGATGCAAGATTTTTTATATTTTGATTTTTTTTTTATTCAATTAATTCTGGATAAATTTGGTATGACTGCCCACCCAACGCCACTGTACGACCATGCCAGAGCAACGTACTCGTATTCAATGTGAAGACGAACATATTCAGCGGTGAAATTGCAACGCTGGCGCTTCGTCAACTAATAGTTGGTCACAGCATTGCATTGGATGATGCTTAAAAGCTATTGAACTGTATAAAATACTGTGTTAATTATTCTCGAGTAGTTTTTATTATATATACTTAGGGAATTGAAAATATCTTGGTTTAATCCACAAAATATTAAAAAATATTGAAAAACACGACTTGTTTCGGAGGATACCTTCGTCTTCAGGTATAAACATATAATACAAACTAAACAAAGAAAGACTAATATAAAAAAAACGTATTTAAGATTCGGTACAATAAGAATGTATCGAATTTAAAATGCGTTATTTATATTAGTCCTTGTGTTCAGTTTTTATTATATTTTTACAGGTATGCTCCGAAACATGTCGTGTTTTTTAATATATTTTTAAATATTTTGCGTCTTTTATAATCCCAACAAAACTCCGGCGGGAGCGAAGCCGGTTATATTTGGAGAATCATTCAATAAAATTGGTTTTTAAATATTCGTAGGACTGATTTATAATCATAATGGGTAAAATGAAACTCATTGTACAATTTTAAAATACATATAAAGCAACTAGATAATATATTAATAAGTCACTATTAAGTTCACGTATACGTTTTATTCATAGTCGTTCTATCACAACAATGTTTGTCTATTTCTAAATTATCATTTATTGATTTGTCATTAACAGAGCATCTATTAGAAATAGGAATATCCCGATACCTGAGAATAATAAACTATTTAACATTAATCCTTTGCCCTTTTGCAGGAAGGAAAGGAAAGAGGGAAGGATACCACGGGATGGATAACCTTAAAGTTTTATCCACCGTTGGCGGAAATGTTTTCTCATAAATCAATGATTTCTGGCAATTTTGGTTTGGGCCACGAGTAATTCAGGCATAATTGCCTTTCTCGATCCCATAGGATGACCCTATTGTATTGCAAATATCTCAATAGCGCCTTACACGTTTTCGCCATCAAATTTTATGTATTGTATGTGTTTTAATATTTTCAAAACAAATAAATAAATAAACCATCAAGCCCATTCTCTGGAAAAGTAGACAGAGAAAATGGACCGCCCCACTCCTCTATCCTGACACAACTCACTAGCTTCCTCCATATTCACGTCGATTCATCCAACTTCTAAATTGGCCGACCTTTAAAATTTTATTAATTTTATCATGTCTTGCTTCCTTAGATCTTTGTCGACTCCGTACTTCATTCACATCGTTTACGTATGCTTTTTCTAAACCATTATATATTTAGCCATGCTTTCTTCAAGTTCTAACAACTTAGTGATCCTTTCATATATATATTTTTCATAATAAAGAAATATTAACTTTTCGTAAGTATCAATTTTATGTTTGATTAAAATTTTATTGAGTCGACAGGATGGGATGGAAGAGACACCTGTTAAACAATATATTAAGAAGATGGATAGAATGGATAGGTCAAATTAAATCAGTTTATTTTCTCAACAGACATTACAAAAAAATATATTTAAGGCATCTATTGAGTAAAAGTAAAATATCATACCAGGAACGCATGAGAGATGATTCGACATTATGAAGACAAGATACTCTCTAAATACAAGAGTATTTTTGTAAGGATTAATTGTATTTCAATAGAGACGAAGATGTAAATTATTTTCTGGGAACAGAATATGGTGGTCGAGGCACTTACAGGACTTATGACCTGTCATTGGTTGGGTTAAGCAATCGCTTTTATGTTTAACAACATTTCCCATTCCGCCCTTCTTACGACCACCACGTCTGACAAATTTTTGGAAGATGTATATATGCTACAATGTTGCAGAACACTTCACATTTTTTAGTTCAATCTACACTTGCGCCATCCATTAAGATTGGGTGTAAGCATTAAGCAGAACATCTTTATTAGTGCACTGTGAAGACTATTTGTCTTCTGAACGTACTTTCACTAATATTAAAGACGTCGTTCGAGACGAGACCGCGTTCAGTAGAATATTTGCTCTTCCCACCGGTGTCACCAGATGCAGGTTGGTTCTGGCGGCCGGTAGGTTAAACAATATATGCTGTCTCTGTCGGAGATACCTATCAGCAAAAATATTATAATTTTTTTGGGCTTTGCTGTCATCTAATCTCCAGGATTATATTTGAGGAAGAGGAAGACGATTATGTTTCAATAAATATTTAGGCTACGGTCACACGGTAGGAGCCTCGCTTGTTGCTTATAGCTACGCTGCACGCCATATTATCGTAATTTCGCTACGCTATGTGACTCTAAGTAACTAACAAACCATCACGCCATCTCCCAAGAAGTAGGCAGAAAATATTGATTGCCACAATTTTCTTTCCTGACATACTTCAATCGTTTCCTCAACATTCATACGTCGTGTCATGCACGCACGTGGATTTCTCCGACTCCTCACGTAACTGACATTTAATATTTTTTTTATTTGCATGACTCAAGCGTATCACCTACCTTAGCAATCGAAGCTCTTTGGTTTAGCGTTAGCATTAGTAAAAGAATAGCATGATTTAAAATAAATCTTTATTTGATATTTTTAGCATACAAAAAATGTGTATGGAATTATAAAAAAAACATTGTTTTTGGTTTCGAGTAGGGAGTTTTCTTAATGCATGTAATGTTTGTTTGTTTGTTTAGATTCCTGCGTACTGCCTGAGGACTTTAGACCACTCCTTAGGGTAATGTCTCTGGATATGGCCGAGTGTTTTCTGGATCTGTTTAGTTTCTTGGGGAGAGCACTGGGGACACGCGCCCCTCAGTACTAGCGGAGCGAGACCTGAAAGCAATGTAAAAAAAAACAATTAAGTATTGCATAGATTTTCACAGTTAGTAGCAATTAGGGATGTGCGATCCACTGACGAGTTAACTCAAAGAGTCGACTCACTTTGGTGAGCGAGTGAGCGATGATTCATAAAAAAAGAGCGGCAGCTCAATGGCCTTTTTTTTTTGCTCGTCGACTAAAAAGGTCACCAAGATATTTTTTTTAGCTCACCGGGATAATTTTTTTTGTCAATGAGCTAAAAAAAAGGGTGCCAACAATTTTTAGAAAATCAGCGGCGCTTTTTTTTTAACCGTTTTTAACCGTGAATTATTACAAAGAGTCACCTCACTTTGCTGATCGGAACCGTTCAGGTCAGATCCCTTAAGTGATTCATTTTGCCCATCCCTAGTAGCAATACGTTTTTTTAGGATCTTGGGTATATACGTGTGACTTGTCTTCTTCGACCAATGTTTCGAAAATCGTTTGAGTCTTCATCTTTGGTGAAATACTTAATACCTTCTCGATTATTGTATTAATAATGTATTAAGTCACGTCAATTTTCATAATAACCATATTCTTTTCCTTTAACTCGGGTATATAAACATTTACGCGCTTGATTTTCACTACATTTCATAATGTCTAAGTAAGGCGAAACATGTCATTCCCATAAAAAAAACATCTATTAAAATTATCTATTTTATTTTAAACGTCTCACCAGTTTTATGTAAGTGTATTAACATAGCAGGTTTGAGTCTTAGATAATAAAGTTATTTAGACATTCGACTACAGATGTCACTATATGTCACGTGTGTGAAACAAATGTCGTGATTACTTCGTACCTACTCGTACTTTCAGTAAATCAGATTATTAATAAAAGTTACAGAAATCTGCTTTCCGACAAATAATCATGAAAATAAATCAAATAAAAACCCTCATAAGGATTGCTGGAGGAAATATTTGAGTCATTATTAGAGATGTTATCTCGTAAAATGTTCTCCAAACGCGACATCACGTTTAGTAACGCAAGTGTGCCCCTGTCAACAGCTAGAATTTAGTGTCCCTGTATGTATTCCAATGGTTATTTTATTCATCATAACATCATTTCAGCAAATCGTAAGACTTTGTGGCATCTAAACGAATGCCCAAAAAACAATAGAACATTTGACATCCAAGATGTATTATTAGAAAATAATCCTCTTTCAAATTGATTTATTTTTATTCAATTTAACTTACTTGATTTCTCAAAATTTAGAAGATGACAAACTTTATTTTTTTTTAAATACATTTGGCTTATAAAAGATATTCAGTAAATGATATCATTTTTGAACTAAAGAGTTATTTATTACCAAAATCATTGAAATTTTAATATTTTTATTTAGGGCAAAAGTTCTTAATAGAAAAAAAAAATTGTTTAAAAATCATATAGTATTATTTATTGTTTGTTGAACAATGGTGTTAACCCTTATATTAAATTCTAAATACGAATGAAAAGAAGTTTTATTATACTTAATGGGAATGACATATTTTGCCTTGACAAGGCATAATCAAATGTTATGTCAACAATGGTTTATCTAGACAAAACAACTCATTCCCATAAAATACAATTAAATTTCTAGAAAAACAGATTTTCATTTGTATTAACTAAATACAGTCTTTATGATTTGAATAACTTTTGAAAAACATTGTATTTTTAACAACACTTTTTTGTTTTTTTCCAAACACAGCACAGACTCGTCACGACCTTCCTTAGGATAAATATGTTTACTATAGGTATATAATAAAATATAACCTATAGACGTTAACCCTGTAGAATTCCATAATGGCCATTATTGTTGTTAATTACAAAAAAACTTTTTCAATTTTTGAGTTATTTTTCTCATCTCTCAAAAATAAACTAGAAAGTTTAGAAGAAAAGAAAACTTCTTTTTAATTAATTTAAGAATTTCGTTATAAATATAATTTAACCGATAACTAACTAACTAACCATCACGCCGTCTCCCCGAAAGGGTAGGCAGAAAGAATGGACGGTCACACTTTTACTGATGCCGCACTCCATCCTTCTCTTTTCGCCCCGCGGGAGACGCGGTGTGATGGGTTGCGAACCTCATCGCCACCAATAGGCATCTCCCACGCACTTTTCGATCGTCCAACATCCTCAAAATTAATCTAAAACAAATAATACAAAATACAATGATATAAAATAAAATAACAAAATAAAAATAATTTAACACAAAATGTTCTTTTTAGATGGTGCACATATTGTCTATTTAATTTAAATTTCATTTAATTTAATTGCATTTAATTTAACCGATTTTTTATTTAAATGATATGTTTGTATATCCAAGATATTATAATTATACATACTTTTTAGTCTTCTGCCTACTGGGTCACATGGACCTTCCCCGAGGGCACACTTTAGCTGCCTCATGAGATATCTCTTATCGCTGAGAGCAGTCTCCAGGGCATCGTCTGTCACCTGCGGTCTGGGAGTGTCCGCGAATACCATGGACACCGCAACAGCCATGATGACCACGCACACTGAAAGCTGGAAAAATACAATCATACGGTTTACTGTTTTACTATATACAGCTGTAATGACAGTAAATAGTTTGTTTGTAATATTCATACAAATTTCTTCTATTCAAATTTTTAATTTGTTATAACAAAGGATAAACGTTCCAAAATAAATCTTTATAACATTTGACAAAACTGACAATATTTGTAAACAATTTTATAATATTTTCAATATCTATATAATATCAGCTGGGTATTCTGAAACCTGTTTGATAATTTATTAAAATTTGTTTAAAAAGTGAGTATTGTATACAAAGTATATAAAAATAAATAAAAAATATATATAATTCATACAAATTATTTAATCTAACTAACTAATTAACTACCCAACACGCTGTTTCTCCGGAGGGGTAGGCAGAGAGGAGGTACTGCTCTGTCCTGACATACCTCTTTAGATTCATCTACATTGATACATCGTAATATCCCCATGTAATAGGTACCCATGACAAATTTCGATTGTTTTTTTTTATAGAATCACAATATTGTCAGATATGTTTTTTGACACAAGTCAGATAATTTTTATTTATTTATTCATTGGATTTAATATGGGAGTATCGTGAGAGGACTCTCATTATTGATACCCCACTTTTTATGACATCTCGAAGTACAGCAAATAGCCGAGATGTTATTTGTTTTGTTCTGTAGTATTTTTTTATGATATAGGGTCGAAGCACCAGTATTTGACCGCCCCCCAGTAAATGACCGTTGGTTAATAAAACAAAATATAATAAGAATTGCTCTATGTGTCCAGTCAAAAAACTTTAATCCCAAGAAACTATGACAAAAGAGGTAGGCAGAGACAACTGTTGGTAAGAAACAAAACTGTCAGTTATGAACTGTGCCTTGTCAAACGGTAAAAGTGCGTCTTCCCGTTGTTGTTTTGAGATTGTTAGTAGTTTTTTTATAAGGAAAAGTGTGGTTAGTGTTTTTTTTAATGTTATTTCTTATGCAATTCTTTGAATATTTACATATTTTTTATATGTAAGGGTGTTTCATAATGTGACAATGTAACAAAATCTATGTATTGTATCAATATAACCCGAAGTGGTCAATCAATTACTGGTGATTGTGCTATTTTTTTAGAGAAATATTAATTTTAATAAAAATACTCATATTGCAATAAAAAAGTTAGAGAATTTAGAGAAGTCGATGTGTTTTTAATTGTTTTATTTTATTTTGTACACTAAAATAATGAAATCAATGCCTTTAATGTAGGTTTCAGTACAAGCTGAACCTTAAACGGTCATTCATTGGTGCTTTGACCCTATCATTTCGGATTTATATAATGTAATGTTTTCAAAAGGCAACGTCATTGCGTTCATCACATCGCCTTATATCTCAACTGATTGAACACAGTGTATAGGATGAACTAATACATTTATGATCCATACATAATATAATATCTCATCGCGATTGTATACGAGTAATGATATAGGTAATATTGGTTCTATTATAAGGAACATTGCTTCGTCACTATTTTGTATTATTAATAATCGTGATAACCAAGAAATGCTAGTTCAAGGTGCTAATATGTAAAAGAACAAACAAAACGTGCGAACCATGTGCAGAAAACAGACAAATGGAAGACAGAAGACGTATGGAATCGAAGCATGGAACTGGCAAAAGAAGGATGAAAGTAGAATAAATGCAGTAGAAATGAGATCTCTTGCGGATAATCTGTGTATGATAGAGTGTCGAATGAAAATATAATAAATGAGTGCGGTGCAAATTATGGTGAGGAAGCGAGAGAAATATGTCAGGAAAGAAAAGTGTGGCAGTCCAATCATTCTGCCTACCCCTTCGGAGAGACGACCTGATGGTTAGTTAGTTAGTTAATTTTTTATGATAAAATGATTTTTTAAATATACGAGTACTTCAAATGCTTATTGACTGAATTTAATAAACACTTTTTTATTGTAACACCTGATGATGCCAACATCGGTTGGCGAAACAGCTGTCGCGACACTCTCAGTGAATTCAAAGAAATTGTGATATTATAACAGTGTTTTCAATTTTAGCAGTAATAATGTTAAAGTATCATAGTGTTTCGTCCAAAAAAATGGACTACTTTTTTATTGTTTATAATATTTTCTAAATACTAAAAAAATACTTAATAATGTTTACTATTTCTTGTACAATGATGTAAAACTCCGTCTCTTTCCAAACTCTCATCAATATGAGCGAAAAAGTCTGTTTTCTCTATGTTTTGTGTATTTTATAGAAATGGCATGTTTCAAATTCTAAAGAATTGTTATTAATAATAATAATAATAAGTTAATAATAATTATTAAACCGTCATCGACATTGTATTCAACATTTCATTGAAGTAAAGGTCAATTGTCACCGACCGTGAGATGCGATGAGGTAGATGAGGTTATTGACCCAATATTATACCTTTAGTAATTATCTGCATATAATTAATTCGATATGATTGACCTCTGTACATCCTGATGTTAAACAGTATATGATTAATAGTATTAATTGTCTCTTTGACAATGACGTTTTAAATAATTACATATTAATTAATCAATACGAATGAAAACTCCTGTTTTCTAGAAGTATCATAAAAGTTTATGGGGACACCATGTTTCGCCATTATCAAATGTTTTGGCATTATCAAACATATTATCACATGTACAAAATAGTTATTGGAAACAAGAATTTATCAATGAAAGCGAAAACGGCCGTTCACAATGGAGTTCTGGTCCCAACCCTAATGTATGGAAGCGAAGCATGGAACTGGCAGAAGAAGGATGAGAGTAGAATAAATGTGGTAGAGATGAGGTCCCTAAGACGTATGTGTGGTAGAACGATATACGACAGAATCTCAAATGCTGATATAAGAAAGGAATGTAGAGCGGAAGAAGGTATTATGAAAGGATCGCTGCGTTGGTCCGGACATATGGAACGCATGGATGGAGAAAGAATGGTTAAGAAAGTATACGTTAATGATGTAAATGGGTACGAAGTCGAGGCAGACCGAGGAAAACATGGCATGACCAAATTAATCAAATTTTAAAGGTTGGTCATGTTAGAAGTCGGAGGAATCGACGTGCGTGTATGACTCGTTGTATGAATGTGGAGGAAGCTAGAGAGGTTTGCCAGGATAGAGTAGTGTGGCGGTCCATTCTCTCTGCCTACCCCTGCGGGGAAACGGCGTGATGGTTTTGTTGTTGTTGTTGTTGTTATCACATGTTTGATAATGCCAAAACATTTGATAATGCAATAAAAGGCCGAAATATGTCATATAAAACGTAACCAACTAACCATCACGCCGTCTCCCCGAAAGGGTGGGCAGAAAGAATGGACTGTCACACTTTTACTGATGCGGCACTCCATCCCTCTCTTTTCGCCCCGCGGGAGACGCGGTGTGATGGGTTGCGAACCTCATCGCCACCAATAGGCATCTCCCGCAAACGTAATTATTTGAAAATCATAAATATTCTTATATGTAATATAATGATTATAATTAATCCGAAAATTTGGCGTAAATAATGTAAACATTATTGTATTCGTTTGTGATTCGCAATGCTATCTGTTTGAAAATATTTTAACATTTATTTATAATAATTAAGATGTTATTTTAGAGTTTTACATAAGTTGGAGGTCATTGCAGAGTATGCAAGTAACTTTCAAATAATATTGCTATTCTATGTATGAGTACTTAGTTAGTGAGACTTCTGTGATGTTATGTAATATTTCAACGATCGAAAACAATGACTTTACACTTTTGAAATTAGTACCTACTTAAGACTCGTCTTGTATTGTATTGTTATTATTGAGCACTGTTAAGAATATTATATTTATAAATATTTATTTTATATTTTGAATTAAAATATTCATTTGACTTTCAACATAATATTTATATGAATCTATATAATTTATACACAATATGTATACTCGTATATTAATGCATTAAAAATTCACTTAAGAACAAGGTTCCAACTCTTTTTAGGCCCGTTGCTCCTTTGAACTGCAAATATAAATACTTACTGCAAATAGAAATATATCCACAGAAGCAAAGATGGCAGTACACAATGGAGTTCTAGTGCTAACCCTCGTGTATGGAAGTGAAACTTGGAGCTGACTTAAGAAGGAGGAAAGCAGGATTAACGCCGTAGAAATGAGATCACTTAGAAGAATGTGCGGGAAAACATTGTATGATAGAATACCGAACGATGAAATAAGAAAGAAATATTAGGCAGATGACTGCATCATGGGTAAAATTAAAACAGGATCCCTGAGATGGTTTGGACATATGGAACGAATGGATAAGAGTAAAATGGTTAAAAAGTTGTACACAAGGAGCGTGAGTGGAAAAAGAAGCCGAGGACGACCGAGGAAAACATGGCATGACCAAATCAATCAATTACTAAAAGGCGGCCACATTTGAAGTCGGAATAATCGACGTGCGTGCATGGTACGATGTATAAATTTAGAAGAAGCCCGAGAGGTATGCCAGGACAGTATTGTGGCGATCCATCCTCTCTGCCTACACCTCCGGGGAAATTGAGTGATGGTTAGTTAATTGGTTAGTTTTTTTTGCTCCTTTGAAATGCATTTTATCCTCACCCATATATATTTTTACTACTATTTTTTTAACGTAAGTCCTGCATGGACGGAGGGCGGGCCTAGGGAGTGCACGAGTGAAGCTGACGAAAGGCGCCGCTGCGCCTATAACAGCTTCGGGTAAGCGGAGGGAGCCCTCTATGGCTCGGCCACATTATCCTCGCCCACTATAATTGTTTGAAAGTACGATATTTTATATAAATAAGACCACGTATAATCGCTATTTTTATCAATTTTTACTTTTTATCATCCTCAAAGCAATCTCAATCGCCCACAAGTGGGTAATATTCACCTACTTTGGAAATAATTTCTGTAGAAGATTATCTGGAAATACTTCTGATATAAATACGTCCCTTCGCCAATTAATACGAATGAAAGCGTCTGTTTCCTAGAAGTTTAATTATAGTTTATGAGAAATTCTCATTGAGAATGACATGTTTCGCCTTTCTAAGGCTTTATCAAATATTATTTGGTGTCATTTGATAGTCATTACAAAGGCGAAACATGTAATTCCTATAAACTTTAATAAAACTTCTAGAAAACAGACGTAATCTTTCGTATTAATTATTTAATGTGGAGTTATACTATACCTGTACATCACTGTTCAAGAAACCATAAATCTATTCACCAAATCAAAATATATATTTTTTTGATTTGCATAAATTTACGTTATTTACACAAACTAATTGGAGGTAAGATAATGTACGCATTTCGAGAATTGTTTTGATCTGCATCAATTACTATAAACTTTGATGATTGTATTAAAGTCTTGAGTTACAGTATTTGTATAAAATGTTGATAAGACAATTTGCGAAATAAGATGAATGGGTATAAATTAGAACATTTTACTGACTTTACATAATAAAAGAAAAGAATTATTCAGTTAGGTAGGTGATAGAAACAAAGTAAGTGCTCTAAAATCATAACATCCTATAGAAAATACGATAGATGGCGATTTATGGATGGCTTAGTGCTCAGAAAAGATGTTTGAAATTAATTTAAATGAAGACACTGAGGACGATAGCAGGCAAGTCACTGAGAGATCGCGTGAAGTACACCAGAATAAGAGAGATATGTAAGGTTGAGGATATTATAAGATGGAGGGAAAAGGGGACTGTTACGGTCATGTTAAAAGAATGGACACCATCAGACTCCCCTATATTGCATTACATAATCAGCCTCATGGGACTCGTCCTCATGGAAGACCTCCTTGAGTAAGATACTGTAGAAAGAAGATTATCCTGAGATTGTTTCGAAAGACGATATATGAAAGCACAACGAAAAAAAAAGGAAGAAAAAGGATGTATAATAGTGGGACCTAAATAAATGTATTGAAAAATCTAAATATTTTACTTAAATCTCTTGATGGAAGTTCATTTCAAATAATACTTATATAAAACAAATTTTTACTACCTATTACCTCCACTTTTGTCTTTATTTCGACTGTGATCGTTTTCGCTGTCATGGATAGACTGATGAATCGATGCAAGGCGAAACCAGTCGCTGTGGAAATATGAAAAGAAAACTGTAATTTTTCAATCTGGAGTGTATATCGTTATCTAAATGATGAAGTATAATATCATGTTATTAAAACATGAAGATAAATTAACTCATAAATAAAAAAATCAGTGTTCAGTCAATCCATTCAGCCTACTTCTACAGAGAAACAGCGTGATATTTTAAGTACTTGTTCGATTTTTATTTATTTTAATTAAAAACTTTTGAAATCGAAAAAAAAATCATTGACACGAAATGTTCACCAATTTTTTCAATCTGACAACTCTTTCATTAAAATAAAGATTTCCAAAGTTTAATACGAATACAAATAATGGATCCAGTGTTATTCTCATAATGTTGTGATACAATAGACATTACGAATATCTGCACGTGACCCTTCAGTGTGACCCCAACACGTGTACTACCCCTAAGCGTGTAAAGCAGGCTGACCCGTGCCTTAGGGTACGGCCACACCGAAGCATTTCGTTAGGTGATTCGCTTGCTATATTTCCGAAAATGGCAGACTGATTTAAGAGCGTGTCAAATTATTTTATAAGAAAATGCCAGGCTTTTGATAAGGCTCTATATTGACTCTAATTTATTAATTAATCAATTGAAGCAAAGGGCACTAATGATTTGTGATCAGAAAGTAAATGGTAAAAATATATATTCTCACATTAATTTCAAAACGAATATTTCTTTTTTTTTGTATATTGAGTAAAAATTTAATTTTAAATTTACTTAATGAAATAAATCAATTTTAATTCAAAAGTTTAAATACAAATTTGACCATTATCTTTGCGATCACAAATCATAAGTGCCCTTTATTTTAATTGATTAAATCATACACCAAAGAGCCATGTTATGAATAAGCCTAAGCGACAGAGTCAGAAACGATACAGTGAGAGAAAAAACAGAGGTCACTGAGATCATCCAGCGAGTGGCGACTCTAAACTGCAGTGGGCAAGTCACGTAGCCAGAAACTCAAATGAAAAATAGACAAGAAGACTGCTGACTTAGAGACTGTGGACGGCAAAGAGAAATTCAGGGCGACCGCAACTACGATGGAAGGATGATCTGAACAGACACGTCGGAATAACCTGGATGCAGTCTGCACAAGACAGAGTGACATGGAAGCGAATGGAGGAGGCCTTTGTCCAGGAGTGAACGGAAATAGGCTGAAAAAAGGAGAATAAAGAAGAAGAAATCAGAAATATACAAACTTAATCTATGCCGTGACAATTTCATATTAAATAATTTGAAAACGCTGTTAAATCAGTCTTGTAACGAGATAGAATTGTGAAATATTTTTTTGATGGAATGCTTTGCGTATGATACGTAAATTCCACCCGCCGCCATTGGAACGACCCTGAGATAAGGGCGGATCCCGTATTTCCGAAGACGCACGAAGATGCAACTCCTGGAACCCCAACCCCAAAGGCGGAGCAATGGCTTTTAAAACGCCATACATTCCGACGAATCGTCACATTCTTCTCGGGCTAGAGTACTCTAGTAGTACTACTGAACGAGCGTCTCGGGGCATGGCGTTAGCCCTTGTTTAGTTGATACCCTAGCTAAGTGGGCCTCCTTGTGAGGGGTCCATGCTAGTGGTACTCCGTACCCGGATAACCCTCTCCCTGTGTGGGAGGTAGGCCGGGGGAAAGTCCCTGGATAACCCTCTCCCTGTGCGGGAGGTAGGCCAGTGGCACCCTGCAACCCTGGATAACCCTCCCCCTGTGCGGGAGGTAGGCCAGTAGCACCCTGCACCGCGGATAACCCTCTCCCTGTGTGAGAGGTAGGCCGGCGGTAATCCCTTGGATAACCCTCCCCCTGTGCGGGAGGTAGGCCAACGGCAACCTACGATCCTGGATACAGATCCTCCGTATGTGAGGATAAACGCCAGAGGAAACCTGCACCGCGGATAACCCTCTCTCTGTATGGGAGGTAGGCCGCTGGTATTTGGATAACGACCCTCCCAGTGTGGAGACGGAGCCAGCGAACGAGAGTTTCTATTGAACGAGAGATCTGCGTACGGCGAGATCGATAAAACTCTATCGGCCACCCCTGGACCTGCATTCCAAGGGCTGATAACGGGACGGCGTCCGTTTATGACCTGTTTTGTCTCGGGGTTTTATTACACCCCGGCCGCCTGTCCCGACGCATAACTGTAAGTGTTGTAAAAGTGTCTATTGTTTAAAGCTTCAGTGTTAACAGACTTTTATGTAATGTTATGCTTAAGATGTTTAAATCTAATCATTCAACTGTGTACATGCTAATATAGAGAGAACCTTACAAAATAAATAATTAACTGATGTTATGGATTTGATTTATTGGATCCCGTGTAAGTTACAGTCTGTCATTTTCAGACAGACATCAACCGGGTCACTAACCAAAACACTTCGGTGTGGCCGCAGCCTTACACACACAGATACGTTTACGATTAATACCCCCTACTACGAACAGAATTAACTTCAATTGTGCAGTTAATAGTGGTTCTACCGAAATCCATAGCCTTCCAACATTGCGCAACAATGGGATTCGTGTACACGCATTTATGTGAATATTAATTTAGTTATATGTAATTTTAAAGTACCGTGATACGAGCGTAAATTGGGTCACATGTTTTGGAAGGAGAAACACGTAATTCCATCTAAAATATAATAAAACTAAATAAAATAATAATACACTTTTAGCAATTTGTATTAACACCACTTTATTTGGTAACACCAACCGGTTTCGCTCCCGACGGAGCTTCGTCAGGGTGGAGTAAGCTAAATACTCGTATAAAATCATTTTTAAAAGTAAAGAAAACTAAATATAAAGGATTTTATATTTAGTTTTCGCTCTCACCCTGACGAAGCTCCGGCTGGAGCGAAACCGGTTGGTGTGACCAAATAAAGTAGTATCAATACAAATAACTAAAAGTGTATTATTATTATATTTAATATTGTCACAACACAAATTAAGTGCTTCATACGAAATTTTATAATAAAACTCTTAGAATACAGCCGTTTTCATTCATATTAATTATTAAATATGGAGTTCTACATCATTGACAAAGAAACAATTAGTAACACGTGACATTTGATTTTTATTAATACATTAACATTTACGAGTATATTTCATGAACTAGGTGGAGGCATTTTAAATGTGTCTGGAAGCATTTTAAATCTGCATCACAAAATTTTGCACATCCTTTGGACCGGTGTGGTGATCATCATCAATGTTCTCCAGAGAGCCAAAGTTGATAGAGAAATGTTGGCCAATATTAAAGTCCGTAAAGTGGCATATTTAGGATTTGTGATTAGGGGGAAAATATTAATTGCTGCACCCAATAATAGAGGGTCAAAGAGGTGTTGGCTGAAAAATCCTCTGGCTCCACAAATCAAGGCAATTGACAGGCTTAAGTAACGTAGTAGCTGTTTCGAGCCGCCAGAGACAGAAGCATACTCTCCACCATATATATTATTATTATTATTATTTAACGTAAGTCCCGCGGGGACGGGGAACGGGGCAAGTGAGTGCATGAGCGAAGCTGACGAAAGGCGCCGCTTCGCCTATAACAGCTTTCGAGGGAGCTCTATGGCTCGGCCATAAAAGAAGCATACTCTCGTATGATAGTCAATGTCGGGAAGATCTCACATGAGACCGAAAGAAGTAGAAGATGAAATAAAATAACCTGAATAATTTGTTGAACGCTGGTGCTGTTTAATTATAGACGATTGCCACACGGTAAAGTTCTTTAAAATTACAAAATATTGCCAATGTTCAATGTATGAAAAAACGATAAGCGTTGATCATATAAAAATCGAGATTTATGTTAGGATACAAGAGTATGGTGAATCAGCATTTATTTTTACACGTCCAATAAAATTGCGGGATGGTTATTTCTAATTTTATTGTTTCTTTTAAAAATTATGTAAAACTCCGAATAAAGTTTGTCATTTAATAATCAAATCAAATCGAAATATTTCATCTTGGTAGGGCATTATCGAATTCTTCACATGACCATTGCAAGGGGAAACATATCATTTCCACGAAATAAAATAAAACTTGAATGTTTTCTAGAAATTGAATGTTTTCATGAATGTTATAATTATAAAATACTTTTCAATTCGATTTTTTTTCCAAAAACATTATTTACGTTTCTTTTTTCGGCGTGTCATCTTAGAGAGGCATTATTAAAGCAATCAAATGATTTGATAATGATCTTATAAGGCGATATATAACAAAGCAATATTCAAAAGACAAATAAAATTGATTTTATTGAGCAATAGGCATTTTTAACGCATGGCAATTGAAATTATGCTCCCTTTTAAATTCTCAAATGACCACTTATTCTGGTTCTTTTGCTAGTGTGCTTTAAGATATTATGGAAACATTCGAAAGATTCGTTCGAATGTTTCAGAAAATACGGTGACCAGTTATTTTTCGCAATAATCGCTATGACATAAGTACAGTCATGTCCTGAGTACTTCTGGTGAAAGTTTTATGCGCAACTGTGTTGAAAGGTTTATTTGTAATGTCTTGTTGGGATTACTAAATATTTGGGCTCTGCTTAATATTACACGCATCTAAAATTATTATATTTTTAATGTTTTCTATTTGAATGTAAAGAAGTTTATAAATAAACGATAAGCAATGATAAATAAAATAATTTTATAAAATGAACATGTGTCATATGAAGCATATATGCTTTTTAGCCTTAAGAATGTTTGAATATTAATAAACAACACGAAATTTGATTTCGTACGTTCGTTACAAATACATATAAAGCGTTAATTACTGGGGAAAATTAGAAGAGTAATTAAAAAAAAGGAAACTAGTAAAAAGATTTCTAGAAGTTTTATTATATTTTAAATAAGAGGCGAGAGTTTTCCTGTAACATATTATCTAATGATGATATTTAATAAATCCCTAGCATGGTGAAATATGTCGTTTCCGTAAAATATATAATAGTGTTCTTCTACAGAACAAAATAATGAAAGGATCATTAAGATGGTTTGGACATATGGAAACAATGAATGAAGAAAGAATGGTAAAAAAATTATTTGTTAATGATGTTAATGGAACCAGAAATAGAGGAAGACCGAGGAAAACGTGGCACGATCAAATAAATCAAATATAGAGGAGTCAGAGAAATCGACGCGCGTGCATGACACGATGTATATGTTGAGGAATCGAGAGAAATATGTCAGGAAAGAAAAGTGTAGCAGTCCATTCTTTCTGCCTACCCCTTCGGGGAGACGGCGTGATGGTTAGTTAGTTAGTATTTTTTTTAGAAAACGTACCTTTTCCTCGATCAATGCAAAAAAAGTGTTGAAGAATACAATCTTTTTCAAAACTTAATTTAAAATTTGACATTGTAAAAAACCTGCATTTTCTAAAATAAAATATTTGAAAATGCTTAAGAAATTCGGAACATATCACCATCTTATTATCAAAATATCGCATGCCAAGGATCCCGTGCACTGCAAAAAGAGCGAATAACTCGGTCCTAAATGTGCTCAAAATAGCAGAAAGGCTATCTTATCGTGCACTACGTCCATTTTACGGTCGACATAATCGTCCATCCGAGTAAGTTATTCGGAAGACCATGGATTTTTTTCGCACCACGTACACTCTAGTGGATAATACGCAACCACAAAGACGACAATTGTCGAAAATTGAATTTCACGATTGCGCTTCATTCGAGCTAGCCGTGGCGCTCATATGCCCGAAATCATCTTTAAACAATAATGGCATAAAATTATCTATTAATTAAAGTCAATATCATAGACATTAACATTATTTTAATGTTTTTTTTTTCATTTTGAATATGTATTGTATACCTCTAAAATCTAGTACTGCTATCATATTGATTCTCATAACATGTGATAGGTAGGTTTTCCATCACCATTTTATTATCAAGTGAATTTTACACCAGATCAAAGACAGTGTGACAATTAAACAGGACCTTCGGTGTGGTAGTCGTAGCACTTGCCACTCAGCCACAAAGGTCGTCAATATGTACAAGAGTGTGTCGTTATATAACAATAGTGTTGTGGTTTGAATCGATCACGTCATCGATATAAACAAATGATAAACGTTATCCAAAAATGGGAATGCATGCAATTAATTTGACTGACCAAGCACATTGTCACATGCATCATTATATTAAGAAAAAATCAGCTATTTCTAAAAAATTACAATTGATCTAAAACACAATTTCGATTAGTATGCCTAGTATCCAGCATACCCTAATCTGTACCGAAACGTTTCGATACCCCCCAACAACACACCACATTTCATTTTCAGAAGAAAATTTGCAAAGTAAATAACATTTTTCGAAAAAAAAATTACAGTAAATTTTAAGTAAATTTACCATACATTATATTCTATTCCAGACTCACGTGGCTATTCGTAATAATAATTAATTTAAATATTTTTGATTAACTTAAGCCGCTAGAATTGTACAATTTCATTTATTGGTTAATTTAAAAAAATACTTATTAATATGTATGAAAAAACGATAGTTTTCACGGAGTTTTACTAAAATATTTATGTATGGCATGTTTCGCCCTTCTAAGGCATTATCAAAGCCTTAGAAGGGCGAAACATGGCATACATAAATATTATAATAAAACTCCTTGAAAACTATCGTTTTTTCATACATATTAATAATTTAATATGGAGTTTTACATCATTGTTCAAGAAACAACAAAAAATACACTATTTGCATTATTTTACTAGACATATTTCAAAACTATTTTATACCTTTATTACTATATAATAGTTCATATAGTTAACGTGAAAGTATGAAACCTTCGAAACGTGTAGAGAAACAAAAGTTCATAATAAAAAATATGGTGTTTTAATACATAAAACAGTCATAATTTTAAAATGTGTTAGTTAAGTACCAGTTCGGAAATCAAACGTTCTTATAGTCAGGTGGAGTCGTTTTTCTTCATCGGTAATTTTTTTTGCAATTTAGTTTTAAAGAAATAATCAAAAATTATTTTTATTGATTTTTTAATTCTAACAAAAACGATTAAAAACAATTTTGTAATTTATTGTGAAATTGAATTTCCACTCTGAACAGAAATAATAGCCCATTATTATCGTATAGGATCCAGATTGCGCCTAGGCTTTAAACCAGGTCCCCTGAGTCAAAAGTCATGCGGTATGTCCCCTAGACTACGATAAAAATTGCAATAGCAAATTAGAATGTTGCACATATTATATAAGCCGTAACACTGGCAAAAAAAATGTTAACACTTTCTCACCGAATTTAGAAACAGAGAAATAATATTATACATAAAAATATTATAAGTGAAGTTAATATATGATATAATGAAGAAAACGATTATTTCTCTCACCTTCATTTTGATGCTGTTGTTCGATTTCAGCTTAAAAATATATAATATTTTATTAACTTTTTAATTTTTCTTGGGCGTTCAAAGATAACGGGCGAAGTCACGCACTCGGTGGCAATATTCCTAACTGGTGTACAATTGGGGTATTGAGAAGGCCCGGAATTTATACCACTTATTTAATTGAAACTTTGCGTACTACCGATTTAATCCACGTACTATGTCATTCAACTTCGTAAGTTAATTCGAAACAGTTGACAAACGAATTGCACGGTAAACTGTTTATTTAGTATTCAATTTTGCCTTGCTTTTGTTTCGTTCTATTTCTGTTTCAGCAGAATGGTTCAAAAATGTGTGATGTATGCGGTTGCTGTTCTTCAACTAGTACCACAACGATCGGCTGTTGTGATACAACTGAAGTTGTATTCGTCTTTCGTAACAAATAAAAGGAGAAGTGGGAATGGCGTTCTTTGCGGAAGGTGGTCGATGGTTCGAGTGTTACTTTCTTTGCTTGTTTTTAGGAAATCTAATGGTTCATAACGATTTCTAATGCATTCGCAATAATTTAGTCATTTTATACTAACCGGAATACCGGAAGCTTCCGTTCGGATACCTGTTCTTCTTAAACAATAGAGCAAGCCTCCGAACTGAGATTATCTCCTTGCATTGTTTAGTTTTTGTTTCTTTTATTATATCTAAGGCATTTTAAATATTTATGTATTTATGACTTATATCCTACTGTTAATAGTGATATAGGAATGACCCTCTATAGATCGTCAATTATTGTCATATAATATAACATAATCTTATTGTTACATCTAAAGTAGTTATCATTATAAAAATAAAATAAAAAATTCATTTTAATAAAACTTGATTTTATATCGTTCTCCCGATGATAAAGGTGTAGAGCCTTCTAAACATGTCGAGTGGAAAAAACAGTGTTTTATTTCATAAAAATTCGAAAGAGCTACTGTTTTATTTATTATTAACATGATTTAAACCTCTTAGATAAATCATATAACTATTATGTGTATATGACACATATTTAAAATAAATATATAAACGGGTCACCGGTCAAAAAAAAACTTGTTTTTATTGTCACCCGTTTTATTATTAAAATAAACATCTTGAATGAATCTGTGTATAATAGAGTGTCGAATGAAAATATACGATGCGAATGCAGTGCAAATGAAAGTGTTATGAAGAAAACAATAGAAGGAACATTAAGATGGTTTGGACACATAGAAAGAATGATTTAAGAATATGTAGTAAAAAAGTATATATTAACGATGTAAATGGAACTAGAAATAGAGAAAGACCGAGAAAAACGTGTCACGATCAAATAAATCGATTATTAAATCTCAGCCGTGTAAGGAATCGGATAAATCGACGCGCGTGCATAGAAGTATGTCAAGAAAAAGCAAAAGTTTTATATCTTCGTTACTCACCATCAGTTTGTATTGTAAATTCACGGATAATGTGAAAAACATTGTATTTTCAATACAATTTTTTGCACTTTTCACAAACATGATCACTGTGGCGAATGTTTTCTCGTCGCACTGATTTTCTTTAAAATGTTACTGAAGTGGTTTCCATGTGTTTTCTACATGGATTATTTCAAAGGGTTACCTTCCCTTAACTGGTGGGTCTCAGTTTTGTGGCGTTGAAGATACGCCATACGCCCTCTCTCTGTCTACTATGACGCTGATGGTAAGGCCAGTAATCATATTGCCCGGGACTCACGGGGGCACGAGGACCACTCCAGGACACCAGAGAGTCGGACTTACTGGAAGTCTTGCTGTTGTCATACAAGATGGTGTTTCACGACATTTTATATGTACATATCTTCCAGGAGAATATATCCCACTGTGTCACTTCCAGTCATTTGATTCAATCGACCTCAATCAAAATAAATCCTTTTGACAAAATGTACTTGAAAGTTTTTATTGCAAAATCATCTCTTATTATAGATCAAAAGATTTGTTACGGCGTTAATATATCTGGTCCATAATGAATTCAAGAATCGAAGCAAGAGCGGATACTGTCAGAACCAAACACCTCACAAGAACAGCAAAAATGAAAATATTGCGACCTATCGCGGGAAACCCTTAGATATTGGATACCCGAAAAAGGAATCCGCAAATTCAAAAAAATATGACATGAAGTAAGGAGAGAAGACGATTCTGGAGGAATCACAACGAGAAGATGGACCAAGCGAGGATCCCAGGATCGTGATGCACGAGAATCCATAGTGTCGTCGACCACCAGAAAGACCACCAAAGAAATGGAGAGAGAGCTGGACGTCTTGATTATAGGATCAAGTTTGATATGCTGTCTTGACAGATCGCAAGATCCACATAAAGAAGAAGAAAAAATATAAGAAGCATATTTATGTATTATATGTAGGTACTCGCACATGCATTCGATACAAGAACGTGCTTAGTGTTTCGTACAGTAACCGCCACAACTAGTGTCCCAATTTCGCAGACTTGCCGAGTAGATCTTGACACGAGTGTTACATAACGAATCTCGGTAAAACCAGGTGTTATTCAATTTGCCATTTTCTTTGAACAGACGTGACCAATTCCTGCCCCGTACTTGCAAATTTCTTACTCCCATGACTCGTGGTAATCATTCTTCAGACGGCTTTCAAAACTATAATGAAACTTATATTTGTTACCGCCATCATTTAGTACGCTAGCTACGTTTATGAGCAAAATGGTTTATAAACCAATAAAATCACCAGACCGTTTATCATAAGTCCTAGTTTTTCAAATTTGTTTTCAGGAAAAAATCTATTTTGTCGTTTAGATACTAAAATATTGATTGTCATAAATTTTTGATAATCTTAAACAGTAAATTTATTTTTTCTTGAACAATGACGACCTTCGATTACTATACCGAAGGTCCAGGGTTCGATTCCCAGCGATGGCAGTGTGACATTGACTTTGGTCTGGTGTAGAGTTTAAGTGATAATAAAGTAGCGATAGATTAGCTAACCTATGTCATGAAAATCAGTATACAAAATTAAAACCAATTTTATACAGTAGTTGGGTTCAAAAGACCTGTTGTATACAAAAAAATGATGTAAAACTTCATATTTGCAAAATCGGATAGCAATTTAAAAATAATAGTAATAAGTGTGCTATGAAAAATAATTAAGCTCAGTCTACGCAACGATCTATGTAAAGACAGATGCTCGATGTGAGTCAGAGAGATCACACAAAAATGAAGAAAGATGGCGGTAAAACTGGAGTTGTTTATATCATGGATCCTACATACCTATCAATGTGGCAATGGGTAGGACACAAGACAAGATAGGTGAACACTCGGATTAATCAAATGGAGACCATGGACAAACAAAAGAGGTGTCGGAATACTACAAAAAACATGGGCCGACGACGTAGCCTCAATAGCTGGTGAATAGTGGAAATATTTGAAAAAGACCTAGATAGATAGACTATAGATAGATAGACTGACCTAGAAGACGAATGAGGAAGTTCTTCAAGGAATCGAAGGAGGAAGGTACCTGCTCAGGACCTTGTCCGAAAGGCGTGCAAGATGGATCGGCCATGTAATACGTCAAGAAGGTCTCTTGCATGCAATAATGGAGGGTATGATCGAGGGGACAAACTCTAGGGGACGCCCACGCCGAGAGTACCTGGAGGACCTGTTGGTGGACGTACGCTGCTCATCATATGCAGATCTCAAAAGAGCCGCACAAGACAGGGAAAAATGGAAGAGAATAATGGAGGGAATTGCTGCAAACCAATCCCAGGATTGAAACCAGAGAAGAAGAGATCTAGCAGTGGAGAGAGAGATTGAGGTTGAGGAAAAAGAAGAAGATGAAAACTAATTATATTTGTTTTAATTGATTTTAGCGTAAATTGATGAATGAATAAAGAATGACATATAAAGTATTTATAAACGACTTAAAGAGAACAAGAAATGGAGGAAGACTGAGGACTTCATAGCACGATAAAATCAACCAAATATTAAATGTCACAATCATTCAGTATAAAATTGATAACTTCTTTGCAAATTGATACTCAATACCCCTACATCTCGCACAAGACACACCGCAAGCCAAGTTTTCCATCTCCCTGTTTATCGCACTAACTACGCTCAAAGCGCGGCAATTTACAGGATTTGTGACAACTACAACAAGTTATTTTGGAGACATCGATGTTTTCCACTTGAACGAATGAAACTTCAAAAAAACGATAGGAGCAACCTTTCGGCGTGGATGAGACCATAATTGTTACATGATATTATAATAGGTTACTTTTATTTTTACTTTTAATTTTGTTCTTATTTCTACTACTATTATTATGTTTAACTCTCAATCATTTTGTTTGACCGTATTTTGCCTTAGCTTAAATTCAATTAACTGTTTATTGTATTTGTGGTAGCATGTAATTGGCTTTATTTATTATTTTTCTTAATGTTTCTTAATTAATATATTGATATCGCTGTATGCTGCCCTTACTGAATAAACAAATAAATGTCGCCCACGTGAAGAGTGGGAAAAATCGATGTGTGTGCATGACACGTTGAATGTAGAGGTATTGAGAGAAGTATGTACGAGTATGTCAGAAAACAACAGTGTGGCGGTCTGTTCTTCTCGCCTACCCCTTCAGAGAGACGGCGTGATGGTTTGTTAGTTGGTTTTCATTAATTTATACATTTTAAGCATTTTACAATTCGAAACACTTACTTTGATGATGATTTATATAACTCCATTGTCGTGAGATATTCACTTCAAGGGCGCTATAAACTGATATTAAAAAACTGGACTGCGTTGTGATTGGTAATCTCGGATATATACACTTTCATTTCAAGTTGACACTAACAGAGTTGTATCCACAGCAGCTGCACCGGCAATGGAGAGAATCGCACGTCGTATATCGTCACACCAGAGTTACAGACACATTATTTAATTTAAAAGTTTCGTGGTTTACCACTCCAATGTGCCAGGTCAAAGCACTTTAAGGTTCTACTGTAAATATATCCCATTTAAACTTTGTTACATTATTTTTCCATTGGTCCATTTCTTAGAATATATATATATATATATATATATATATATATATATATATATATATATATATATATATATATATATATATATATATATATATATATATATATATATATATATATATATATATATATATATATATATATATATATATATATATATATATATATATATATATATATATATATATATATATATATATATATATATATATATATATATATATATATATATATATATATATATATATATATATATATATATATATATATATATATATATATATATATATATATATAAAAGATATTTTTCTTCTTAAAAATATTTAATTAATTAAAAATTGTTACTTAACTACTACTTCTCGGCGCTACATCCGGGTGTTGGACTTGGCTTCTTCCACAACATACCTCCACTGGCTTCTGTCCTTTTAATTTAAATTTAAATGTTCTTTGTAATTAATGTTTTATATAATTCTTTATTATTTTATTTTTCCATAGCTCAATTTCTTAAATAAGATTTTTTTTTTAATTTTCTCAAAATATTATTATGCATTATTTAATTTTTTTAAATATTTCTAAATAATACATATTTTTAAAATAGAACATGTATTTCTAGTTCAAAACGTTTTCGGCAGCTCATTGCCATCATTTAATGGAAAGGAATATGACACCGGACACCGCCCACCTGGAAGACCGCCTAAGAGATGGAGGGACAGCTGGATCTCATCATCCGACGAGATATGATTTCTGTGTCACAGATCGTCAGATCTATCAAAAGAAGAAGAAGAAGAAGAAGAAGAATATGATTGCAATAATATTTTTTAATTTATTGCCTCCTAAACAATGGTGTCTCTCCACATTAAAGATCACAAATGGACGAACATATCAGTTTTCTGAATCAACGTTTGATAATGCCCTTGCAAGCAGAAATACTTACTTAGAGAAAATATAATAAAAACATTTTCATATATTAAATAGAGTGGACTTTGTTTTTATTCCGCATATTAAGATATTGTAATACAATCATTATAAAAACTCTGATTATTTCTAACATCTTACATATACTATTATATACTCGTATGTAAATCCTTAATTTAGTCGCAAGGTTTTATTTACTCTACCGTTAGATTTAAAATGAAAGTGATATCTATGTGCTGTTACCGAAGTATCAAGATCGAGAAATCTATTATTTCGAGTCACATTCTAACACAAAAATTTTAATCAATGATTTTACTTCATTATACATGTAAATAAACACAAGTCATTTTTGCAGCAAAATTTAAATCCTCTAACTCTAATGTTTGGAAAAATGGAAAAAGAATCTTATCAAATCAACTGAATGTTTACAATACAGAAACGGTTGAAGAAGTTGATAATCTGAGTGGGGAGAAAGTTTCAGTAATTTCAAGGTGACACATTAAAAGAGAAAAGGTGTCGATGCACTCTCACGGCGGAATATCATTACATTACATAACATACATGTATAATATATTATGTAGAGAAGAAACCTGTTTGTGAGTTCCAATTTGGAAGCAAAATAAACGTATTTGCCGATGGCCTTTTCTACATGCAGTGATTAAACAATACACAGTACTGTGCAAAATGTCTTAGACCATCTTAAATAGCTTAAAATTCTGTTATTTTAAATTGATCTTTAATGAAACAAAAATCCTGATATTTAAAAAACCATAATTTAACATAATGCAAGTTAACGCAATTCATAACCTAACCTTATATATATATCGTGATTGTGGGATGAATTTAGGTGCATTTTGCTTTATATAGTGGCAGTTCTCAATTTTGTAAGGTTTTAATTTAGCCTCTATTAAAATAAATGTATTATTGCTTCGATATAAGATCATAAATAAGTTTTTGACAGAAAGCGTCGTTTGTTTTTCGCTCGTTTTTATATACAAAATATTAGGTCCTTACATATGAAATTGGCGTTTTGTATGGGAGGAACATACGAGTAAAGTTGATTTTTTTTAAATATAATATATTTATTTAATCAAAGTATGTACCATTGCTATCTATGCACTTTTGCCATCTCTTAGGTAGTTCATCGATCCCTTTACTAAAAAAACCATTCGGACGGGAATCAATAAAATCTTTAAAGTCGGTTTGGACTGCCCCATCGGAGTTGAATTTTTTCCTTTGCAAGAAGTTATCCGAATTTCGAAAAGTAATCTGTTGGGGCAAGGTCCGGAGAGTACGGTGGATGTCTTAGACATTCCAATTAAAGCTCTTCTAATTTGGTAGCCGTCTGTTGTGCAGTGTGTGGTCTAGCGTTATCATGAAGCAGCAGTGGCCTAGAGCGATTAACCAGCCTCGGTTGTTTAGCAGCAAGCTTTTCCATCATGGTTTGCAGTTGCTGACAATAGACATCTGCCGTAATCGTCTGGCCAGATTTAAGAAAGCTGTAGTGAACGACACCAGTACTAGTCCACCAAACGCTCACAAATAACATTTTTGGAGTCAATTTTCGCTTGGGGCATGGTTTGGCTGGTTCGGCAGGGTTCAGTCATTGCGATGAGCGCTTCCGATTATCATACAGGATTCACTTTTCATCACAGGTAATGAATCGATTCAAAATCCCTTCATTATTGTGCCGGTTGAGTAATGCAACGCAGCAGTCAACGCGCGTTTGTTGATTTGCTTCACTCAATTCGTGAGGTACCCACCTTTCGAGCTTTTTCACCTTCCCAATTTGCTTCAAGTGTATTAAAACTGCAGCTAACTCGGACGTGGTTTGCGATGGATCCGCTTCCACAAAAGCCTTCAATTCTTCATTATCAACTTTGGTCTCCGGCCGTCCACGGGGCTTGTTCTGCAGGTCGAAATTTCCAAAACGAAAACGTTGGAACCAAATACGCACTGTGTTTTCTTTTGCGGCACCGTCGCCATACACATCATTAATCCTTCGAGCCGTTTCTGCAGCACTGGTGCCACGGTGGAACTCGTACTCGTAAATAACGCGATATTTCAAGTTTTCCATTTTGAAAACTGAGTGACGCAAAGAAAAAATACAATTGAGGAAAAAACAAATGACTTATAATTTTCGAAACACAAATACGAGTACTTGAGTAAATAGCTGTATAAATTTGAATTTGGAATTCCTAACCGAAGAGAAGATATTTGAGATCAAAGTTGCCAGTACGGCAAAACGCCAATTTCATATGTAAGGACCTAATACATAACCAGAATGATATCTCTCAGCAGTGCTCATTATAAAAGTTGAAATAATGCAAACAAGTCATATTAATCCATTATTCTCTGTTGTTATTTTCTGTCCTTGTTTTATGTTTAATTTATTTTATTTTTGATTCGATATTTAGTTCTCCAGACGGTGAAGGTTTTATACCTTCAATACATGTCGAGAACCTTCCTGGAAACATAATGTTAATTCATACATATTTAAACGTAAAACCATCATTGAAAACGTTATGTTTTATTAAAAGTATGTTTTTGTATTTCCTTCATGCACGTGAATATATAGAAGAATTTAAAAATACAAGGCGTGTTTTTTCAGTAAGTACCGTTTTGATATTTCAAAACACTAGTAAACTTTTTGTAACAATTTTATATTTATATAAAAGACCACGGTTTTAATTACTTTTCCGCATAATTACCACCAATATTAAAACACTTGTCTTATCAAACGACAAGTTTTTGTATTCCGTCGTGAAAGAAATTTGCCGCCAGACTTTTCTTGAGCGTTATAATGCTGAAGGAGACGATTATTTAATCCAAATTGTCACAGGCGATGAAACATGGGTGGCCTTCGTTACACCAGAAACCAAACAACAATCCATGAAATGATGGAATTCATCGCACAAGAAAGTGGGGGCAAAAATCAACAAGTAACACCCCCTTCCTGTCCCAAAACACAGTACACATGATTTTCCGGACTATAATTGTATTTGTAACCTTTTCCACTCTGACCATTTTTTACCAACTTCATTTTCTTGGGAACATAAATAAAACTGTGATTTTGCATGTTAAATTAAAATTGTATAAAAAAAATTACTGGCTTTTATTTTAATATCAAAACGGTACTTACTTAGAAAAGACGTTGATATGTATAGGTACATATGAACTTATACATAAAAAAAACTATGTGCATTGTTTGATTGGCGAACGTTGACTAGGTATCACAATGGTACGTTGTGAATCTATTGTTAAGATACCTATTCCGATTGTATATGTACATGCAATCACACAGTGTCCCATTTAGACTACGTCGAGTTGATTAATCCTCACACGTTATCCATACCCGCGTACTGTACATGGTAACAATAAGTGAGGACAAGTCGTATTAAATTCGTTCAGTTTTAAAATTGTATAAATTATTAAAATTTCATTGTACTTGTACGTAAACACGACGCCATTTTGTTTCACACTCGTTTACACATAAAACAAAATCTAACCTAGATCAGCTTGCTCCATTTGCCAAATGCATACAAATCTGGCGTAAATAATTGTTTATTTTCCAAATAAACGTATTTTGCACGGAATATTATAGTTGTAAATTCATAAACCATTTCCAAAGATTTTGTATTAAAGTCTGTAAGTTTCCATCCGTTTATTATTTCAAAAAGAAAATAACAGTAACCAGTAAATAACATTATACGAAAATTTTAAATTTTCTTCAGTTCACTATCAGTAAAATAGATATTAAGTGTTACAAGAAAAATGATACTCTTTGAAGCTCCAGACAACGTCAATCTTACTAGTAAATTCAATTGATTCCTCTCGGCACCGTTCGTAAATAAATTCCAAGAAATAATATCAAGATGGAAGGTAATAAACTTATACTCCGAGAGTTGCTTTGAAGGAAATATTGGGAACAGCTCCGTACAATATACGTCCATTTAGCTTATCTTTTCAGAACACCTTTTCAAGTTTTTTTAGATCGATAAGAAAAGTGCACATTTTCGTTTCTGAGTAGAATGCTTTTATGCTCTTCTCAAAGAATCCTTGGAGTACTTTAAATAATGTTTTATGCATTTCTGCACACGATAAAGTTTGGTTTAAAACATTATAAATGCAACTATTTATGGTTTTACAATTTACAACTAATGATCATGCCGTTTCACTGGAGGGGAAGGCAGAGAGGATTGACCGCTTTACTGCTCTGCCCTGACAAACCTCTTTAGATTCATCTACATTTATATATTGTAACATGCACGCTCCTCGATGCTTTTTTAGACTTCGAATGTGGACGCCTTTTAGTACTTGATTATTTTGGTCATGCCATGCTTTCCTTGGTCTCACGCTCCTTGTATACAACATTTTAAACATTGTTCCGTCTTCTGTTCGTTCCATATGTTCAAACCATCTCTGGGATCCTTTTTTTATTTTACTTATGATGCAATCATCTGCCTTACAATATCATATATTCTATCATATACTCGTATGACGTTTATCCGAAAATTCTTCTCATTGATCTAATTTCTACGTCATTGATTAAGATTTAACATTTTTATAAACGATTTCAGACACTAATCAACGCTGCTCGGGCACTTCAGAAACACCCACATCCACGGCAGTTTCAGAGTGAAGCCAATCTCATAGTTAGATAAACTGGAAGAAAACCATCTAAGATGGCCACGTCATGCGGCACCCAGCCGATCATGTAACATAAAGGGTGATGAGGACGAACCAGACCCAGAGGTCGTGGTTGGCCCAAGTTGACGTGGTTGGGATTTACCAACAGGAATTTCAAAAGAGACCGGGTCCCACCAGATGCCACCCTGGACATGATCCCGTCTTACAAGAAACCTAGCAAACTTTTTTTTTGTAAATGCCCTTATTATTTTTCATGTCCCATATTAGGTTTCTCCGATGTTCGACATCACTTCTGTAAAAGCATCTATGAATCAATGTGAATTCCTAGATATAGTAATACAGCTTATGGTTAGACTAATCTTCGAAAGATTTGGGAGTTATATTCGATCCCAAATTATCTTTCAGTCTTCATATTACATCAGTATGTAATAGCTCCCAAAATATTTTGGGATTAGTTTTTAGGAATAGAAAGGATTTAAACAATTCAAAAGTCCTGAAGTTATTGTATAATTTCTTGGTAAGAAGTCAGTTGGAATTTAGTACACTGGTGTGGGCACCGCATGAAATAAAATATTTTCTGTTAATCGAGAAGGTACAGAAAAAGTTCTTACGATTTCTGTACCTCAAAGAAAACGGTTACTACCCCTGGCTGTACCCAACTGATTTCTTGCTGGGTATGCTGGACTACCAATCATTGGAAATTAGACGAACTATCCATCTGGGTGTTCATTTTTTTAACTGATTCATGGTCGAATACATAACCCTGATATTTTGAATGACTTGACTTTGTTTGTCCCCGACAGTTATCTGCGACAAAGGCAACATAGATTATTTCACCTGCCAATGTGTTGAACCAATCTACCTAAGGTAATGCCCGTGGGCAGGGCAATAATCCTATTAAACCGCATCTCTTCGGATGTGAGCATTTTTCACGATAGTGAGGCTACCCTCAGAAAGCATCTATCTCTTATGTATTAAATTGCTATTTGCTTCTCTTCTTATTGTACAACAATGTTTATTTTTACTAAATTGTTCTCGAATGTTTGTTTTTTGGAAACGGAAGGAAACAAACAGAATTGTCTTCTGTTTGTTTCCTTTTATATTATTTGTATTTTTTTTAACTGTTATTACAATATTATTTTGTATATTGAGATTATTAACGATTTGAAATTGATATTATTCTGTAATGTTTATAATTTTTTTGAATAAATTGAAATAAATTGAAATAATACATATTATATTTAAATGCTGAACTCTGATTATCCAATGAAAAATGATCCACCAGCTAAGGGAAGGTAACCCCTAGAGGAGGAAATCCCTAGAGGAGGCAACGGGAAACCACTCCAGTAACACTTCCCAGGAAATCACTGTGGTAAGAAAGAATTCGCAGTAGTGATCGAAAACGTCGGGGCACTTCACACGGTACAATTAAATAGAAGGAGATTCGAAAGAATCAAAATTATTTGGCAAAAAATGAAATATTAGTTTCTGAGTTTCAACACATTTTTAATCCAAAACTGCTATAAAATATTATTTTAAGCTTATAGTTATCTTTATTTTCGAAAAATTCTGGATAAGGTTCTGATTGGAATAAAATCAATCCGAAATTCAATCACTACATTAGAAAAGGGTTGCCTTGGAAAAATCGAGAAACAAGGATTTCCAGTCTGGAAATTCTGTAAAAAATTCATTTTGTACTGTTTTACAATTTAAAAGATCATTACTAGCGCAATGTTCATCTCGATAGGACAAAGGGCACGACAGGCGGAGATGAGGGAAAGGAGCTCTCACAGTTGTCTGTCGGAGAATGTAGTATCCGTGTCGTTTCGTTCAAATATTTGTCTCAGTTTCCGGTTAATGAACATCCAAAAAAATGTAGTATATTTATTATGTACAAATTATTTCAATCGATGAATAAATGCATATCAGAGGAATACCGAAAATCCTAACCCAGTTTATACCAATTTATAGGCATATTGAAATTTTTCGAAGCAATGTGTACTAACTACACAGCACCGGTAAAGGAATGTTAATGATGATATGAAATGAATAGTTAAATTTTTAAGGATGGTTTGGCAATTGTTTTAATAAATGTAATCTTGGCATGTTTGCAATGTGTAAAACTTCGAAACATGTCGAGAAAAATAAACCCAAAAGTGGAAAAAACAGTGTTTCAATTTACTTATTGTTTCCATATGAAATAATTAGTACGAATGAAAACGTCGATTTTCTAGCAATTTTATCATATTTTATGGGAACGAGGTATTTTGCCTTGTTTACATTATAAAGATAATGCTTTAAAAATGTGAAATATGTCATTCCCATAAAATATAATAAAACTTCTAGAACAGAAGTTTTCTTCTTCTTCTCCTCCTTAGTGAAGATCTTACGATCTGTTTAGACAGGATATCAAATAACGCACTATGGTGAAGACGTCCAGCTTTATCTTTTTGGTGGTCGTCCTGGTGGTCTCTGGAGTCTCGCGCATCACGATCTTGGGAATCCCCGCTGGGACCATACCTTTCAGAATCGCCTTCTTTGCCTACTCCATCTCACCATGCCATCAATTTTGCAGGGTTCTTGAATGTTCTAACCACGATATGTCGCAATGTTTTCACCTCTGCTGCTCTAAGAAGATGTTTGGTTCTGACAGTATCAGCTCTCGCTTCGATTCCGGAAATCATTATGGGCCTGATGCATGTTTTGTAGGTCCTGGCTTTGCTTTCCACTAGCATATGCTTATTGTACCAAACAGTGTTCCTCAGGCATCTGGAGATAACCTAAGTTTTATTAGTTTGTTCTTTAAATTCATTATACAGATTGCTGCAACTATTATAGATATCTCCACACACAGATATCTGAACTTCACGACCTGTCCTATGGGTCTATCGTCTAAAACCAGCTTGCATCTGAGAATTTTCATTCGTATTCATTAGTATTTTATTTATAACATAAAATCGTCATTATGTAATTACACAGTGCTCACGCCTTACATTTTTGTTTATAAAAAAACACATAATCTCGACAAAGTTTTTTTTTAATGTAACACAGGGAATATCGATGACCGATGCTTTAAATGTGGTGTGTCCCTAACAGCTAAAAGTATGCTCAGATTGCGTAAAAATGTTCTAAGAAATCGGTATTCGCTCTTTTTCTTTATTTTTAATGAAATCAATGAATTATCCAATTCAAAATATATACTCCAAAATTCTCGAAATAACTTTGTATACAAAGTTCAAAGAAGAAAAAACTGGCACATGCTTTCTCCTTGACTTCAAATAAAATTCCTAATACTTGAGAATTTCAATTAATAAATTTAAGAATTGATACAATCCTAAAATTCATCTCAGATGTACGCCTGTTCTTTGAAGAATGCTATGATCTGTGTAAAGATGTTATTTTATCCTTTTTACTAAAAAGTTTTATGGAGTATGATTGTATTTGTGTTATAATTATTTTATTTTGACTTCTAACTAGGTTGCTTAATTTTTTATTTTTTGTTTATATGAATACATTTCCCTGATGACATTCACAATCTTCCGTGGAACTCCTTTGCGGATGAGAGTTGACCAGATTGAAGTCCACGAAATGTATAAATATAAAAACAGAAACAAATTGTTTGAATAACTTTTTGCGAACATTTTATTTATACAGCACTTTTTGCACTTTTCACATACATGTTTCGGGCCACAGACGCCTTTCCTCGGTATAGAAGTTTTAAGCTAAATGTTTTCAAAAAGTTATTCAAATGTAAAGAACAAATCGCCTTCAACTAAACAGTACGACTGAAGGTAGTTAGCTATGAAGGCCCCTCCAATTATATTTCATTGTTCCATTAGGAATGTTAAACATATTATTATTCAAACGCTGACATCCATCTAATAATCTAATCACAATACAACTACAAACGAAACAGTTTCCGCGATACGTCCCATTTAGGTAATGTCCTAATATTAGGCAACCATGTACCTAATAGACAATTTTTGGGCTGTTTTTTTAGTTGGAAATATATCCACAGAAGCAAAGATGGCAGTACACAATGGAGTTCTAGTGCCAACCCTCATTATGTATATAAGTGAAAAGAAGGATGAAAGCAGGATGAATGCCGTAGAAATGAGATCACTAAGAAGAATGTGCGGGAAAACATTGTATGATAGAATACCGAACGATGAAATAAGAAAGAAATGTAAGGCAGATGACTGCATCATAGATAAAATTAATAAAGGATCCCTGAGATGGTTTGGAACGAATGGATGAGAGTAGAATGGTTAAAAAGTTGTACACTAGCAGCGTGAGTGGAAAAATAAGCCGAAGACGACCGAGGAAAACATGGCATGACCAAATTAATCAATAACTAAAAAGCGGCCACATTCGAAGTCGGAATAATCGACGTGCGTGCATGGTACGATGTATGAATGTAGATGAATCCCGAGAGGTATGCCAGTACAGAGCATTATGGCGATCCATCCTCTCTGCCTACCCTTCCGGGGAAATGGCGTGATGGTTAGTTATTTAGTTTTTTTTCTCGACATATCTAGAAGATTTTACAACTTCTTTACCCCCAGAACTATATAAAACCTTTTACATCGTTCGTCTGATAAAGGAGTAAAATATGTTGAGAAAAATAAAATGAAAAAATGCATTGTTTTAATTCTAAAAACAATATCATAATTCTCTTAATCTGTTCTCGAAGGAGGCAAACCGTTATCTCGAAACGTGGAAGTTGATGACAAAAGGTCTACCATTCGATTTTATCGCATGTATTAACGTTTTTTTCTTTTACTTCTTGTGGTTGTTCCTCTCCTTTCGGAAGTTGGACAACATCATAGCGATTTTTACTTTTGATACAGTAGCTCTAAACAAGGATGTTGTGCTGCAACTGAACCATTCTCGAAAGTTGTCTTTATCTATACAGGATTTTCTTCTTCCCCTAATACTTCGTTTTTTCGTTAATTTTACTTAATCAGTTACAGCACTCACAATGTCACAGAAGTATTACAGATTTCTGCACTTTATCTTCTACTTCGTGTGCCGTATCAGGTCCCCCTGACGTTGGCAATAACTCCGGCGAAGGCTTCTCTATCTTGCGCAACCCGGAACAGCTCCCCCACATGTCTCATCCCGGTCCAGTCTCTTATGTTGCACAGCCAAGACGTTTGCCTTCTACCAGGACCACGCTGCCTCTCAATTTTTCCTATCAGTCGGAGCAAACTGTATTTATCTCTCCGCAGAATGTGACAAAGATATGAAATCTTACGGACCTTAACGTCCTTTAGCTGTTGTCTACTACAATTGGCTCTCCTCAAAACCTACAAATTGCTGACGAAATCTGTCCACGGTATGCGAAGCATTCTCCTGTGCAACCACATCTTGAATGCTTCCAACCGGTTCATTGTGTGCACTTTCAGGGTCCAATTCTCCGAGCCATACAGTTATACAGACCAGACATAGCACTTCAACATTATCTGCCTTAGTTTCATGTTCAAGTTGTCATTGCAGAATATTGATCTCATTTTAATGGTTCACCACCGAGTCGTAATGTTAGAGCGGAGTATTCCATCCATTTTGTTCTCTGCACTTTATAGACTTGATCATTTCTTTTTATGACTTCATTCATTAACATTTATCATGAGAATCATATTAGTTGCTATAATATCTTATTATGAAGAAATTAGATACACTCGTATACATGAGAATTTTATTGTTCTTGTAACCAATGATTCCTTGCAACGGGCACAAGGACGCGTAGGTAAATAGCCTTTTACGCTATTTCTGAATATTTAATTAAACGTGGGTAGTACTAACATCGACAAGTGCATTCTAAAAGATTATTTAATCACAGTGCAATTAGATAAAAACAGGTTCCTTCTAGCAGCCCTGGACTAATGGATGGAAAAACCAATGGGGAGCCCAACCAGAGGACCAAGATATACGAGTATATCACATTATACTTAAATTCAGTTGGATTAAATATACATGCATTATTTTTTAACACAATTTATAAATATATAAGTTGTAGTAAAATTAAATTCCATAGTTCTGTAAAATAACGTGAATATAAATATTTAAATTCAGTTAATTTTACATAAGTATTTGAATATTATTTCTGTATAGATTCATTTTTGCCACCCCTGATCTATGTGTATATAAGGAAGAGAGTGAATGGCAGTGTCACCAGTGTGTCGATGCCAGCGAGCCTGGTGAAACTGGTCGCTGTCGAATGAAAGACAAATGTGGAAGTATTTATAAAAAATATCGTTTTTTTATAATTATTATTCAATCTGTAAAGCTTTTCTAAAGAACTTCATTCGAAATAAAAAATATTAAACTGTTGTATTGATAGCCATGAATATGAATTTAATAACTGGGTCAAAATACGAGTGAAGATAGCCGAATGACTACTGAGAAGACAGACGGTAAATGTAATAATTTAGATGTAATAGTTCATACAGACTTGTACATAAACTAGCGGCTGCATATTTTGTATAATACGAGGGCAGTTTGATAAGTCAGTGACTTTTTGAATTTCCCGCGCAGTAACTTTAAATGTAACACTGCTCCCGTCAACTACTATCTATGAATAGACTACTGTACAATTTTAAGAACGCTGCGCCATTTTGTTCGTATTTGGCAGCCATTGAAAGCAAACAATCTGGTGAATTGTAACGAAAATGGAAAAAAAGTGAATTTCGGGCGTTGATTAAGAATTATTTTTTGCGAAAAAAACCCACCACCGAAACCAAGAAAAGGCTTGATAAATACTATGTAGACTCTGCACCATCAATTTCAATGGTTAAGAAGTAGCTTACTGAGCTACATTGTGGTCGTACCAGCACAAGAGACGCCGAACGTTCAGGTCGCCCAAAAGAGTTCATCACGCCAGAAATCGTCGATAAAATTCATGAAATGGTATTGGACGATCAAATAATGAAAGTGCTTGAGATGGCTGAGGCTGTAGGCATTTCAACTGAGTGGGTACATCACATTTTACGTGAATATTTGGACATGAAAAAGCCATCCGCGCGATGGCTGCCGCAATTGCTCACACTCGACCATATGCGCAACCGTGTGACCACTTTAAAGGAGTGTTTGGCGATGTTCACACGCAATCAGAACTCATTATCGTAGATGAAACATGAATCCATCATACTTCACCATAGACTAAGGAAAATTCAAGACAGTGGGTTTCTCCGGGTGAACGTGCACCAAAGAAGGCCAAGGTAGGGCTGTCGGCCAACATGGTCATAGTCGCAGTTTTTTGGAATGCACGCGGTGTATTCCCATCGATTACCCTGAAAAGGGTAAAACGATCACCGGCAAATATTATTCAGAGCTTTTGGACATATTCGATATTGATTTGAAGCAGAAACGACCGTATTTGACGAAGAAAAAAGTGCTGTTCCATCAAGACAATGCACGGATGCACACGTGTGCATTCGCCATGGCGAAAATCCATAAATTGGGCTACGCACTACTACCCCATCCGTCATATTCTCTAGATTTAGCTCTCTTTGACTATTTCCTGTTTCCAAACCTGAAGAAATGTCTGGGCGGTAAGAGATTTGGGTCGAATGAAGAAGTCATCACTAAAACAAACGCCTATTTTGAGGGCCTTGAGAAAATCTATTTTTGGAAAGAATAAAAATATTGGGAAAACGCTGGACAAAATGTATCGAGCTAAAAGGAAACTATGTTGAGAAATATAATGCTTTTTTGCCGAAAAATACACGTTTTATGCAAAAAGTCACTGACTTATCAAACCGCCCTCGTATTACACACCACAGTGGCAAATGAAAGGGGACATATTGCGCTCGCGCAAGGTTGTGGTTGTGAAAAGAAATCGCGAACAGAATTACAAATTAGGTACTAATATACTTACCACGAACCATTGTAGCTACCCACAAATATATGATACAAAACACCTGTAACTGTTTATAGTTTTTTTTAACATATCTTATCATTTATTTTTATAATAGTTTACGTCGGTTATCTTATTGATTGTTTGTAGAACAATGATACTCCATTTTATTATTATTTTTTACTAAGTAACCATCACACCGTCTCCCCGGGGTAGGCAAAAATAATGTACCGCCACACTTTAACTGATGCGGCACTCCATCCTTCTCTTTTCACCCCCGCGGGAGAAGCGGTGTGATGGGTTGCGGACCTCATCGCCACCAATAGGCATCTCCCGCGCACATTTCGATCGTCCAACGTTCACAAAATAATTCTTAAACATAAATATGAAATACAAAATAAAATAAAATAAAAAAATAAAAATAACATAACAAATAATAGACTTTTTTATGGTGCACATGTCAACTGGACGATCCGTTCTTTTGTGTTTATTTAATTTATATTCCACGCATTCACCGTTCTATTAATTAACTGTAATTAGGCACTTATAACAATCCAACTCCAGCAAGAAGTTGTGGAGTTTTTATCAATGAAATTATTCAATTTGATATTGGAACAAATGCACATAAAGGTTAAAAAAAATCGCGAAAATTAATTTTAACAGCTGTCAAAACTCTCCACATAAACGAAAAATGTATTTAATTTTAACACCAAAATAGCAAAACGTTTTAAGTTCCAAAATTAAGAATTATGAAAATGCGGCAACAAATAAATTGGACAAGAAAATTTGCAAACAAGAGCCTATACATTAAATTTTGTCTACTTGTTAACGATGTTTAAAAATGTCAATTTCACATTTTACATTTCTAACAGGAAACACCCAACACATTTAAGAGGATACAAAAAACAAAAATTATTGTTACAATCATATACACACTAAAATAATTTACTGATACACCAAACATCTCCAGTTTTATGGAAGAACCACGCGAACCAAACCACACTGTTATTCTTTTTCTTTTTGCATAAAACTAAAATGGCAATGCATAATGGCGTTCTTCTACCGACCCTTATGTTTGGAAGCGAAGCATGGAACTACCGAAAGAAGGATGAAAGTAGAATGAATGCAGTAGAATTTAAATCTCTTAATGGAAAATCTATAGTGTCGAATGAATAAGATAAGTGAATGCAGTGCGAATGAAAGTGTTTAGAACAAAATAAAGAAAGCATCATTAAGATGGACACATGGAAATAATGAGTGAAGAAATAATGATAAAAATGTATATGTTAACGATTTAAATGGAACTAGAAATAGAGGAAGACCGAGGAAAACGTGGCACGATCAAATAAATCAGTTATGGAATGTGAGGTCGAAGGAATCGACGAGTGTGCATGACACGATGTATGAATGTTGAGGACGCGAGAGAAGTGTGTTAGGAAAGAAAAGTGGGGCAGTCCATCCTTTCTGCCTATTTTTTTATGGTAGACGGCGTGATGGCTAAATAGTTAGTGTATTTTTCAATGGCACTACAGCCCATAAGACAAGATTATATGATCCGTTCTTACCGATTATCATCGTAAGTCGACGATTACCTGTATTTGTACGAACACGGAAATTCTCTCAAGTTGCTAACAAAAATGCAAAACTCGCATCAACGACACCAATGTGAATATAATAATCCAACAAGGGACAAGGAAGTAGGTTTTTACGGTCGTTAGTTCAGTGTTGCGGGTCTGTTGGTGTGTGAAAATCTCTCCACCAATAGGATAGCGACGACAGATTTATGAAACTACTACTGTCCGGTCAACATGTTCTTATAACGCATTTGCAAATTAAATTATCAACAATACAGCAGACATGTAAATTAATCTTTGAAATAAATTATTTAATCACCATCACGATTATTATATTCTGATTAAAAAAATTTTACTTCGTCTGATTTTATATGAATATTCTCATTACTTAAGTCGCAGCATAAATTAATAATATAAATATGTATGTAAATATTTTATTTTCCGGAGATCCCTATTGATGGCAATGAGGTTTGCAACCCATCCCACCACGTCTCCCGCGGGAGCGAAAAGAAAATGATGAGTGCCGAATCGGTTAATGTGTGGCATTCCATTTCTTCTGCCTACACCTTCGGGGAGACGGCGTGATGGTTGTTTATTTTATTTTATTTCAAATTAAATATTTCTCAAAAATTATACCATCTGTTGATATAATTTTACAACACTTAAACAAATTTTCTATATAAAAATATGATTAAATTGACTGACATCTATTGTAAACACAACTAACTTCTTGCCAAGTTGATAAAAATGAGAAATGTAGCTAGCGTTTATACCGATGTATCCAAAAATGTCGGTCCACATGAATACAATTTATCGGATAAATTTTGATAATTTACCAAAAAGAACGTAGCATTCTTACGCTTGTCTAAAATTTTTGGATATTTTCCTTTGATCTTTTTAAAAAATATGTCTCTGGATGTGAGATTGTGATGTTATTGCTTAAATAAGGAAGAGAAAATAGTTACTTGTCAAGTATGTACATTGTTCGGTAGAATCGATACAAAGAGATTAATATTTATCTTTTCGTTAGTAAGAATGTCGGGTTTAAGTAAGAAGACAAGTATATTTTCATAAACAAACGTTATTTTGTGTTTTATTTGACTTAGGATTCTAAAAGAATGTTTTTATTGGTAATTGAAGACAATACTTGAGCTGATTAATTAGTGCCTGTCACTGATTGACAGATGAAAAAAAAATTGTTTACATTCATTTCGTGAGATATTTTTATATTTTCAAACAGTAGTTTGAATCTTTCGTGGCTAATAGTGATGGATAATAGTGATACTGGTGAATCATCGTGTAGGCGAAAGCCTAGTAAAGACAAAATGTCCGATTCCGAGCGTCCTTTGAAAAAGGCAAAGTTTGCTTGGCAAGTTAAAGGGAGATATCATTTGAAGGACCAAGAAGAACCTTCCGATGGTAATAACCGGGAAAACAATTCTCCGTCTGTCACCACGCCTAGCCCTAATGATGAAATCAGCGAAAGTATCAATAAGGATGACACAGAAACATCTTCCAAAACGGAGGAAAATTTAGAAATACTCGGAGACTATTTGTTAAAACAGCAAGACTTCAGTTTGAATTCTATTCAAGTTTCTAGCAGTGTCCCTAATACTAAAATTAAAAAATCTAAGCGAGTAAATGAAACATTTCTAGAACCAATGGTATCTTCAGAGACATTGACTGATACAAAAATGTCTTTCATAAGTTATATTGATGAATTGGAGATTGAGCGGAGCACTCTTCAGGAATATCCTCCCGGCGGACTTATGTATGAGCCGGAGATGTCACCCCCTCCAATGAGGAGACAGAGAGTACTGAAAACTGAAGACCAGTACCTAGCGAGATGGCAAGCGCGACAGGTAATGAAATAATTTTTTATTGTTGTTTCTGTTATATAATAACCATTAACTAAACCTAATTATTACTGTTCCAAGGTAAACAATTATTATTCTTTAGATCAATTATATTACAACAGTTAAAACATTATTAAATTAAAAACAACATTGCATATCACGATAAACTGATGGGAAATGATATACATGTTTTTATTTTATTATATTATATATAATCATTTCACGTTTAATATTGTTTCCTAATAAATCAATTTGTTTCAGATTGCAAAAGGCTTTGTAGACAACACCATCAACAGAGTTCTAGATTCATGGCTAGTAGCACCTCTCCCACAGACATATGAAGACAGTCGCAGTGTAGTCATGGATGTCGCAGAGTTCTTTGACAATTTACCCGCCAATAATGCTGTCGAGAATGAAGGAATTCTAATGGCGATATCGGCCCACGGATTACAAAATCAAACCGGGACTCATAACACCGAGTCTCGATTACAAAGTTTTGAATCTGGTTTACATCTTAATTATGATTCATCTCCTAATTTAAATTCAGAAACTACTCAATACATGTTTTCTTCCAATTCTAATGATGATATTAATAGCAATAATTTATTTGGAAGTTCATCTTCTCAGTCAAACAGGAATTTAAATGATGCTGATGTCTTGCCTAATGACATTTCTAGCAATGAAAATAATTCAAAAGTGTCTGATTGTAATACTCCTAATAGCGCGTCTTCTTCAGAATCTCAAGCCTGGAGACACGCACAGGCTTGTAATTGTTCTCACATTCCAAGGAGAAAAAATGTTTCACCAAACATTCCATTTCATCGGAGGGACACCGACCACCATCTGCACACATCACCCGTTCGAGAAGAAAGTCCTTCGGCTAGTGAAGACATACCAGCTCCGTCTAAGGCAAATGATATAAAAACAGATGTATCTTTGACTGATGACAAGTCATCTGATAACAGCATCAACGATGAGTATTCCCACAACACAAATCCTTCTACTGATTTATATCCTATTCCTAATGAAATGCAGGAATTTGATGAACACTTTGATTTCATGGATGCTGCTGTCTCTTTTGCTATTCAAAATAAGGGTTTGACGTCATTTAACGGTGTTGACTATGGTTAGGAATCAAACCAACCAATGTTTTAGTCCTCTGTATATAATAAATTACTTTAAAATTATCATTTGAATAATTTATTATTAATTTTATCAAAATTAAATTATTAACACTCACTTTATCTGTGCCATTTCATTGATAACAACGGTAACATATCAAATTTAGTATTAATTGTTTACAAGATATATTTGTAAATATTTTTTATGGATTCATTCACAAAAGTCATTTGAATCTTGGAGGTAAGATTCCTAATGATTTTTTTATATCTATATCTTAAATAATCGATTTCAGATTTGATAAAATACCTGCTACTTACCAAGCCAAATGGTGGCAGGGGGTGTTGGGAAAATGAAATATAACAAATACAATCCCTCTTTTTCTTTATTATGACGCAAAGCAACATTGCGTTGAATCTATTATTTTTACTTTTGTAAATTAATTACCTTATTCCTGTATATATTAATATATAAAATATGTATTTATATCAAATACGTCATGTATAAAAAAAACAAGTCGTACGCATTAACAGCTTTATTTTGATTTACAATTACTCATATTTGTCTATAAATTTTTACTTTATGTCAATATAAAACAAAACAAAAAACGAACGTTGCATTTATTTACAATATCAGAAATTGCATTTCTCATCATTTTGGCCTCGTTATTTTACTTCAAATAAATAACTATTAATGAAAAGTCATCATATTTAAAAATAAAAATAAAACTAACGCTATTTATTGTTTCATGTACAATGCTATAAAACTCCATATTCAGTATTTAATATTCATGATAACATCAGTTTTATAGATGTTTGGGGGTACAAATCAGATATGAAGTCCTAACAAAGAAGAATCTGAAATCTTCTGGGAAATTAATATTTACATCAATATTAAACATTTCTATTCCTGTTTTTTATGCATTACAAGTTGTGTTTAAGTTCTTACAGGAGCTTTTTTTAATTATCAATATTATATTACGGTTGTAACAGGAGTATTATTAACCCGTCAGCTTACTGAAAAAATTGTTAATATTCTGTATTGAAGCTGGTCATCCGATCCAGATGTCTGGTAAGCCAACGGGTTTAAGAAGTAACCAGGAAAACATTTGAATCAAGTGTAATTTTGTTTATACATTATATTATATATTCATATTCCAAACTAATTTACATACATTTTATGAAATTAATACTTTTATCATGCTCTACGTTTATTTTGTTGTATATTATATTACATAATCTTTAATTTTTCTCAAGATGTATTTTTAGAATCTTCTTTCTCAAGTTTATTAATTTTGCTTAATGTTTCATCATCGTAATTAACATTGAAATATTACATACTGTTAAAATTTATAACACTGTTATAATATCACAATTTATTTTTATTCACTGAGAATGTTGCGACAGGTGTTTATCCAACCGATGTTGGCATCATCAGGTGTTACAATAAACTTTATTGTAACACCTGATGATGCCAACATTCTTTGGCAAAACAGCTGTCGCCTCATTCTCAGTGAATAAAAATAAATTGTGATATTATAACAATGTTATAAATTTTAACAGTAATAATGTCGAAGTATCACAGTGTTTCGGCCAAAACAATGGATTGTTTAACATTGCCATAAATAATAAATTTACGGAAGAGATTATAAAATCTTTAAATTATTGTTTGTATATTTATATATTAAAATATGTATTTCGATTTTAATGTCATCACTAGTCATAAGATTTTATATTTTATCTCGACGGGGTCAATTTTTTATTTTACATTTGCTAAGTTAAGTGTGTTTTTAATAACTAAAAACATAATAAATTGACATAGTAACACCGGTATGCCAATTTTTAGACAATCTGTGTTAATATAACATTTTGATTACATTTTTGAGTGTTGGTTTGCATGCTGAACTTCAGTTGGACTGATAGAATTAGAATAGCCATGATTATTAAGTATGAACAAGACTTTTGTAAATCAAACCTCATTGGAAAATAATTTTGTCTTGAATTATAAGAATCATTGTTAAACAATCAGAGATTGAGACATGTAGAGGTAATGTGACTGACGTAATCGCCAATATTTATTGAATACCGATAGTATCAAAAGAAGACAACAGGCGTATTTCTTAGACTTAAAACCATTAATAAAATACCCTTTTTTATAATTTTTAAATATCATTCATTATTGTGCTTAAACAACGATCTAAATTAATTAAATGATCACTGTTTTTACATTCATGCATGAATTTGACACATTTGTGAATTTCAAGGGCATTAAAAGAGTTTAATAAACAAAAGCAATATGACAAAAAATACTGTATTTTCAATCCAAAAGAATTTTACCTTCATATTTAATATTGTGGATTTTTATTATCTATTTATTAAATATGAGGCGTAACAAACATTTACAGAGTGGCTCTCGTGAGATCTGAGCATGAGAAATGAAATATCAGAATGTTTATTGATGTAAAATATGAATATAAATGTGTAGATATACAGAAAGAGAAGTATAAAGCCCAACTATATCGAAATGAAGTGATGGTTAGTTTAAGGTTGCATGTAGAAACTAATAAAATTAAAACTTGCTGGTTTAATATTCCTATTAGGTGTCATGGTCTAGAGATACAAAAATGTTAATCATTTGATTTAAAATCTACTTAACATTCTGTAATAATTATTGTACTTTTATCTGCTTCTATGAATCTTACTTTACCTGGTGCTTAACTGTTTTTTTTTACAGCAATACATTATACTGTGTTTTGTAAAATCTTATTATTCCTGTGTTGCATATATATTCACAGTTTGAATAATCATAGGGTAGCTATATGTCATTTTAAACCCTTATCGGACACTAGCTTTGTTTACATTATTCAAATTTTAATTTTAAAAGTCGAAAAGAGAAAAAGATTTTGGTAATATTCATTTGGCAAAGTAATTACGTACACATTCCAAAGACAAGTTTTGACATGATTCATCGTGCCACCTCACACTTGCCATACGATCATAGCGCCAAAGTTCTATTGTCACATCAGAGGTGATTACGTCTAATAGTTTTATTTAAACTTACTATTTTAAAATAATGCAAAGATACATTTGAATTATCTCATTAATCAAAGACGTTAGTAGTTTTCCGAGTTTAACTATGTTTTATTACCACCCTTAGTGCTGTTAAAATTTTTGGCAATGCTGATGTTGAAATGAAAAAATTTAATTTATTATTATTCTTTGTCGCACAGTATACTCTATTTTACTTGATTTATGACAAATTTTCTCACCATCACGCCGTCTCTCGAAGGGGTAGGCAGATAGAATGGACTGCCACAACCGATGCGGCACTCCATCCTTCTCTTTTCACCCCACGGGAGATGCGATGTGATGGGTTGCGAACCTCATCGCCATCTCCTGCTCCATTTCATTTTGTCAGTTGCCATCTGTACATTCATGAAGCTCCTTTCAGCTCCATCTGTACATACATGAAGCTCCTTTCAGTGTTGTGACCATTATTTAAGTGAATGAATATAACAAATAAATAAAAATTAAATATTTTTTTATCACCAGGGATCGTAACAATAGGTGTGTTTTTGGTCATATTAATGAATGTGGTGAAATAATATATGAAAGTATAAATAATATTGAAAATTCTATTATATATTTGGATTATTATTTTGTATGCAATTAATCGTGCAATATTTATGAAACAATATACAAAATAATATTTTCTTTATATATTATTTTGTCTCCTTTAAAAGCTCTCTAATTATCCTGATGTATGCGACATTATGTGCCATTAATGATAATGTTTTATGTAGATAAATGGTTGTTTTCTCAGATTACATTTTTATCAATATAATGTTCAATTTCGCATAAGGCTTCCATAAATTACACAATAATTAAGATTAAACAATTTCTTAAAATATATTACCTCTCTGTATATGTAGTTTTTCTTTTTATTATGATGTAAATAAAGCATTAATGTGTATAATGAAAAAGGAATAATAGTCATAAATTTTAGATGCCCATATCACAATAGCAACTTTCAAACCAACCAAAAAAAGATTAATGCCGATTGATGTGAACAATTAGTTATGAATATGTATTTGAATACAGCGGAACTTGGTTATTACGAGGAAGATGGGACCAGCTGAATTTTCTTTTTATAAGCATTACTCGTATTTTTATATTCTGGAGTGGTCACATAACCCAAAAAATTGTAATTCAAACAAAAATACACAATAAGAATTTATTCTATACCTGTTAAACACATATTTCATTTGTCTGTTTCCACCACTTTTCTTATAAATTTTAAAATTTATGCTTTTTTCATTGGTTTTCACTCTAGTCATTGTTATTAAATTTCCGCTCAAAGCACTCAACCCCTTGGGTGGTTTCAGTGGTCTGCAAAAAAATTGACAAACTCGTTCAATATATCATGAGCTCTGGAGATTGTCAATACTAGTTTGGATTGCTCAATTTGACATTCGGCAAAAACACCAATTAGGTATTTAGATACTTAACTAATGTCATAAATGTAATCCGGTCCCGGCGGCATCAGTCTGATTAACTGACCAATCAGATTTAATTGCTTAGGGACGAAAATGTTGTTTTTACAGTTTGATTTTTGATGACATTCTTGCTCAGTATGTCTGAGAAGTAGCTCGGTATAAAAGTGAATAAATATATGAAGAAAATCATGAACAAAAATGTTAACTATTGTTTCCTCGTTACATCCGATATCTCGCTATAACCGAGTTCGACTGTAATATGTTTCATCAAATAAACAAATAGAAATTTTATAACTGTTAATTCAAAAACTTTGTTTTATATCACAATTGTATTTATTTTACTTTACGACAGCTGTTTCATCAACCAATGTTGACATCATCAGTTGTTACAAAAATATGATGATGTCAACATTGGTTGATGAAACAGCTGTCGTAAAGTAAAATAAATACAATTATGATACAAAACAAAGTTTTTGAATTAACAGTTATAAAATGTTAAAATATCATAGTGTTTCGGCCAAAACAACGGACTATCAAATAGAAATTGTTTTAAATTGATATCAATTGTTTAACCTAGACAACTCATTCATGTTTACTAAGTATAAACTTCAATACTTCAACTCGTTTGTGATATGTGTCGTGTATCTTCCAGAAATTTTACAGCCATAGGCTAAATTTGATATCAACTCAATAGATTGTCTCCTAAATGTTGGTAGTTGTCATACAAAAGGCATAGCGGTAAAATTATACTTAGTCTGATGAGAATATGTTTGGAATACTGAGGTTATTTTATAATTTATATTTTTTTATTTCTGGGTATATCAATGATATACAGGATAGGAATCAGGAAAAAAATTTTGAGGAAATCACATTGAAATAAAACGTTTTATTGATATTCTGAATATCGAAACGTAAGTTTATTATACAATTAAATAACTCTATATAAATACAAAACTATACTTTTGATCATTTCTATTATACTTTTTTAATCTTATAGAGTGTATAATTCATTTTATATCACATGACCACATTTTCAGGTTGAAGATAAGTAACAAATTTTTTTGTTTTATTCTGTAAACAAATTGTAAAAATGCATATTTTAGAGTGGACAAGATTAATTATTTTTGACGATTTAAAAAGCAAAAATGTTTTATGTCAAATCTGTGTGGTATGTTACAATTATATTTATTTTATTGCTTGTATAGAGTATGTCTGTTTTTGTAATTCTGTGTTAAATACATTAAAGAAACCAGTAATACACCTTCTTTATGACTAATTTTTTAATTATTTTTAACTCACCTTCTTGACCTGACCAAACCTCATATCACATCAATTCTAGATGGTACTGCCCAAATTTAAAATAGCATAAATGATTGCTTACATGTGTGGCGCTTCTAAAAGTTATAATCTCTCTGGGGACGACAAACCTTCCACCATGATGACAAGTAAAATAGGAGAGAAAAAATCATTTGGGCAATCATAATGATATGCAAGACTAACTTTGATATAACAAAGAAAAGCAGAAATCTGAAGATATGTGTAAAAATTTGGTGGTTTGTTTAAATATTCGCAATCTTTCATTATTTTTAATGACTGCTCTAATTAAGAACATAAAATATTTCAAATTACAATACAATGTTTTAAATAATTTTCATGGTTATATTTTCCTCTTTTTTATCAAATTACATCAAATCAGTTTATTAACTCAAAATACATAATAAACAAGAACAAGTTTAAGGCATCTATTGAGTACAGATAAAATATTATAAAAATTCAAACATAATACCAGGAACGCATTAGAGATGGTTTGACATTAGGAAGGCAAGATACTTTCTAAAGTCAAGAGTATTTGTCTCCTGAACGTACCTTCACTAATATAAAAGACTTCGATCTCCGAAGAGACCGCATTCAGCAGGCTAATTGCTCTTCCCACTGGTTTCACCAGGATTACGGATTTTATTTGTATTTTTTTTTCACGGATATTATATGTATTCCTCCTTTATTGACAGACACCAAATATCTTAATTACTTCGTACCTTCTTATTTATAAAAATATATATATTTTTTATATTGAAAAATCGACTAAAAACAGTGTTAGTTTTCTAGATTTGAAAAGAAAATACTTTCCACGAACATGTTTTTAGTAATGGTTCATAGATGGCATTAATAAAATAAAATTATTTTATTTTATTAAAAGCATTAAGGAGTATTTTGTTTTTAATAAAATATTGGAAAAAATGAAGAGCATTGAATTAAAATCTTTAAAAAAATCCATATTTTAAAAACAAATTATAATTTTATCATTATTTCAGGAATTAACAGCTTTATGTTTGGTCATTCTACCCATAGATGGCAGCGCTTTTTAGTTTTCCGAAGTTTGTTTTAAAAAAATAGTAATTACATTATTTAATCAAAACATTTTATTTTGTTTTTTTTTTGAAATCCTAGGGTTTACTTAAATTTAACTTGTTTCCAGTATTCAACGTGACTTTTTCCGGTACCTTTGTGACATCACCTTTTATTGTTTTAGAAGATAACTTAACATGAAATAATTCTATTACGAATGTCAGACAAGCCACACTTGTTCCTATCAGTAGAAGGATGAAGGGGCCCGCTACATGGCTCAGTTTTAATACTATCGGATCGTCATCCGGGGACGGCGAGGGCATAGTGTAATCGTCATACCATTTGTCAATAAACCCCGCTTCGGATATTCTGTAAATCCAATAATCGACGGCTTCAGTTAGCGGTGAATACTTGCTAAGCGCCAAACCGATCATTTGAAACGCAAATGTCTGTTTTAATATATTCAGTCGACCCTTATACAAGTTAGCCCTGTTAAATCTCATGACCCAATCTCTTAAATGGAGCACAGATGCGTGTTCTCTCTCAAATGCAATTCTGGCCACTAGATCATTGTATTCTATGCCAGAAGTTAGAACGGTCAAATGTTTCCGAAGGTCTCTTGTGATGTCTTCGTCTACGTCCCTCAACATCTCGTCTGTCTTAGAAGTCCCACAGATGTTATACTTTTCGGTTATTAGGTCTCTCATAGTTGAAATTCCGATCTCGTTATTAGTGGTAGTCAAGAATCCAACGAGGGCACTCTGGTACGAATTTCGGAGTACCATCGACGTAAATATCCACAAGGTCAGTATGCAGCTTGTAAATCGTCCGATGTGATCGAACTCCAAGGGTAAACCCAACGTTACTGCCCAAACAGAGAACCAGAGACCTCTTGCTTTCACAGTTTTGTGGCTGATATATATTTTCAACAGCACAAGAAATAAAATAAGCCCGATCACTGTCAATATTAAAAAACACCAGACGAATTTTTTAAAAGGAGAGAATATTCTAGTCATAGATGAATTTTCTATCACAGGCACAACCCACACAAGATCGACACTAAGGTAAATATTAGATGAATCTATGTAGCGCGTATTATAATCGTTGGGGAGAAATACTCCGACTCCTATATCAGTAGTATTTGCGATTAAATCTCTGATTGCTCCTGTCCAATGCGTTCCATTAAAATGTCCCCATCCTTCGACAATAGAAGTATTCAAAATTACAACCGAAAAATTTAATAATTCCGATAACACATATATTAAGTATCCTTCAATTCCTTCTAATCTAGTTGATCCATCGGGGTGTTCCTCAACTGTAACATAACTGATCCTCGGAACTGGCGTGATTCTTACAGGGCAGCCGTACATGTTTCTTGATTTGAAAGGAAACATATCAATATTTTTAACAGTATCATAATCTAAACATTGACCAATTTCAACCATGTTTGTGTCACCGCATCCATTTGGATTATACGGATAAAATGAGTATATCAGCGGTAATTGACCGATCTGAATAATCACAACCACATTCAGAATATTTAACGACCAGCATAGGTTTAAAATGTCTTGAGCTGTGCTTTTCACGTCACTTTCAAATGCGAACATCCGATTCACGATGCAAATAACTCTGCCGTCGTAAGCAAAGTAGTCCTCGGGGAAGAGGTAGAGATTGGCTTTGAAGGAGTCAATGTCGTCGGTTAGAATTATAAAGTTTTCAACAGTGAACTTCGTGCGATAAGGCCTATCGTGTAATATGGCAATCGCCGAGGATCCCGCCATGTGTAACACGATCTGATTTATAACTCCCAGAAGTTCCGGGTTGTCCGTAATTCGTATCTCATCTTCTTGGGTATTGGTGGCAACGATGATAGGGATCCGTTCCTTGCGCACAAAGTGGGCACTAGAAATGTGGCCGATGCAAGTTCCGAGCGCCACATTTCTGAAAAATCTTTCATTGTGATCTGTCCATGAATTTCCAGTTAAATAATTGCCGTTAACAATGCCACAAATAAAAGTGAATGTTTCACCGTATATAAAAAACCGAACGATGTTTACGAACATTGTTATCCGATTGACTATTTCTAAATGTACAGCTGTATTAATACTGATTTATGTCTAAATAAATTCTTTTTGTGGTACATAGATCCAAACATTATTCATCAAAATGCATTAGACAGTATGAAATCCACAGTTTGTTGAACTTTTTTATACGTATAAATTAAAAACTCTACGACTATACATATTTTTTTGATAAATTGTATATTTTTTATTGTATTCCCACGAGTATAAAACTCATTATGCGACTTAAGATAAGTTGCACATTCAAAGATTATAGAGCATTCAGCAAATATTAAAAATATAGACATAAAAAGCTAGAATGGCAGTGCACAATGGTGTTCTTCTACCGACCCTTATGTATGGAAGCGAAGCATGGAACTGGCAAAAGAAGGATGAAAGTAGAATAAATGCAGTAGAAATGAGATCTCTTAGACGAGTGTGCGGATACTCTGTGTATGATAGAGTGTCGAATGAAAATATAAGAAGTGAATGCGGTGCGAATGTCGGTGTTATGAACAAAATAAAAAAGGATCATTACAATGGTTTGGACACATGGAAAGAATGAATGAAGAAAAAATGTTAAAAAATTATATGTCAACGATGTAAATGGAACCAGAAATAAGGGAAGACCGAGGAAAACGTGTCAGAGAAATCGACGCGGGTGCATGACACGATGTAAGAATGTTGAGGAAGCGAGAGAAATATGTCAGGAAAGAGAAGTGTGGCGGTCCATTTTTTCTGCCTACCCCTTCGGGGAGACGGCGTGATGGTTAGTTAGTTAGTTAGTTTTAGACATAAAAATTTAGATGTTTTATCAAGTTAATAGTTTCCGTTCTCACCTCTTTAATTGGAAAAACTTAACTTGTTTAATTGAACTCGACATTCTGGCCCTAAGCCTCTGTAATTGAAGAGCACAGCCTTCTCGACCTCTGTAATTGGAGAGCACAGCCTTCTCGACCTCTGTAATTGGAGAGCACTGCCTTCTCGATCTCTATAAACTGACAACTCCTCAGTACCTATTTGTTCTTTACTCATCGAAGGTGGTCCATTTAAGATCGCAATGTTTTACAAACGTAAATATTTATAACGGCCATGATTTAAGCTCGAAACTAAAACTAATCCAATAATTTGACGCCGGTAAATCTTGCGAAAAGTTGTGAAACATTTTTAGCGCGTGAAACAGTCACAAATAACTTATTTTTTTAAGCCACAGTAATTAAGTTTATTGTTTGTATGTGTATGAACGTATATACAATTACTATTTACGTATTGAACTTTTATTACATTTTTGTTGATTATTTTATGCATCAATCCATGAATTACAAAACCTGGTTAAAAAACCAAAGCACAATCTGGACCTGGATACATGAAAAACTGGATAGTTGTAAAACCTGGTTAATTGACCATCGTAGGCCTGGTCGCTTGGATTGCCAATTACCTACCGGCCACCAGAACCAATCTGTCTATGGTGACACCGGTGGGAAGAGCAATTATTCTGCTGAACGCGGTCTCCTCGGAGATCGACGTCTTTCATGTTAGTGAAAGTACGTTCAGGGGAAAAATAGTCCAGACTTTAGAAAGTATCTTGTCTTCCTAATGTCGAACCATCTCTAATGCGTTCCTGGTACTTTGTTGTATTTTTATAATATTTTACCTGTACTTAATAAAAGCCTTAAACATTTTCCTGTTTGTAATGTCTATTGAGTTAATAAACTGATTTGATTTGATTATCCAGGTTCCACTGTATTACAATTGTATACCTACATATGCAGAGCTAAAAAAAAGTTCCTAAGAACGGGTTATCCCAGTAAGGTTGTTGTTATTGTTTCTATGTGTTTTATACTGTTTGTTACTCTAAATACATCATTTAATTAATTATAATCCGTTTTATTGCCCCTTATTAAGGGTTAATAATATTTTAATCCTACCGGAGGGTTCCCGACTTCCATTTCCGACATTCCCCTTTCCAGGAGGACGGAGATGCAACCAATAAGAGGTCATCAAACCTATAAGAAGACACATTTTCCTTTTTGAAAACCGCGTCCGCGGTAAATAAAAATGATCAAATAATAACTAAATACAACATTTATTATTATTATTTACAAAGAACTTCTACCGAGAAAACTGAATAATTAAAGCTTTACAAATTCAATTCATAATTTGGATTGAACAATTTGGGAATCCGTTGAATGAAGCGTGCATTAAAAACAATTAGTGGTTCAAACGTTGTACGAAACAATTTATTCATAAACAGTTGCAATAATTAAACAACATGACATTGTATGGCATTGATTGCGGAATATCCATTAGCGTGGTAATAGAATGGGTGTTAAGGTTTGTTCAAAGCTCCGTCATGAAATGTTAAATTATTTACACGTACATTGATTTACTGTCCTATCCGCAATCACACGAATACAAATATTGTACATACGAGTACATAAATACAAGGGATGATATCAAACACATTTCATTTTCATTTAACGTTTTTTAAACATTTTTCATATTTCGTATCAATATTTATCTTGATGACATCATAACTGCAATTACATAAAGAATCCAATATTATATAAAATAATTATTAAGATAATCAAATGATTTTATTGAAATCCCGTGATGGATGTTCATTTTAAATAATTATGTAATAAGACGATGTTTTAACTACTTCTACTTTTGTCTTTATTTCACGCACGCCAGGCTCGCTGGCATCGACAGACTAGTCCAGTGTGTTGATGCCAGCGAGCTTGGCAAACCGGTCGCTGTCGAAATAAAGGCAAAAGTGGAAGTAGTTAAAAACATCGTTTTATTTAATTATTATTTAAGAATTATTAAACTGGCCAACCACCAGCCCGTCTCCCCCGTAGGGGTTTTCAATAATAATGGACCGCCATACTGTTCTTTCCTGACATATAATACTTCTTTTGATTCCTCTACATTCATAAATTGTGTCATGCACATCTGTCGATTTTTCCGACTTTTCGCGTGGCAGACATTTGAGATCTGATTGATTTGATCTTGCCACGTTTACATCGGTCTACCACTATTTCTTATTCCGTTTACGACGTTTACATATGTTTTATCATACTTTCTTAATTCATTGTTTCCATGTGTCCAAAGCATCCTAATGGAATTTTCATTATTTTTTTCACAACACTTACATTCGCACTGGATTCACTTCTTATATTACACATTATTTGCATTTGACACTCTATCATAAACAGATTCACCACACAACTGTTTGAAAGATCTTATTTCTACAGAGTTTGTTATACTTTCATCAGTATTTTTTATTGACTACAGTAAATAGTTAGTTCATAGAGTACTCTCACTAATTTTTAATGTACTGTTTTTTTATTATTATTATTATTTTTTTATGTACACAACAGGTCGTTTGGACCCAATTACTGCATACAATTTTTATTTTTTAGCTATTTTATTGATTCTCGTGACATGTGATAGGTAGTCAATCTAAAGCTATTTTATTGTCACGTGAATTCTACACCAGACCAATGACAGTGTGACAATCACACTGCCATCGCCGGGAATCGAACCCAGGACCTTCGGCATGGAAGTCAGAGCTCGTAACCACTCTGCCACAAAGGTCTTGCTTGCTCTGTTACGTCTTTTGGAAGATTCATAATATTAGAAGAGAGTGACATATTTCAACTTTATTAGGAAATATTTAATGATCGCAATAATAAGGCAAATTTAATTTAATTAATGATATTAATGATATTTAATGCCAAATGCCAAGGAAAATGTGTCTTCTTATTCTTCTTAAAGGTTTGATGACCTGTTATTGGTTGCTTTTCGTTCCTCCTGGAAAGTGGAATTCCAACTATCTCGCCATCTTTTCAGAGGTCGGCCACGTTGTTGGGAACCCTCCGGTAGGATTAAAATATTATTAACCCTTAATGGGGGGCAATAAAACTGATTATAATTAATTAAATGATGTATTTAGAGTAACAAACAGTATAAAACACATAGAAAAAAACAACAGCAAACCATCACGCCGTTTCTCTGCAATGGTAGGCAGAGAAAATATACCGCCACACTACTCTATTCTGCAAACCTCTCGAGCTTCCTCCACATTCATACACCGATTTATACACGCACGTCGATTCTTCCCACTTTAACAGACCAACCTTTAAAATTTGATGAATTTTTATGAATTAAAACACTGTTTTTTCCACTTTTAAGTTTATTTTACTCGACATGTTTCGAAGGCTTACACCTTCATAATCGGAAGAACGATATAAACGATTTTAACGACCAAATTAATATCGTTCTCTCGATGATGAAGGTGTAAGCCTTCGAAACATGTCGAGAAAAATAAACTCATAAGTGGAAAAAACAGTGTTTCAATTCATGAAAATTCATCATTATGGAATTCCACAGTGTAAACGCCTTAAGTTTATCTAAAATCTTTAAAATTTGATTTATTTGATCGTGCTATGTTTTCCTCGGTCTACCTCGACTCCGTACTCCATTTACGTATACTTTCTTAACCATTCTTTCTCCATCAATGCGCTCCATATGTCCGTTCCAACAGCGATCCTTTCATAATACCTTCTTCCGCTCTACATGCCTTTCCTATATCAGCATTTGTAATTCTGTCGTACATCGTTCTACCACACAAACTTCTAAGAGACCTCATCTCTGCTGCATTTATTCTGCTCTCATCCTTCTTCTGCCAGTTCCATGCTTCGCTTCCAAACATAAGGGTTGGGACCAGGACTCCATTGTGAACAGCCATTTTCGCTTTCATTGATAAATTACATGCTACCCCAAATATAAATGACAACAATAATTAACAGTGCAGATTGATGAATCAAAATCGAAGTTAAACTTATAAAACAAACTAAATATTTAAAGAGTTAAAAATAATAAATAATAATAATCATGGAATAAAAAATTATGCTAAGATGGAACATCGATATTACTTATTGTAGCTGTCGCAAATCCGATTTATTGCCGCGCTTTGAGGGTAGCTTGTGGGAAACGTAAGGGTATTAAGTGTCAATTTATGTTAAATTATACTGTTTTCAATAGAGAGATACAAAAATGTACACCAAAAAATACCCCGTTAACGTATTTTTTTCTGTATTATTTTTTTGTTCAGTTCATAGACAAATACGTAAAATTTATTTTTATAACATTTTGTGGGTAATACTATATTGTGTAGGAAAATGGAAAATATCAGTTGAGAAATATTTTTCATCGGTAAAATTGAAGGAGAATCTGTTTATTATAAGGGGGTTCACCCATGTGAAGGATTTAAAAAATCGAATTTTTTTTCTTTCATAAATTGCTTCCTTAATATGTCAAGAATATGGTGGTAAAGTGATTATTTAAAATTCGAAGTCGTTATAAAGATACAGCAGTTAGAAGAAACAACTGTTCGGAGCTCTGGTTGGCAGTCGAGGGCTGGGCCTGTTGTGTACAGTCGGCTGAGACCATTCTATACAAATATACGTTCATACTAGTATAGACAAGTTTGTACAGGTTTAAAAGGAAATTGCTATATTATTCAATATTTTGTCGAACTTGTTTTAGTCATGGTTTAGCTTCGAAGAGCACAACAGCTACAAATTATTTATTTTCGCAATGAGTGGTCGAAAAGGAAGTACGACTGGAAATGTTATAATAAAAATGCAATGCCGTAATAAAAAGCGAAAGCTTATTGGAAACCGTTTTACAACCCAAAATTATACGGAATTTTCACCAGCTTCTGCGAGAAAACTAAAAAACAGCATGAACACTGAGGTTGCCATCGCTCAAAGTTTCGCGTATTGCATTTTGGAGTTTGTTTCAGAATTTGATAGAAGTTTCAGGTGATGGCACTTGGAAGAAAAGAGGCTTCTCATCTCTATTTGGTGCTTCTACGTTGATTGGAAAGTACACCGAGAAAGTTTTAGATGCCATGGTTATGAGCAATCGTTGATTTGGACTTTTGCTCCAAAGCATCTACACTCTGGCCCCAAGATCGTTGAAATTGAATGAATTGAATCTTTAACGAAGGTTTTGTAGGAATATTAAAAGTAATGACGACTATGGGATGCCCTGTTGGCCGCGAAGCGCATACTTATGTACAGAAACGAGATGAAACGCGAATCTCGCGCTCTGAGCGACAACCGAATGATGAGGTTAAACAAGAAAGAATTGATACAAGAGCTGAACAATCTGCTTCGAAAAAATCACAAGAGGAAGAAGAAGGAGTACTCTATGGACTTGGTATCGCCGATAGACGGTAAGTTAAGATTTTCATAATTTTAACCGGACTTGAAACTTTAAACGCGTTTTTCTAAAAACTCTGTTTTGCAAATATTCCTCCATCATATCTCAAGAACGGTTTGACTGAATGACTTCAAATTTATACTGTAGACTCAACACATATAGACGCACAGAATGAACTACGATCATTAAAAAATTCCCAATATTTCTATTTTTTATAACAAAAACATATATATAAAAAAAAAAAAAAAAATTGGTATTTTCAATTGAGTGTAGTTCATTCTATGCATTTAAGCTTACTGATTAAAAGGTCGTTATTCTTATTATTTTAGATAAGCCAATCAGCCGGAATCGTGGAGGAAGTGAGGGTCCATTTTTTCGAGGCGGGTATGTTCAGAGCGCTATAACTCACGTTCTATTAGATATTTTTGGCCAAATATTTATATACGTACTCTTAAAGTACAAACAAATAAATAATAAAAAAACTGAAAGTTCTATCTTTTCACTGGTCATCAAAAAAAATTACCTAAAAATGCTTAAAAAACAGGCCGTCACATGGGTGAACCCCCTTAAGTAATCAATACCTTAGAAATACATATTTATGAAAATCGCATTTCACATTCGATAAGGAATTGCACAGGAGATTGGCATTAAATACAATATAAAGGGAGCATGGATTAGTCTATTTTTCCTTAATAACTGTAGTTTCCCTATGGCGTCCGTGGATATTTTTCAATTTCCACGCCTAACCCATTACCTATACATGCTTAATTTGATCAGTCTACCGAAAAGGAAATCCGAAACTTATTAAGCATTGCTATGCTTCTAGTCTCCACTGTAAGTAATAAAAGTCAAGAAAATAAAATACCGTTAGTTCCATTTTTAGACGTCTGAGAGGTCAAAGGTTGCCATATAAACCTTATAGTCAGACGCGTCCTTTAATAATTGAATCCCCCGCCTGAGAATCTGCCTATAAAGAATGGGTTTGGTAAATTTGCACACGAATTCCAATAGAAAAAACATTTTTTATGTATAATTTAAAATATAATGTAATGTCTTCTATGTTTGCCATACTTTGTATTGTAGATGTGTTATTTGTCTTTTTCTTTTTTATATACTTTGTATATACAACACTAGCTTTAAAAAAATCAAATTACATATCAGACATGTTTTGGACAAAAGGTCCTTCTTTAGTGATACGTATTATAAAGATACATATTTAAACTTTTAAAATTTTAAAGATACATATTTAAAATTTAAATATGTGTCTTTATAATATGTATCACTGAAGAAAGACCGGTTGTCCGAAACATGTCTGATATGTAATTTAATATTGTTTAAAGTTAATATACAAAGTATATAAAAAAGAAAAAGACAATTGTAATATAATGTTTTTCTTTTTATATATATATATATATATATATATATATATATATATATATATATATATATATATATATATATATATATATATATATATATATATATATATATAGCTATATATATATATATATATATATATATATATATATATATATATATATATATATATATATATATATATATATATATATATATATATATATATATATATATATATATATATATATATATATATATATATATATATATATATATATATATATATATATATATATATATATATATATATATATATATATATAATATATATACTAACTAACTAACCATCACGCCGTCTCCCCGAAAGGGTAGGCAGAAAGAATGGACTGTCACACTTTTACTGATGCGGCACTCCATCCTTCTCTTTCCGCCCCGCGGGAGACGCGGTGTGATGGGTTGCGAACCTCATCGCCACCAATAGGCATCTCCCGCGCATACTTCGATCTTCCAACATCCACAAAATAAATCTAAAACAAATAATATAAAATACAATGATATAAAATAAAATAACAAAATAAAAACAATTTAACACAAAATGTTATTCTTAGATGGTGCACATTTGTCTATTTAATTTATGTTCCACGAATCCACCGTTTTTTAAATTTAGCACATAATGTAATAACACATAATGTTTTTCCGATGTTGCACATGTTGACATGAACGATCCGGACTTTTGTGTTAATTTAATTTATGTTACACGTATCCACCGTTTTTTTTAAATTAGCTGTTATATGATTTAATTAATGTTCCACGTATCCACTTTTTTTATTTGGCAGTAATTAGGCACTTAAAACCAACCAACACCAGCAAGAACTTTAAAAGAATTTTGAAGAAATTATTCAAATTGTCATTGGAACAAATGAAAAATTTATTTTTACACCTGTCAAAATTCTTTATATAAACGAAAAAACTTGTATAATTTTGACATCAAAACAGTAAAAACGTATTACGTCTCACAATTAACTATTATAAAGTGCGGCAACAATCAAATTGACCAAAACAATTCACTTATACACGTAATTTCTCCAAATTCACGGGAGCACCAAATGACAAAATAAATAAATATATATATATATATATATATATATATATATATATATATATATATATATATATATATATATATATATATATATATATATATATATATATATATATATATATAGATATATATATATAATATATATATATGTATATATATATATATATATATATATATATATATATATATATATATATATATATGTATATATATATATATATATATATATATATATATATATATATATATATATATATATATATATATATATATATATATATATATATATATATATATATATATATATATATATATATATATATATATATATATATATATATATATATATATATATATATATATATATATATATATATATATATATATATATACTTTGTATACAGCGCTCACTTTTTAAACAAATTCAAATTTAATATCACACACTTGGATATCAAATTAAAATTAAAAAGACAAAAAACATTAGAATCATTGCTATTGGAATGGAAGTTTGGCCTTCCTTACCCCCTATAAGAATCGCGAAATAAAAATAACGACTTTAAAAACTGGGCGATGGTCGTGGGGACAAAACGATTAGCTCCTGATACAAGTATTTTGGGTACAATACTGGACACGGCCCGGTGCTTTATTCATAAACATGACAAATTATCTAGCTCACATTAGAGGTTACAAAATAGTTTTGAATATTATTGTTGTATATTCATAAAAATGTACCAAAAAGAAATTACGTACATTCATATACGACAGGTGAATGTATGTAATAACATTAATTTAAAAATATTGTACGCAAGTAAAAAGTTTTAGTTCTTGGCACAATAAAACAAAACAAAAAAACACTTTTAGTTGTAATACAAGTTATGACAATGTATAATGTGGGAAAAATGAATTAATGATTTATCATGGATACTGCAACATGTAATTTCAAAAACTTTGAATTGATTTACTAATATTCGAATTGTTGTACAAGTATATTTTGCACAGGTTTTTCTTCTCGTTAAAAAGTTTTTATTTATAATATTGTGCAAAATATTAGAAATTAACCCTCTAAAATATGTCAGTTATTTGGTACTATTTTACACTTTTAATTCATGTCTCGTTTCAAGGCATGTTTTCGCAATTACTGAGTTGGCACGCGTGAAACGTGCGCGCGCAGCTCTCAATTTTACACTCTTCTAAACTCACCAAAAGAAATAAAACTTCTACAAAATGTCCACCAAGATGAATAAGTCATATGGAACGAATGGATGAGGAAGGAATGGTAAAAAAGGTGTTATGTACCTACTAGATGCAGATAATTTTTCATTTAATTATAAACAGTTCAAAGTTCAGAAAAATCCATGAGCGTGCGTGTTCTACTTCTTCTTCCTTAACCATCTCTCCACTCCAGGATATAGGCCCATTCAAACGTTTTCCATTTATTTCTAACCTGTGCAACTCTCATTCATCTTCTGCTCCCGGCTAGAATCGTCAGCCCAGCTTTTTTGAGGTCGACCGATGCTTCTTTTCCCTCCCATGGTCTTCACGTTAAGACTCAGGATGCCTATCTCTCTGTTCCCTGTCTAGCGACAAGTTCTGCCCATTTACACTTCAGTTTGGCATTACGGTCCATTATATCGACAAGCTTTGTCCGGCGTCTGATTTCGGTATTGGGTATTTTGTCCCTTAGAAATTGTTTCTTCATAGTCCGTTGTGCACATTTCAGCTTGTATATACTTGTAGTATTGGCTGTGAATACAGTGCGTGGCGTGCGTGTTACGATGCTAAAATAAAATTGAATTTAGAGAGTTATTTTGGAATATAATAGTTCCCAGATTATATCTTTCTGACAACCCTCCGGGAAAAAAGCGTCATGGTTAATACTCGTATAGTTAATTTAACATTTTTTAAATGATGGAATTTTTTTTCCGAGTGTGGGTTTTAGTAAAGTAGCAGAAAAATGTGTGATATAAACGAGTATACTAGTACTCTGGCACTAATGTGGAAGAAAAAAATAAAATAAAATTCATTGTTTAATAATTCTGTGTGATTCTTTCGAGACTTGCTGCTACCTTTAATTTGAGACGATTTTTAATTAATAGGCACACTTGAACTGAATTGCATTTTCACGTGAAAATAAACGTACCAATTAAGTTATTAGCATTAAATAAATTGGTATGAAGACTTTAGTTCTAATTAATAGGGACTAACTTGCTCGAGTTTCGTTAAATCTATTACATTTTTAATCAAGCATCATAAGCGTAGAATAAAAAATAAAATATTTATCTTTATTATCCGATATTATCTTTATCTATCATTTTATTAAGTACCTCAAATATTGTCCATCAATAAATAAAAAATTCTAAATAATGTGATGTTTACTTTTTATGTTTCAGTCGTAGGGATTGGTTTATGGCAAAGTCTATTAACATAATTATTATATATGCTGGGATGCCCACTTGCCGGTAGTTTTCCGTTGCTTTCCACATTTTTGCATATTGCAGGTTATTTTAATTATTGAATTTTTTTAAATAATTTATTTTTTTAAAAACCCAATTGGTTTATATCGATACATTTTTAGATCTTACTTTCTACGTAATTATATAATGTTTCAGGTATATTTTAAATTGATTTGTAGTGAGACTCCTTGTGTCTTTTTGTAGTTCATTGTAAAGTTTCAGTCCATTGTTTAATATTCTTGATTGTCCTGTCTAAGTTCGTACATTCGGTGATTGATATCTATCACAGTTCCTGGTCCAGTGTCTGTGTGCGTTTGAATTTTTGGTTAATTTTTAGCTGCTGTCTGTTGTCTCTTCCACGGTCACTCTGTGTACAATTTTCCAGGTCTTATTTTATTATTTTATTTTGTTGTCTTTGTAGTCTGGATATGTCCTTTTAGTTTCCTTTTGAATCTAATTACTGAATATATATTTTTTGGCTATTGATTCTCATAACATGTGATAGGTAGCTAGTCTATCGCCATTTTATTGTCACGCGAATTCTAGCAGATCAAAGACGGCGTGATTTTTCACACTGTCATCATCGGGAATCGAACTCGGATCTTCTCTGTGGCAATCGTAGTCATGCATATTTACATTACTTGTATACATTAAGGTGATGCCAGTGGGAAAAGCAATCAAACTACTGAACATGATCGCTTCGGAGATTGACATCTTTCATATTAGCGAAAGTACGGTCAGATGACAAATACTCTTAACTTTTGAGAGCATCTTGTACTCGCATTACTAAAGTCGAACCGTCTCTCAAGCGTTCCTGGTATTTTACCTGTTCTCAAATACTCGTATATTCCTTAAACTGTGAACATGTGAATGATGTGTGTGAATATGTATTTTGAGTAAATGAAATTTGAATATAATTGAATTAAAACAAAATAATGAAGCCAAAAATACGAATAAATAATTAAATACTTTATTATATTTTTATGAATGTATACTTATACTTGTATACGAATACTGGATTTCACCCACCGTGGGTTATCACCGTGGTTTATTATTCATGATTTCATCGTATCTCATAAACATAAATCTCCATAGATGGCGTTAGTATGTAGATTATATATAGAGTAATCTTAAAAAGTACATATATAATCAAAATCTTCATAGATGGCACATTGAAACTGACATGTGAAATCTGGCATAGGACTTTAACATATATACAACTTCCAAAAAATTTGTCAGATATGGTCATAAAGAAAGGTGGAATGGGGAATGTTGTAATTACATAAAGCGTGCGCTTAACCCAACCAATGACAGGTCATAAGTCCTGTAAACACCTTGATCAACCATATTCAGTTTCCAATTTGCATCTTCGTCTCTATTGAGATACAATTAAATACTTTATTCTTCAAGTTTCCTAAATTTTGTACATGAACTGGGAGAAACCACGTAGTTAAGTAAAATAGTAACATTCTTCAATATTTTGAAATATTTTAAAGGATGGAATTTTGAAATATAAAATAGCACAAGATATTTACCTCGTCTCTTGTGTGAATGAAACACGAAATCGAAGAAGACGGAATCTTTTCATTAAATGTATTCATCGTATTTTTATAGTAGTGAGTGTTAGGAATCAGACCAATCAATATATGAACAATCAATATAAGAAGAATATTAGCATACGAACAGAAGACAAGCTTTTCCCTTTTTTTTAATTGAGCTTATATCTATACAAAATACAGATTGTAAATTTTCAACCATTTCGGGGGAGCTCCAAACTTAATTAAAGTGGGAAAAATGAAAATGTAAAATAACGAAACAAAGGAAATTGTATTACTAAGTTGATTAATCCACGCCTCTGTTTAAAAAAACAAATTTTCCAATACATATCGTGTGCCGTAAATTTTTAAACATCCTTGTATATTATATAAACACTTATTTTCTTCGTTCAGTCAGCAAAGCTAATTTAACTTTTCGACTAAACAGTTTCGCAGACAAGTGAATTTTTATTTTAAAGTAATCTAAAATTTCAATTTCTAATGAATTTTTAAATTATGTCTCCTTTTCATTGGAAGTATACTTAAAATTTATTGAAATAGTTAAGGTAATTCTAAATTTAAATTAGTTTTCAATTTGTAAGAAAGTGTCAATCGTTTTTTGATTATCGAACACTTCGAGAGCGAATTCTAAATTTGGATCATGGCAATACCACCGACAGCTGAAACCAAGACGAAAAGATTCATTTCGGTTCATAAATTCTGGTTTAAATTCTTCGGGCAGTGGTACAACAGCTACCCTGTTTTGTCATTTATATTCTGGATCCATTTAATATACAGAGTTCTTATCTGGTGGCTTTTGACTGTTTTTCCTGTTGGTGGTGAAATTTATTATTTATATTATACCGGGGATGACATTGGAAAAGTTGCGGAAGGGTGAGTTTTATATAACCTTATCATAATTCTCATAAATATAACAATTAAGATTTATATTCATTTTAAATATTTTATGTACACATACATAATTTAAAATTCGTTTGTATACTTGAAAAAACGTTTATTAAAAAAAAAAACACTTTTTGACGTTAGGTTAGGTTCGGTTCTTGAGGTTAAATATTTTTTTATTTTGTTGTATATGAAAAAGTCGCTTTGTGATAACTAAACAAAAGATTCTAATTCCGAACAAAAAAGAATGATGACATTGGAAAAGTTGCGGAAGGGTGAGTTTTATATTTTGTATAACCTTTTCATAGTTCTTATAAATATAACAATTAAGATTTATATTCATTTTAAATATTTTATGTACATATACATAATTTACAATTCATTTGTATACTTGAAAAAAACGTTTTTTAAAAAAAAACTATTTGACGTTAAGTTAGGTTCGGTTCTTTAGGTTAAATAAATTATTAATAAGTTGCATATGAAAAAATCGCTTTGTGATAACTAAACAAAAGCTTCTAATTCCAAACAAAAATGAATGATAATAAATGAATGGACCAAATTGTCTGAAAATAAATATTTGGTGCCTACTCGTATGTAGAAATCGATGAAGATAAATGAATGACGTCACGAAAACCCGATGGCATACACTTATGTATTGAAATTCTAATGCGTATACTCACAAATTCCATAGCTGGCGGTCAAGAGTACTCGTTCTAAAATGAGAGGTTGGTTGAGGAAAGGTATTATATTGGTGATAGGGTGTGATTATTTACAAAAATTCCTTAAACATCAATTCGTCATTGTTTTCTGGAAGTTTACATAAGTACAATGTAATCATCTTATTCATATTTTGCTAACCACAACCGTCCCACTATTGGACATAGATCTATTCTAAACTTTTCCGATATTTTTTGGCTTGTTCTATCTGCCATATTTTTTGTGCCGACGGTTGGGGAAGGGGGGGGGGGAGGACGGAAACCTCATGGACGCATGCAGAACTTCTGTCCGTTCGCAGTCCAACCTGCTAAAAAAAACTTTGGTGCTTGCTTTCTGCACCGTACCACCTTTCGGCATTCCTTCGTTGTAGGCTTGTCATTGTAGAAGAAATCAACCATGTCTCTCACGCATTGTTATTTCATTCCTTTTTCCTTTGCGTTTCATCGGCTTCCTTTTCGGTCATAATGGTGCTAATCATTTTGTTTTTGGTATCCCACATATCCCTGCTCTCTACTAGAATGCCCCCCACAATATCCTCGGCTGAAGTTCTGTTATCGTCCATGCAACCTTCCTTATAAATTTACGTTATTTATTTCTCCATTATCTACATCTGAAAATGGTATGTTTGGCCGTGTCTTTGGCTTCACAAAAACGCATTGAGCATTTTGAATTTTATATCGGCTATCTACAATCTACGACCCGCAAACTGGACAATTTGGTCTGTCCATTTATTTTGTGGTCTCCACTTCAAGATTCTAGGTGACCATCCGACACTGTACTGTCTAACCACGTGGCCCGCCTATTGCAATTTTAGGTCTGCTGTTATTTTCGCGATGTCGGTAATCTTTGTTCTACGTCTGATTTTCTTATTTTTAATGTAATTAATAATAAAACATGTTTATCGACATTTTAAAACATGTTCATGGACGACCTTCGTGGCAGAGTGGTAAGAGCTCTGACTTCCATACCGAAGGTCCCGGGTTCGATTTCCGGCGATGGCAGTGTGATTGTCACACTGTCTTTGGTCTGGTGTAGAATTCAAGTGACAGTAAAATGGCGATAGATTGGCTACCTATCAAATGTCACGAGAATCAATATAATAGCTAAAAAATAAATTGTATAGAGTAATTGGGTTCAAACAACCTATTGTATACATAAAAAAAATAAAAAATAAAAAAAAAAAATAATAATAATAAAAAAGTAAGTTCAATTTAGATTTTTACGTCTTATTATGGTTCTACAAGCACCGAGTTAGGTCTATTTAGCGGTTAACTTCATTCAAATGATTAGTTTCAAAATACATTGCTGGTTTGGACTTCAATCTTCGAACCTAACATAAATCAATTTTGGGACAATCGACTCTCGCTTAGCTTCACCGTATCTGTATAGCCCGGGGTATAAGCTCTGTACAAAATCCATGTTCATACTATCGAACATTCCCGTTGGCTACATCAGTTACGTTCAGATTATAATATACTAGACGGAGCATTATTTAAAAAATGAGAAGCCACATAAACGTAAACTATCAACAACACAGTTAATAAATATTCATTTATTAAAAATAAGCGTTTAAAAAACCTTTTTTTTAAGATGAAGGAAATGCAATACACACCATTAGTATTATTTTAATTTATTTATATTTCACTTGTATTTGTATGTATTCAAAATAAGTTGCACAGATACGAGATTAAAAGCCTATTTTTTTATTGTTCGGCGTAATCTCTAAATCTTTGAGACGTTAATACAATTTAGTTAAACCCTGAGATTAAAAACAAAAAAGTGAAAAAAAAAACAGTAATTTATTCATAACGGTTCTGAAAAACAAAATTAGATTTATTTAGTTAGTAATTCATCAAAATAATAAAACTTTTACTCAAGAGTACTTTTGTTTATCTAATATTTTCTTCTCCGGCGCTACAACCCTTGGTGGGTCTTAGCCTCTTCCATGAAACGTCCTGTCTCTGGCCGCCACCTCCCAGTTTTGCTGCTCCAGTACCCGACAGTCTGCCACGGCACCATCCAATCATCGCAGTCTCGGCCTGCCGACGCTTCTTCGCCCTACTGGATTGTCACACAATTTTCTCTTTTGGGGAGCTCCAGATCCCCCATGCGGTGCAAATGCCCTAGCCCACGCTAACTTGACCACGCTGACGTCCTGGTATAGATTATAGAGCTCTGTGTTGTATCTCTTTCTCCACGTCTGACCATCCTTAATGGGTCGGAAGATTCTACGGAGGACTTTCCTTTCGAATGAGTTCATCTTATCTACCATAGTCGTATGTAATTCTAGAAAGATAAAACAATTTTTAAATATCTGAACCATTTTCATTGTTGCAACTAAATAATCGACAACAAACCAAGGTGACTGAGGTGGCTCTACGGATAGGCGGGCTGAAGTGGCGGTGGGCTGGCCATATCTGTCGGAGAACCGACAGCCGATGGGGAAGACGGGTTCTGGAGTGGAGACCGCCTACAGGATTCCGTAGAGTTGGACGTCCTCCTGCCCGCTGGACCGACGATCTGAAGAGGATTGGTGGACATGGATAGGGAAACGAAAAAAAAACCTATATTACAAAAACAATATTTTAAGATTTATTTTTAGAACGATTTGGATAAAATTGATTCATTTTTTTTTAATACTAATATCAAGGATTTACATCAATGATATTAGAATTTATTTTACAATCTTCAATGTGAGCAGAAAATAGCTCATTATTATGAAGAAGGAATCTGGTCGTGTCCAGGCTTGAACCCATGTCCCCTGGATCAGGAGCCAAGCGTTCTATCCCCTAGGACCACCACCCGATTTTAACTCTCTTCTCTCACATTACTCATGACTGAGAGTTATTCCCATCCAGTAAACCATTCGCCATGGCTCAAATTTTGAAACACATTTTTTTTTTATATTAATTTTTTTTAATTCCTCCTTCAATATTGCTCTTCAATGACTATATAAATCGACCTCTCAAACATTCTTCTCCTGTCTCTTTGGTGTACTCGGACCAATCTTTCTTCGGTGGTTCGTTAGGTGTTACGTAATTACATAGGTCTATTGGCTTTACTCTAAAATAAGACAGAAAACAAAAAGTGTTACAAAGACTTTTACAGAATGATAAAGCTGCTATAAAACTTTAAAAAAAATATTATGCTTGGAAAGTTTTTTCCCCAATTACTTTGATTTATTTTTGTAATATTTCAAACGTTAATAGTTAGAGAATACGGAACTCGTTTTAAACTCCAATCTATCAAAATCTGTGTTCTCGACACAGAACCTAAGTAATTGCCGAAAACGAATGGAAAAATTACTATTTTTTTTTACCAATTCAACACGCTAGACTGTTGTATTAAAATCTCCGCGTTAGTAATAAAATCTACTAAAATTCGTCAAGTTAATTTTTAAGAAACTTTTTTTTACTATGCTTAACTGTACTGCAAATATGTTTGTTGTATTAAAAAAAAAGATAATTATAATAGTTAAAATTTTCACGTTGTCTTTGTCTGGTAAAATTCACGGGAAAATAAAAATGGGCAATAGACTAGCTACCTATCACATATCTATCCCTATCAATAGCCCAAATTATATACTATACAGTAATTGGGTCCAAATAACCTGTTGTATACAAAAATGTGGAAAACAACGGGAAACGATTATAAGAACCAATCCCTACTATTGAAACTTAAAAATATAGTATATAATAATAATAATAATAATAATAATAATAATAATAATAATAATAATAATAATAATAATAATATATTAAAGTATTATAATAATAAAAAATACTAACGTAAAACTCTTAAATTTCTACATAAAATTAAGAATGATCACCAACATGGTTTCGATTTGCTTAATAAAATGATAAGAAAATAATGATTAATATGTATAAAAGCTGTGTAAATAAAAAAAATAATTATGAAAATGGCGTGTCAGTGAAGATTTGATAGCTTGATTTGATATCAACAAAGGTTTCAAATAGAGTAGGGTAGTGTCCCCGTGGTTGCTTAATCTTTGTCTACTCACATGGATGAAAGAGCTGAATGGGTAGGTTGCTAGCGCCAAAATAAGTAGCGTGTAAGCTGTTTGTTGTTTACGGACGAACCTGCGCTACTTGCAGAGAATGAACTAGATACACTTCTAGGTGTCTCGTATGTATTATGTAAATATTGCGTCATGATCTTTTGATGAATGTGACGATTTCTGAAAAAGTAAATCTTGGGTGACGATTTCTGAAAAATAAAAAATCGTGATTGTCTGCGATATTAGCGTGAATTTTGATGTTATGGAAGAGGTGATGAATTTGTATATTTAGAAAGTATATTTACAAAGGATATGAGAGGTCCACTTAAAGTTGTTATCAATTCTAATGTACGGTTGTGAAGTTTGAATCTTACAAAAGAAGAAATAAAGTTGAATAAATGAGATATCTAAGACGAATGTGAATTAAATCTGCATACGATTTCAAATGCAAATATAGAAGCAGAAATCACTACGAAAGTAAGCATCATGAACAAAATATAACAATTATAGGTTCATGGAGATGATTTGGATACATAAAAAGAATAAATGAAAATATAATAATAGATAAAGCGAGGAGTTGGAGAAATCGACGTGCGTGATTGACACGATGTATGAATGTTGAGGAAACTCAAGAAAGATGTCAAGAATTAAGAGTGTGGCGATTTAAATGTTGATTGTGTCTTATCCTTTAGGCGTGATGGTTAGTAAGTTATCAAGTAAATAAAAATAGGAATATAATTATTGCACAACCAAATGTAATCTACGTAAAGGCGGCCATTTGTAATGTCAGAAGACCGAAAACAGTGCGTGTCTCGTTGTATAAACATTTAATTTCAGTTCGTATATTGAGGAATCTCGGAATTGTACTAAAGTGTGGTGGTTAATTATATTGTTCCTACATCCACGAGAAAACGGCACGATGGTTAGTTGGTAAGTTCATTGTATATACTATATTACAAATTAAATAATGCAAGAACTACTATTGTCACAAGGGCAACAAACCTAGGTGGAGCCCAGTCACTGTAATTTAAATATTTTTAACCCGGAATAATGTAAAGTGATGAATTTACTTTCAATAAATAAAATATAAAATCCAAACCTAATTCCCTTTGAAACATTTGAAACATTGATAGCTATTTTCAGTTTGACACCAATTGCTAAATATCAACAAAACAGATTTTTTATTTTATTTATTCGATTTAATATGAAAGTATCGTGAGAGGACTCTCATAATTGATACCACACTATTATGACATTAGTTATTTGCCTGACACTATTTATAACATGGGTTCTTTTAAAAATTATTACATACTTATTGCAGTTTGTGAAAAATTATACATAAAATTATACTTAAAACTAACTAAACTATACAATCGAGAAAATAAGCAATTACGTCAAGTATAAATTACATTCAAATTTAAGTTGTTAAAAGTTAAATCTATTATAAATTACTACAACCATAGATAACTCTTTGGAGGGTGTACTAAAATTTCTTACTCACTTCAAGTGCATTAAATATATGGTTTTGTTTTTGGTAAAGTAATAATAAGTAGTAGAAGTAATCTCTATAATTTATAGATTTAAAGTAAGTAGAAATACCTTTTAATATGGGGCCCCGCATAATTGCAATATTTACGAGTTTGGTTATAATTTCAACGATGAAAGTTAAAATTGATGTTCACTATGAATTTCTAGTTCCAACGCTTACCTTGCACAGAAATTATGAGAGCAAAACAAACACTGTAAAGTTGAAATTCTTGAGGGATGTGTGTTATTCTAAAACGATGTATGTATTATATATTAAAATTACAAATGTTGATATGAAAAAGAAATGTAGAGTGGAATTACGGAAGAGCGTATTACGGAAAAAAAATTAAAGGATTATTACGTGGGCTTAGACAATTTGGATGTGAATGAAAAAAGAAAGGTTAACTGTGGCAGAAACTTAATAGGTTTATTTGTTGTTTGAATAATGATATATAACTCCATATTATAAAATTCCATTTAACTCCATAATACATAATACGAATGAAGATGTCTGTTGAATTACGTTTTCAGTTTTATTATTATATATTGTATATCAAACATGACATCCCATAAAACATAATAAAATTTCTAGAAAAATGACATTTTCATTCTTATTAATTAGACAAATAGGTCAGTAGAAGGGGAACCTATCCAGGAAACGGCTTGAAACTGCGTTGCACCAAAATCCCGATAAGGAATAGATTAACAAAAAAAAATCATCCATTCTACAGGGAGAATACGTAGATGGCACCATCAATGATTGCGCAATTTATAAGTTCTTAAATTCTTTAAAAAATTCTTGCGAAGGATCGACCGACTCTTACACCAAAAAATATAGAAAAAATACAATAAATAGTTTGTCACACGTAGGATTTTGTTTTTTCTAGTTATCACTAAACGTAAGGTAATAAAATATAATATTTTAAACTTTTTAACAACAATAAAAACATTGGCCCGACAGCCCACTATGATCTTTCTCCATTCCACCTTCACAGAGAGGGTCAAAAATTTTTCTTAACACCTTCCTTTCAAAGACCTGCAGCGCATTTTCGTCCCTTTTTAAGGCGCTTGTTGATTCCAAAATTGCATTTATTTACTACGTTTATTCTCCTTTTGATCTCAATACTAACATTGCTGCTAGTTACCACTGAAATTTGTAACTTTTTGGCGAATATTAATCCGAGCCCTAATTATTGTAAACAAGCAAACCATTTTCTCTTCCTCAAAGTGCTCCCAGATTGATATATAACTAAACAACTATTTTCAAAAGCGTTTAACCGAGTACACTCAACTTTGAAAATTCTATTTGACCAATGTTAGAGTAGTCAGTAACTTTGAAATAATAATAATTGTTCTGTCTAGTCCGCATCTACCCGAATACAAAGAAGCTTATGGATTGTTGACGGTTGCATTATTATTATTTTCAATTATAAGTAAATTCATAATCAGAAATAAGAACGTTCATTATTATTTTTTTCTAATAAAAAGAAAGAAAAAAGTTATAACCGCTCTTGTTAGCAATAAAATAAATACGATTTAAATAAGAACAACATATCCATTATTGGTTTGTTAATATTTTGCTATATGATATTTAATATAAATCTTGACATTGTTGACAAGTCCTCAATCGACGACACAAAAGACATTCATGAATAACTACGCCCTTGAGGTGATTACATTGTGAAAACGATGTTTTAAAAGTTAACATATTATTATTATTTACCTCTGAAAAAAGCTCTAACCTATAAAGCTCTGAAATACGTTATTCATATTTTGAACGAAAGTTTACTACACTGTTCACACACAGGTGAAAATGATTTTTTTTGGTTTCTTGAGTAATTGTGTAAAAGTTCAATTTAATAAATATGTTAAATGAATATAAAAAAATGTTATGCACACTAATTTTATTTCACTTGTTCATATAGTTCCGGCAGCTTTCGGAAGCTCGCTGCCATCTTGTGTTGAAGCCTTCTTTCCATCTTCTCGCTGTTATCCACCAGAAGATGGCAACAAGCTACTAAAACCGATCGAAATTAAATAACAAGTGTAATGAAACTAAATAATGTTAAAAATAAACAATCAAATTTTTAAAGGATTAATTGTATCTCAATAGAGACGAAGATGTAAATTTTTTGGAAACAGTATATGGTAGTCGAGGCGTTTACAGGACCTGTCATTGATTGGGTTAAGCGATCACTTTATGTTAACAACATTCCCCAATCCGCCCTTCTTACGACCACCACGTCAGACAAATTTTTGGAACTTACATATATGCTAAAAACTTATATATATGCTAGGAACTTATATATATTTTAAATAACCTCACATTTTTAGGTCAATCTACACTAGCACCATCTATTAAGATTATTTGTAAGCATTGGGCAGCATAATCCTTAAAAAAATATTAACCCGCAATGGGTAAAAATCCAGTATTTGTCTACAAGTATTTGTATACATTAAAAAAAACAAATCATCTTTTTTTTCTTTATTTGTAATGAACTTCTTACCAATAAATTTGAATAAACAACAATAATATTTAATTAATACGAATGAAAACGTGTTTTTTTCTAGAAGTTTTATTATATTTTACGGGAATGAAATGTTTTGCATTCCAAGGCATTATCAAATTTTGATAAAGCCTTAGAAAGAATAATGCCCAGAAAACTAACGTTATCATTCGTATAAGCTATTTAATACGAAATTTTACATCATTGTTCAAGAAACAATAAATATGCTTAATTTAGAAGATGTAATCAATAGATTTATTAGATGTGGTTTTTATTTGTTTTAGTCTGTATCTGATGCTGAGCGAGGCTTACATGGCGTTCAAGTTAATGGCCTTTATGTTCAACCGAAAAAAGGTTCTGTTGCTGATCGATCACCTAAACAGCGAGGAGTTTTACGCCACCGAGCCGGAGCACGTGGATTTCATCAAGATGGCGATTAGAAAGGGCCGCATGGTGTCGAAGGGGTATCTCTACATGTGCCTTCTGGCCATTACCGGTAACTGTTTTCATGTTATATTGACATAATTCGATTAGTGTACACACACATATTTTTTACTCAAAAAATGTGCATCTATAGTTTTGTATAGTATAACGATAAGTAATAAAAAAATTAACTTTATTGGGTTTGCATAAAATATTAAATCAACCTAGATATTTGAGCTGTATATTTACACTAATCACTGTTCCAGTATTGCTTTTTTTTATTAAAAAAAATAGTTTTATGGAATTCCCAATATTATTTTGTATGTATTTATAAGTAGGAAAAAACATGTAACATAAAAGATAACCAAATAATTTTTATTCTGTCATTTTAAAATATAATCTTACGTTTTTAACTATTATACAACAACTATAACACATATGGTATAGGATGTTTTTTTAGAGGTTTGGTTTTTAAACTGGCAACAATTTTTATACAGATTGTCAATTTGATGGTTGACAGTTGATTTGTAGTCAATACGTTTTGCCATTTTACTATAAATAGACTGATGTCAGAACAACGCTAGCCAAATTGTGCAAATTTAATTTGAAAATCATGGTTTGGTTCGCCAAACTTATCGGGCACTACGTCCATTTTACGGTCGACATAATCGTCCATCCGAGCAAGTTATTCGGAAGACCGTGGATCGTTTTCGAACCACGTACACTCTAGTGGATAATACACATCCACAAAGCCGACAATTGTCGAAAATTGGATTTCACGATTGCGCTTCATTCGACTAGCTGTGGCGCTCATATACCCGAAATCACATTTAAACAATAATAGCATAAAATTAACTATTAAATAAAGCCAATATCATAGACATTAACATTATTTTAATGTGTTTTTTTCTTTCATTTTGAATATGTATTGTATACCTCTAAAAAAACACCCTATATACGTATGATTAAAGTCGTATGATTACTACAAATGTATAACACATAAGAGTACGTGCCTAAGCGTGTCCAAAAAAAAAGCCGAGAAATATTGTGAATAAAACACACCAAGTAGTAGTGGCACATACCCTCGCCGTTCATAGTTTCATTCCAAAAGAGAGTATGTCGGATAGAAAATGGTTTAGTAAAATCAAAGTAAATATTTCATGGGCTGCCGAATTGGGGTATGAAAGATTTCGATATTTGATTTACGGGGCAAGATGGTGGCCAGCTGCAAATCGGATACGTTCGAATAAACTTAAAATAAGAAAATCCAAAGGATTTCTTTCAACATTCCGACCTATTTTATTTCATCTGGTTTTTCTCTATTTGCTTCGTGTTCGCCTATTCCAGCATTTTCCAAACATGGACAGCAAAAATTCTAAGCCCCAAACCAAATTGTGCTTATAATGTAATAATCTTTATTCCAAAATGTAATATAATCTTTATATATTATTTCTTGGTTATAATCAAATGATTTTACTGAAATCTCTTTATGGGATTTCATTTTAATAATAATTAAATAAAACGTTTTTTTTTTTAAACTACTTCCACTTTTGTCTTTATTTCGACAGCGACCGGTTTCACCAGGCTCGCTGGCATTGACAGACTGGTCCAGTTAAAAAATATCGTTTTGTTTAATTATTATTATATCTTGAACTATGATGTAAAACTCCATTTTAAATATTTCTAAAACGATTGAAAACGGCTGTTTTCTAGAAGGTGTATTATAATTTAAGGGAATAATATGTTTCGCCTTAATCAAATGTCCTACAAATGTCTACATTTGATAATGCTTGAGAAAGGCGAAACATGTCATTTCCATAGATGTTTTTTATCGTATATATTTTATGATCGAATAAATATAATTACACTTAGTATTACAACATTTAATTTTACTTAAAACAGACATGTTTCGGTCATAACATAATCCTTATCAAGGTACACAAAATAAATAATTAATAAATCGAAATTCGATGCGTGGCATCAATATATGTCGCAAATATCGGTAAAATATAAAATGTTTGGAAAACACGTCTTTGTAGAAAGTTGGGAAGAAGGCCGTTTGACCTGATATCGCCTAAATATTAATACAACGTTCCAGAACCGGTAACGTTTGAATTACCTTTGCTTGAGGTCAGGGGATTCTCGTTTATAGGCTCAACGAATCCCATAATACGATTGAATCATTTTTTCGGAATATTTCCGGCTGTTTATTGACTATTTCTGGTCATTCAGAAACATCCCTAACCTCCAAATTGTGAATTTAATTTAACCGATGTGTCTGGGAGTAAACACGTTTCTTTGAATTCTAGAAAGTATTTTCTCTTCAAATGTGGAAAATCCTTTTATTCACTTCAATCCAATATAAATATGGGTTTTCGTATATCGCATCTGACTTCGTATTATATTACATGATATAAATTTTCATCACCACTAATAGATCGCATGAGACTGTAATTCACAAATGTGGGTCCGCATGTGACTAAAAAGTCCAATCTTAAACCCACACACTCTGGGGTATCTAAAGCAGGGAAAGTCGATGATAGTGGAAGAGCCAACTCTCTCCTGATATCGTTTCTCCTTTTGTCTTCTCTTTCTCCGCGGCGTCGTCTAAGCGCTGTGATTCGAAGTCTTGCATGTCTTTATATATTGTCATTCTCCATCTAGATCTATCTTCTGGAATCTTTTCCCAGTGTTAACCATCAATTTTTATCTTCTGGAGGTTCGATTTAAGGGAGTCTTTAAAGCGTTTATTATTTATGTGACTCTAAAAAGGCATATTACCCCTTTTGTCACTGCGGTAGAAGGTTTGGTCACATTGTATCGTTTTCAGGGATGCCGAATGTAATAATTACAATAACCCCACACGTGGAGGCCACCTTCTTTAATAACGACTCTTTTACAATAACAATCATTTTTAAATAATTAATTAAAATAATATGATATATTAACATTGCTAAAATACTAATATTGATGTTTCACCAATCGAGTTTGGCAACATGACTTTTTTATCTACCAAGATGCAGAACCAACCTGCCCCTTGTTATGCCGGTGGGGAGATGAATCAAACTGTTGAACACGATCGCTTCGGAAATCGACGCCTTTCATATTATTGAAAGTACGTTCAGAAAAAGGATACTCGAACCGAAGCTCGAACCATATCTCATGCGATCCTGGTATTTTATTTTATATTTTACCTGTTCTCAACAGATACCAGAATCTTTACATTTTGTTGAAATATACTTATGTGAATAAAATATTTCTTAAAAGATTCGCACTATGACTATTCGCACATGAAACATTTTATAATATACAAGATGCCTCTGCTACAACAAAATATTTATTAAACATTCTGTTTCAATTAACTCGGGTACATGAACAGCAACGCGCTAGATTCTCGCTACATTTGATCATGCCTTAGGAACACGATATATTAGGTCCTTACATATGAAATTGTGCACCCCCCTATTACGTGTATAAGAAATGATTTTGGATTACAAATATTAGGTCCTTACATATGAAATTGGCGTTTTGCCGTACTGGCAACTTTGATCTCAAATATCGTCTCTTTGATTAGGAATTCCAAATTCAAATTTATACAGCTATTTACTCAAGTATTTGTGTTTCGAAAATTATAATTCATTTGTTTTTTCCTCAATTGTTTTTTTTCTTTGCGTCACTCAGTTTACAAAATGGAAAACTTGAAATATAGCGTTTTTACGAGTACGAGTTCCACCGTGGCACCAGTGCTGCAGAAACGGCTCGAAGGATTGATGATGTGTGTGGCGACGGTGCCGCAAAAGAAAACACAGTGCGTTTTTGGTTCCAACGTTTTCGTTCTGGAAATTTCGACCTGCAGAACAAGCCCCGTGGACGGCCGGAGACCAAAGTTGATAATGAAGAATTGAAGGCTATTCTGGAAGCGGATCCATCGCAAACCACGTCCGAGTTAGCTGCAGGCTGCGGTGTTAGTGATTAAACTGTTTTAATCCACTTGAAGCAAATTGGGAAGGTGAAAAAGCTTGAAAGGTGGGTACCTCACGAATTGAGTGAAGCAAATCAACAAACACGCGTTGACTGCTGCGTTACATTACTCAACCGGCACAATAATGAATTTTGAATCGAATCATTACTTGTGATGAAAAGTGGATCCTGTATGATAATCGGAAGCGCTCATCGTAATGGCTGAACCCTGCCGAACCAGCCAAACCATGCCCCAAGCGAAAATTGACTCCAAAAAAGTTACTTGTGAGCGTTTGGTGGACTAGTGCTAGTGTCGTTCACTACAGCTTTCTTAAATCTGGCCAGACGATTACGGCAGATGTCTATTGTCAGCAACTGCAAAACATGATGGAAAAGCTAGCTGCTAAACAACCGAGGCTGGTTAATCGCTCTAGGCCACTGCTGCTTCATGATAACGCTAGACCACACACTGCACTACAGACGGCTACCAAATTAGAAGAGCTTCAATTGGAATGTCTAAGACATCCACCGTACTCTCCGGACCTTGCCCCAACGGATTAATATTTTTTTCGAAATTTGGATAACTTCTTGCAAGGGAAAAAATTCAACTCCGATGGGGCAGTCCAAACCGACTTCAAAGATTTTATTGATTCCCGTCCGAATGCTGTTTTTAGTAAAGGGATCGATGAACTACCTATGAGATGGCAAAAGTGCATAGTTAGCAATGGTAGTACTTTGATTAAATAAATATATTATATTTAAAAAAATCAACTTTATGTTCCTCCCATACAAAACGCTAATTTCATATGTAAGGACCTAATATATCATTCTCCTAAAATATAATAAAACTTCTGTGGTTTTGATTTTCGAAAATTCGACATACGTGTATGACACGATATATGAATGTTGAGGAAGCGATAGAACTATGATATGTCTGGAAAGAACTGTATTGCGGTCCATTGTTTCTGTTCACTCCTTCGGGAAGACGACAAAATGGTTAGTTAATTATTTCATATGGAGTTTTATATCAAGTCAATTAAATCACTAATGTATTAAATAATTTTTCGTTAAACAAATTCTGGAAAAAATATATTATATATCAATAGTTGTACCTTGTCACGCGTTGCTGTGGCTCAGTTTGGTTAAATTGAAAATTGTCCCAAATGGTGAATCAATGTTCCTCATCCGAAACCACCGCCCCACACCCATAGCTACTCTCGTCCCATTCGGTTCTGTACTCAGATCCAACCGGCCCCCATCCAAGGCCACTCCTTGTCTTCGTCCCTCGGTCTCCACCCAAAACCTCGGCCCCTGTCCAAAGCCACCCCCGACCCCTCCAGTCCTTCCTACCCGTGTAGTCAGGTCCAAATGTCGGACCCAACCCACCAACATCCCTCAAAAAATACTCTTCTCTCCATCCAACAATATCTAACCTCAACATTAAAAAAATAATTAATAATAATAAAAAAATAAACAGGTGAATAAATTCTAGTCTGGAACTCCCGAGAAGACGATATTCAAAGTAAAAACATGCGCGTATTCGAATGCAAGTTGTGTCAAAATTGCAAAGCACTCGGTGAATAACTTTCGGAAATTTTTATTTTGAACACGAACATTTACATTTTATTTATTTATGGATTTGATTTAATACATCTTCATCCTATCAAAAGAAAAAAAAATGATTAATTATTTCTTCAAAGTTTTTCGCATCAGACTTCTACTAAAATAACGAGTTAGACTCAAATCAAAACTTAATTTCATGAACATCCAAGACCTGACAAATATATATTTAATCTTGGGATAAAAAATGACAATCACAAGTCTCAGGAAATTGGTTGTTTCCTTTTAAGAAGCTCTTTTTTTCTGCTCTTTAAATATAACGGCTAACGTCGATCAGTTTTTTTGTGGAAATAAATGTTTTGTGACGATAAAGTGTTAAAAATTATTCAGTGCGGTTATTAAATTTTTAGATTTAAATTTTTATTATACAGGGTGTTCTTTTAAGAGGTTTGTTTTTTAAACTGGCAACATTGTTTCTACAGACTATCAATTTGAAAGTTAACAGTTGATTTGTAGTCAGTACGTTTTGCCATTTTACCATGAATAGACTGACGTGAAAACAGCGCTTGCGAATTGTGCAAATTTATTTTGAAAATCATGGTTCGGTTCGCCAAACTTATCGTGCACTGCGTCCATTTTACGATCGACATAATCGTCCATCCGAGCAAGTTATTCGGAAGACCATGGAACGTTTTCGCACCACGTACACTCTAGTAGATAATACGCATCCACAAAGATGACAAACAGTGCGCACAGAAGTAGTTATTGCTGCTGTGGAGCGTAGTGTTGAGGAGAATCCGAATGAGTCGATTCGCCATCGTGCACAGCAATTGGAGAAGATTCTGTGGAAAGATCTTGGCTTAAAAGCTTACAAGATCCAGCTTGTACAAGAGTTGAAACCACATGACCATTATGCGCGTCGTAAGTTCGGTGAATGGGCCGAAAACAATATTCAGTTTGATCCTCTTTTTCAACGCAAAATTTTGTTCACCGATGAGGCACATTTTTGGTTAAATGGCTGTCAATAAGCAGAATTGCCGAATTCGGAGTGGAGGAAACCCAGAAGCCTTTGTCGAGATGCCCTTACATCTATTAAAAGTCACTGTTTGGTGTGCTTTATGGGCAGGTGGAATTATTGGCTCATATTTTTTTAAAGATTATGCCGGCCAGAATGTTAGGGTCAATGGAGAGCGCTACAGAACCATGATTACTGACTTCTTCGTACATCAGTTGAATGGGATTGATGTAACAGAGAACAATTTATTGCGGGAAACATTTGGTGAGCGCATAATTTCAACTAATGGACCTGTGAACTGGCCTCCACGATCGTGTGATCTCACACTCTTAGATTACGTTCTTTAGAGGTATGTAAAATAACTAGTCTATGCTGATAAACCAGAGGCGTTGGACCATTTGGAAGTCATCATTCGTCGTGTTATTGCCGATATACGACCCCAGTTGCTCGATAAAGTTGTCGAAAAATGGACTTCACGATAGCGCTTCATTAGAACTAGCCGTGGCGCTCATATGCCCGAAATCATATTGAAACAATAATGGCATAGAATTATTTATTAAATAAAGCCAATATTACGTACATTAATATTATTTTAATGTTTTTTTTTTCATTTTGAATTTATATACCTCTAAAAAAACACCCTTTATATGGTACATTTTTTAAATATTCAATTTCATAAAAGTAATTCATTTTATTATTTATTTACTTATTATTCACGTTGAACAATGCATATGTTAACGATGTAAATGGAATTAGAAATAGAGGAAGACCAAGTAAAACGTGACACGATAAAAAAATGAATGTCGGCACGTTAGGAGTCGGAGAATTCGACGTGCCTGCATCATACGGTGTATAAATGTTAAGGAAGCGAGAGAAGCATGTCAGGAAAGAAAAGTTCGGTAATCCATTATTTCTGCCTACCCCTTCGTGGAGACAGCGGGATGGTTAGTTAGTTTTAATTTTTTTTGTTAGGCATCCCGCTATAACATTTTGAAAAATCGAGTTTTAGTTAAGTCCCATCTTGTGATTTGGGCTTTCGAGTTCGGGACCGTATTTCGAATAATTACCGCGGGGTAGGCGATTTTTGAAAGTTCCGTCTTACCGGTGAAATATCTTTAACGCGTCGGGATTGTTCGAGGCGGAAAGTTCGCAGAGTCGCTCAATGTCACCCCAATTTGTCAAACAACTTGATAGATAAAATTACTCAAGATGGAACGAAATTAAACGGTAAATTTCAAAAGTGAAATATTCGAAGGGTACCCACCCTTGATAATTTGCAGGCAAGCTGATATAATGGAATTACTGAAGAGTTATCATGGTTTTCATTTGCCTATATTCTTGTGCCAACCCTTATGTATGGAAGTGAAGCATGGAACTGGCAAAAGAAGGATGAAAGTAGAATAAATGCAGAAGAAATGAGATTTCTTAGGTGAATGTGTAGTAAATCTGTAAATGATAGAGTGTCAAATGCAAGTATAAGAGATGAATGCGATGCGAATGAAAGTGTTATGAACAAAATAATGAAAGGGTCATTAAAATGGTTTGGACACATGAAAAGAATGAGTGAAGATAGAATGGTCAAGAAAGTATATGTAAACGACGGGAACGGAGTTAGAAATAGAGGAAGACCGAGGAATACATGGCGCGATCAAAACCATCAAATATTAAATATCGGTCACGCGAGGAGTCTGAGAAAATCGACGTGCGTGCATGACAAGATGTATGCATGTAGAGGAATCGAGAGAATTATGTCAGGACGGAACAGTGTGGCGTTCCATTATTTTTGCCTACCCCTCCGGGAGACGGCGTCATGGTTAGTTAGTTTTTTATTTTATTTTTTAAATTACCATCTCTTGATACTAACTGACACTTTTTAAAGTGTTTACAAACTAAAAAGTATACAACGATTAATGGAGAGGCAAATGCTTGGCGTGAGTCTCCGAGAAAAAATTGAAATGAATAAATAAGACACCGAACCAAAGCTGCCGATATCGTGGATCGTAAAGCTAAATTAAAATGGCAGTGGGCTGGACATATAACAAGATAGGGCAGTACCCGATGGACATCGTTTGATAATTCCTTAGACAGGCGAATCATGTCATTTACCTACATAAATTATAATAACTAACTAACTTACTAACTATCACGCCGTCTCCCCGAGAGGATAGGCAGAAAGGATGGACTTTTAGCCGATGCGGCACTCCATCATTTTCTTTTCGCCCCGCGGGAGACGCGGTACGATGGGTTGCGAACCTCATCGCCACCAATAGGCATCTCCCACGCACACTTCGAGTGTCCAACATCTACAAAATAAATCTAAAACAAATTACATAAAATACAATGATATAATAAAATAAAATAATAAAATAAAAATATTTTAACACGTATTGTTCATTTTAGATCGTGCACTTGTTGACATGGACGATCCGGACTTTTGTGTTTATTTAATTTATGTTACATGCATCCACCGTTCTAACACCAGTAAGAACTTTAAAATAATATCGAAAAAATTTTCAAATTGTCATTGGAATAAATGAAAAATGTATTTTTACACCTGTCAAAATTCTTTATATAAACGAAAAAACTTATATATTATAATTTTACCATCAAAACCGTGCAAACGTATTAGTGTTACAATTAACTATTATAAAGTGCGGCAACAATAAAATTGGCCGAAATAATAAAACGTCTAAAAACCAAACGTTTTCATTCATATTTTTTTTACAGTTCAATTGCTAGATATTACATAAAAAATGCTGAAGGCTAAAAATATTTTTTGTTTCTTATCGCAAGATGATTGTGGACCATTAGTTGACAACCCCCGTTGTAGAACAGAATGCATTTGCACATTTTAATTCTCGTAGTCGATAATAGGTCATTTTTTTGCTGAGTTGTCAACTTTCCATGTTTTGTTCCCCTAAGTGCCCGAACAAGAAAAAGCTATTACGAGTGACTCGGAACGATGCATTGCTTGTTACATTTGCACGAAATACGAGAAAATGTATTACAGATATCAAGCTGAATTATTATACGTACAGAGTAAAAATTATTAAATTATTGAATTATTATACGTATATTATACGTACAGAGTGGTGCAATATGAACTTTATGGTTTCCTGTAAACGAGACATTATACCTTTTAAAAGAGCCATTGTTTCCCAGGCAGTACGCACTTTCGATGGTTTTACAAAGCTGAACTTCTCCGTTGATATCGCCCAAACCGTGAGACTGCAAAATGAGTCATATATTGTATAACCTCAATGCTTGGGACTCATTTACAATTTCTGGAATATTTCAGTTTTTGTCAAAATGTGGAAATCCGACGACATCTATTGGTATATACAAAATTAAATAATTTATCCGCTAGTAACATGTTTTACAAAGTGAAAAAGTATTATATAATATTAATATATTTGTTTTACACCACTTTATTTTTTAACAACCAACCGGTTTCGCTCCTGCCGGAGATTCGTCAGGGTTACAAAAGACACTAAATATAAAATCAGAGAACAACACAGTATATAAGAATATGAAATGGAGAAAGGGGGGAGGGATAGAAAAAGTGTGCACGAGGTTTATTGTGTGTCTTTTTAACCCTGACGAAGCTCCGGTGGGACCGAAAACGTTAAAATTAAAGGAAATAAAACACAATGTTTTATATATTTAAACATTCTTAGTTCCTTTTATCTTGCTAAATTTATATTTTTAATATTACACGCGTAAGATTAAGTCGCTTTTTATATGGTTAACTTCCATCAGCAGTTCAGAATGTTTACTTTACTTAAGAGATGATATAAAATAACTTTTAAGTACTTGAAAATGAAAAATAAAATGAATGACTTGTTGCATATCATACGAAACCCTCTTTGCTGATTTTCCGCATAATATCAATTAAATATCAGTAACCCTTACCTGCACCCCCCTATTACGTGTATAAGAAATGATTTTGGATTACAAATATATTTATTAAAATTTCACCCAGTAGGACATCGGTCATCCGAAACATGTATGTACAAGTAAACATGTTTTTATTATTTTTTTTTTGTTGATAAATTTCATTTTTAGCAATGTTAAAAAAAATTTACAAATAACACATTAAATAATATTAAATCAGTAATCATAGGTAAAAAGAAGTACTTCTGTGCTAGGTGAGGGAATATCAATCACTTCTTCTTCTTCTTTTTGTCCTGTCACACCTCCGTGGTGCATAGGGCCTCAAGGAATCACTACATAAAAATAAACATATAATATAAGATTGTTTACAATACAAGGTAAAAGTTTAAGGTACTACATACTAACCAATACAAAAACATAATAAAGTACAAATAATTACACAGTAATTACAATAAATAATGTAAGGATGTTAGCTACTACTCTATATAATGTATTTAGTTTCATTTTAAATTGACTTAAAGTTTATATTTTTTTTCCTAAGGGAGAAGGTTGTAATTCTTTATTTCCAGGTAAATGTGGCAATTTTGGTAAAACTTTGTGTTACCTTTTGGGATATAGATGTTATTTGGATATCTCAAGGATGAATAAGCGATTGAGATGTTTTCTTTTTCTTTAAATAAATGTATTATTGAGAATTTCTTATATATTACGTATTAATACATTTTCAGTACCCACGTTATCGTTAATACAACATTATGTACAGTTCCTGCTTAGTTTAAGTGAAATTATGTCGAGTCTGTTTACGAGTACCTAACAAATGTAGTGACTTTATTCAAAACATATCTGGTCCCTTACTGAGTCCACTACACTCCCTATATTTGCTAAGGGATACCGCCCGAAAACAAATACAACCGCAAGATTATCCAAATTCTAACTGAACATGGATTGTTTTGACAATATTTACCAGGGTCCAAATTGGAAACGGACCCTTTTTGGTTCTTGAGCTTGATTCCTCTGCCTACGAAATAAACTCAAGTCAAATTGTTTTCCAAATAACACAATATTTAGAGTACCGACTTCTACACCTAACAATATTATTAATAGCCAAGCTTAGAAGAAAATGGTTTTTCTTATTATTTTTAATTCATATAAAAAAACCTTTTCGTAAATATGCCCCAAAACATTTTAAATTCTAGATCTGTTATTTAAAATTAAAATAACAAATAATTATTAACGCTTCGTGTAATACGCCCACTTCAAGAACTAATAAAAAATAAAGCTGTTGTATATTTTGTAGTGTTTTTTAATGAAGTTGTATTTTTTTGCTGTTAGCACACTTATGAATACTTATTTTGTATTCCAAAAAATAGATAATCCGTTGTTTTGGCAGAAACACTCAACATTATTAACTGTTTACTTAAAACACTGTTATAATATCATAGTTGAAATTTCTACGATTTTTTTGTGACAGCTATTTCACTAACCAATGTTAGCAGTTGATTGTAACACCTGATGATGCTAACATTGGTTGGTCGCGACAATTTCATAAAAATTAAATCAATTGTGATATTAAAACTGAAAAAAAAACTAACCATCACGCCGTCTCCCCAAAAGGGTAGGCAGAAAGAATGAACTTTCACGCTTTTACCGATGCGGCACTCCATCCTTCTCTTTTCGATGCCACCAATAGGCATCTCCCGCGCACACTTAATCGAAAAACATTCACAAAATAAATCTAAAACAAATAATGTAAATAACAATGATATAAAATAAAAGAACACAATAAAAATATTTTAACATATAATGTTATTTTTAGATGGTGCACATTGTCTATTGTCTATTTTACATTGTCTTTTTAATTTATGTCCCACGTATCCACTGTTTTTTTTTTTAATTAGGCACTTAAACAAACCGACATCAGCAAGAACTTAAAAATAATATTGAAGAATTTATTCAAATTGTCATTGGAACAAATGAAAATTTATTTTTACATCTGTCAAAATTCTTTATATAAACGAAAAAACTTGTATAATTTTAACATCAAAATAGTACAAACGTATTACGTGTCACAATTAACAATTATAAAGTGCGGCAACAATGAAAATCGTGAATCTGTGCCTTTATATTGAAAGTTTATTTAGAAACCTTTAGATGGAAGTATCTGTAGATTCCGAAACTAGTCGTTTAAAATAAAATACTCAAGTGGTTAAAAACAATTGATTTATTCATAATTTAATCATGTCCCAAAGTGAATGCCGAAACAATAAATAACATAATATATGGTTGTCCGAAACATGTCTGATATGTAATTTTAATAGTGTTGTATATACAAAGTATATAAAAAAAATAAAAAGACAAATAAAACATCTACAACACGAAGTATGGTGAACAATAAATAGAAGAAACATAATATAATAATTTAAAATTGTTGATTTTATGAAATAAATTAAATGATTCTCAATTTTTTTTAATTGAAAATACTTGTTTTTTCATGCCTCTGACTGCCCCTAACCCCTTAATAGCTGATTCTGCACTTATCGATTACCCGCTCTGAAATAAATATTCTCCTTCACGAAAAAAATGGTGGTGATTCTTCTAAACGCAGTGATATCCGACAAAGAAAGTGATTCTTACGCCTCGAATGCCCACACAGCCCCGGTATGTATTTTAACTTTGGCTCGATAGAGTAACAAAACGAAGAGCGAACGGTCGGCCATTGTGTTCAGAAAGACGTATAGACCTTTGGCGGAGATGCGTGATCATCAATCAACTACTTGAACTTTATTTAACGCAAATGGCTTCGTTATTCCGAAAATAATATCCCGGGTTCGGGCGCTTTATGAAAATCTGCTGGTAAACGCCGACAGAAGGCATTACTCTGATGAATAAAAATTCGCAACGGCTAAAATTATTATTGCAGATTTATTATTTTATGGAAATGAGAGATTTTTCGCTTCCACTAAATTTTCCAGTAGATTTCAGTGGTTCAGTTGTAAACAAGAGTTATATTTTCAGAATTTATATTTTATTGTTGTTCAAAAACAATTGGCGTGTTTTTCTAAATAAAAAAATGTTGGTTTATAATCGTCGTTTACAAGGCATATTTTTACAAAAAAAACTCTGTAGCTGAATAAAATTTTTAATCTGAACAAAATGTTTTCATATCCGTTTATTGGAAATAGCTTAAGGGGGTATTCTAGTCTAGACGCCCAAATTTTAGGTGTTTTTTAGGGTGCTATAAACAATGTAAATTTTTTTCCAAGTGGGGGCTCACAAAAAATATTACGTCCTGGTTGGCAGGATTCCAGTCCTTCCAGTGATCTGAAAAAAAATTCTTAAAAATTCTTAAAGAAGAAGTATGTAGTTATCGCACTTCGTAGAGAAATTTTGAAAAAAAAAATCGCAAATGGCGGCGATTTGAAAAAAATAATCGCTTTAGCCCTATTTTTTTCAACTTTAGACTTTTTTTTTAAAAGTAAAAAAAAACAAAAAATTTGACCCTACGTAGTGCGATACTCAGATATATGAATAAGCTCTTCGCAAAATTTCAAGTAAATCGGTATGTTAGAACTTGAGATATTATCATGCCAACCGTATCGAAAAAAGTAAGTTTTGTAAAAACGCGATTAAAGTTTAGTTTAATAGTGTGTTATACTTAGATTTTCTCAACCAGCGATCCCAGCCTCACACAATTGTGGACCTTTCTTGAAGTCGATTTCTAATGATTTATTGAGTACAAAAGAGTTTTCATAATGTGTTCTCTTCCTAGGTATTGAGAGTTTGCTTGCCACTTATTCGTCCCGGCCAGACTGATTTAGTCGATGCGTCATAAAAATAGCTGTAACATTCTTAGAGGTATAAAACTGAACACAAAATATTTTTTAAATTTTCTACACAAGATTAACATTCGTTTTAACCGTAAAATTACACTTATTATACCTTTTTCATAGAAAAATTTCATTTTTCAAGGTATTCATGAGGTTCGGAATTAAAAATATATATATATAAAATGGCAGTACACAATGGTATTATTGTACCTACATTCATATATGGAAGCGAAGCATGAAACTGGCAAAAGAAGGATGAAAGTAGAATACATGCAGTAGAAATGAGATCTCTAAGACGAATGTGTTAAAATCTGTGTTTGATAAAATGTCGAATGGAATTATAAGAAGTGAATGCAATGCGAATGAAAGTGTTATGTGCAAAATAATGAAAAGAACACAAAGATGGTTTGGATTTCTTGATTTCTTGAAACATCATTTCTGTATTGAATTTCTGTATTTATTGAAATATCTCAACCATATTTTTGTGTAATGTGAATCCAAATATTTGCACTTCTTGTTTCAGTTGGCTGCACGATGCCCATAACAGAGCGGTTCCAAGTGCTGCCTACGAACGTAAAATATCCATATTTCGATGTCATGAAGAGCCCCGCTTACCAAATTGTGTACTTGCTCCAGATATACTCCAAAACTGCGGTAGTCTTGCTGGATGGGGTGTTGGACACAATCATGCCGGCGTTTATCGCAGCGGCTAGTGAGTATTATCCTACAATACACATGTGAACCGATAGTGTGATTGCAAAAGGTCGTTTTTCTTTCTTGTTTTAGACCTATGTTATCTATTCTCCAGAGGGTTGCTCCTCCTGTGAGGTGGATTTCCAGTTGTCTTTTCTTATTTAGGAGGTCTCCCAAGAGGACAAGTCCCTTGAGGCTGATATTGTTGTGTAATATAGGGGAGTCTGATGGTGACCATTCTTTTGGCATGACCGTACTAGTCCCTCCTTTGCTGTCCACTCCTTCCTTATTATATCCTCAGCTTCACATATCTCTCTAATTCTGGTGTCCCTCACGCGATCTCAGTGTCTTGCCTTATCGTCATTTTTCTAATTTATTAATTTTAATAAATGATTAAATTTGAAACACTTTTATTACCTATCACAATCTATTTATATGAGTTTGTCGCGATAGTTATTTCGGTATCATCAACTTATGTTGGTATCATCAGCTGTTATAAGCAACATCGTTCATATATAGTTTCTTTACCATTCTTTCTCACTCGTTTTTTCCATGAGTCCAAACCATCTTAATGACCCTTGCATTATTTTGTTAAAAGATATAGGATTCTACACAGATGCCACCAAGGACAAAAAGTCCTGACAAGACTGGAAATACACGAACATTCACTCATTCGCACTGGATTCACTTTTTACATTTGCATTTGACGCTCTATCATACACATATTTACTATTTATCCGTTTAATTATTTCTACTGCATTTATTCTTTCATCCTTATTTTGCCCGTTTCATGTTTCTCTTCCATACATAAGGGTCGGTACAGGAACACCATTATGCACTGCCATTTCAGATTTTTTGATAGCCTTTTGTTTGCGATGACAACTTTAAGTGCACCATTCAATTTTTTGTCTGCCCATACCTTCTTTTAATATCCCTCTCCACTCGCCTATCCTTTGTAAACATACTACCTAAATATACAAACTAATCTACTTGTTCTAGATTTGCACCAAACACGTTAATGTTGCAGACTGCCATGATTTAAGAAATTCACCATTTTATAAATCCACAGTTTTAAACTCTTAAATTACAAAAAAATATATGTATTTTATTAACCGATGTAATTCACTTTCAAAAAGATTAAAAATTATAAAATAAATTTGCTTTTTGAGAAGAAACGTCGAAAAAATTAAAACTATTAGGTAATATTATTGATAGAAAAATAATCCATATAATACATATTTAGAAAATATATTTTGTTATTTGAAAATTCATTGTAAATAATGAAAATAAAATCCTGTAAAAAATCTTTTTATAATGAGTATTTAGTAAAATTTCACTAATGATTGTGTCTTCGACTGGAATCGGCAGCTCGCTGCTATCATCTGGCCCAGAAGACGGCAGTGAGTTTAAACTAAATATACATTTAAATAATATTTTTTTCTTTTTTTTTTCATTATATAAATTAAGATTTATTCTACGTAATTTTTAGCTTTGACCTATTTCGACATCTCGGTACCATCCTACGGAGGAAATCGAAGAGAGCGAGAGGAGAGCAAAGCCCAGAAGAATGCAGCGAGATGCTGAACCTAGCCGAAGTTAAAAATCAAGTGGAATAAAACTAAATATATTATAAAGATTTTTTTCTCCAACAAATATTATTTTCTGTAAACTTCAACTAAGAAATTTAAATTTACTACATTAATATTTAAATTACAATAGCTTCGTTTTCTTCCAACGGCATAGCTTATTTCATACATAACTAACTACCATCACGGCGTTTCCCCTGAGGGGTAGGCAGAGAGGATGGACCGCCACACTATTCTGTCCTGACATACATCTTTAGCTTCCTCCACATTCATATACATCGTAACATGCACGGTCGTCGATTTCTCCGACTTCGAATGTGGCCGCCTTTCAGTATTTGATTAATTTGGTCATGCCATGCTTTCCTTGGTCTTCCACGACTTCTCTTTCCACTCACACTGGTTGTATAAATATTTTAACCATTATTCTCTTGTCCATTCGTTCCATATATCCAAACCATCTGAGGGATACTTTTTAAATTATACTAATAATGCAATACTCTGCCTTACATTTTTAAATTATTTCGTCGTTCGGTATTCTGTCATATATCATTTTCCGCACATTCTTCTCAGTGATCTATATTCCTTTGTAGTAATTGTGAACAATATTTTTATAATTGGGTACTCTTGAAACAGCTTAGTGTGCTTTCATAATACATTAAAATATGTATTTTTATAATAATACTTACTTGTAAAAAAGACAGCCTATGAAAATATATTCAGGATACCATTAAATATTTATGGCGTTCGATCGGTGACGAAATGGCCGAATTTTACGAGTGCACTTAATTTGGATCTCGCCGGAATTTCCCGAAATTTATCTGAGTTATGAAACAATAAAAGTGAAATGAAAGTGGTACACAATCTTCCTTGAAATAATGCGTACTAGTAAATCTTCCATTCGAAAGTCTCTCTCTTTCATCTTCATAGTGTGTAAATCTAGAAATCGGAACGTGCCCGCTCGTGTTCAGTAAAGCGACTCATCTTAATGGATTTCTCGAAACTGGGGTAGAGGAAAAAATGGTCTAATTTTATTTCTTCACAAGTGAATAACTCCTAAAACTACTTTCATATTTAAATTGTTTGAACCCAGTACTCATATTTTTCTCGGCGAAAATGTTGTTAAAATCTTTTTTTGGCTCATCTGAACTTACAAGAAAAAAGGAATTAGATTTTATTTTATATACCAAAATTCTTTTGCACTTAATCATTTTAAAACCAAAAATTCAGCATGTTAAATATATATATATATATATATATATATATATATATATATATATATATATATATATATATATATATAGTATATATATATATATATATATATATATAATAATATATATATATATATATATATATATATATATATATATATAATAATATATATATATATATATATATATATATATATATATATATATATATATATATATATATATATATGCTATATATATATATGTATATATATATATATATATATATATATATATATATATATATATATATATATATATATATATATATATATATATATATATATATATATATATATATATATATATATATATATATATATATATATATATATATATATATATATATATATATATATATATATATATATATATATATATATATATATATATATATATATATTTTTTTTTACATTTTTCACGGAAATTTTGATATAAATTCTTCTTCCTTATGTACCATATCAGGTGTTCCTGGCGTTGTCAATTATAGCCAATTTGTGAAAAATAGTATTTTATTGTTTCTTGAACAATTATGTAAAATTTCTTCTATATTCGCCTTTACTTTGTGTTGTGGATTCATATTTGAATAAATATAGTTGCACTTTGTAATACTAATTATAATTAAACCTAATTATACCCCTTCCACTTTTACACATAACTCGATCTCCATTTAGTATATAAGTGACCGCTCTGTTTTATTTGACTGTTAAAATTGTATACTCCTACATTGATAAAGATACTTGTAACCGAAACATGTCCGAGTTCAGTAAAAATAAAAAGTGTTGTAATGCGTGTAACTTTATTTAATCAATTATGTAAAACTCCATATGTAATAATTTTTGAACTCCGTATTTAATAATCAGACGTTTTTAATAAAATGTAAATCTTTGATGACAATATTGCACCTGACAAGCATTTTTATTAGGTCACTATGTTTTACCCTGTCAAATGCCTTTTCGTAGTCAATAAAGCATGCAACTACCTCTTTTCTTTAGTCTCGGCACTTCTGTAGCAATACGTTGATAGCTAATTGTGCTTCGCGTGTTCCAAACACGTTCCTGAAAAAAAACTGAGTATCGTCGAAGTCTTGCTCATATTTACCACGTATTCTGGCATGTATTATTTTAATAAATAATTTCAGGACGTGACTCGTGAGACTAATCAATCTGTAGTCTCCACATATTTTAGGATGTTGTTTTTTAGGTAACGTCACAAAGGTGGACTCCAGCTAGTCGTAGGGTATGTTATCCGTGTCATATATTGCATTAAAAAGTCTCAATAGGTAGTCAATATTGTCATTGTCAATGAGCTTTAACACCTCGACTGGGATGTCGTCTGGTAATCATTAATTAAGGTAATTGACGTGGCCTAATATATTGTTCAAAACAATGAAGGGATAAATCAAAGAATGTAGGAAAGTACTCGTATTTAATACCTGGCACTAGTTTTTGAATACAATGTTTACATAGGTAACGAACACTAAATGACGTTATATAAATCAGATAATTATTTCAGTACGATCAAAAATATGTTTAAACTATAATTTACAAATTGTTTTGTCGGTAATTTTACATGTTTCTAATTTAATAGTGATTCTAAGTATATCATTTTGCTCTTCTGCGTTGCGTAGACTCAACCAGAGTATTCTTCTCGTCTTCATATGTATTTTGGAAAAAAAATATTCTACGTTTTTATTCACATTAATGACTTAGTAATTGTTAATTGCATTTTGATTTAAAAATTAAATCAACCATGAAGTAATACAAAATATGAGTTTCCTTGTACATAATTATATATTCTTGAGCTACACATAAATAATTTTATGTGTAGCTCAAGAAATTAATATTTTACACATATTAGAATTTTTCATTTAGTTGAGAAAGGTATATTTTTTGAACGAGTGGTATATCCTGTATCATGAAAAATGATTACAAAAAGAAAGGTATCCTTTGAAAAAACATGATGATACATTTTCAAACGGCAAAAGAAAACTTTGAAACGACATCAAATTAGACCTTTAACGTACATATGTAACAACTTCCCAAAGTTTTATATCCAATTCGCGAAATGTTTGAAATATTGTGAATACAGATGACGAGTGATTGTACGTATGCTAATTCGTTCATTTTGAATATGAAAAACTCTTTGATGTTTGTTCAAGCCATGTTTTTTTCAGTCGGACAATTGGAGATATTGACATTCAACCTGGAAAATATTCAAATGCTGTCAGAGAGGCACGCGGCCAAACAAAAGGCCTTATGGAAAAATGAAGCAAACCCGAACAGAATATTAACTAGTCGCCAGCCGGACTGCAGTTTGGGGACGGTGATCAAGGGAAAACTGGGGGAGTACATCAGCCATCATATCAGCATCGTGAGGTGCGGCCCTCTCTTTGTTGAATCGGCCCACGTCCGCTGGGAGGCAGCATGACGAAAGGGGATTAAATTAGTTTTAAAATACGTTATAAGTATAGGACCAGGTTTAGAAATAAGGCCACATATCCCTCTTTTATCTTTTTTTTATCATTATAAAGAGTTTAGTGCCTTTTAAGATATAACTATATAATATATGATGGTGTCATGAACAAAAGAATGAAAGGATCATTAAGATGGTTTGGACATATAGAAAGAATGAATGAAGAAAGAATGGAAAAAAATTATATGTTAATGATGTAAATGGAACCAGAAATAGAGGAAGACCGAGGAAAACGTGGCACGATCAAATAAATCAAATATTATATGAAGAGTCAGGGAAATCGACGCGCGTGTATGACACGATGTATGAATGTTGAGGAAGGGAGAGAAATATGTCAGGAAAGAAAAGTGTGGCAGTTCATTCTTTCTGCCTGCCCCTTCGGGGAGACGGCGTGATGGTTAGTTAGTTAGTTAGTTATATATTTTAAACCATTGTTTTGGCAGAAAGACTTTGATATTTCAACACTGTTAACTATTTATATAAACACTGTTATACTACAATAACACAATTGATTTAATTTCTATGGAATTGTCGTGACAGCTGTTTCGCTAACCAATTATTATTATTATTATTTTGTTGTATCGCTCTTTACATCATGACAGCATGAGCCAAATAGATGTAAAGGGTATTATAGCTATCATAGTGATTCTCGTGACATGTGATAGGTAGCTTAGTTAATCTATCGCCATTTTATTGTCACGTGAATTCTTCACCAGACCAAAGATAGCGTGACAATCACACTGCCCTCGCCGGGAATCGAACCCGAAGCCTTCGGGGTGGTAGTCAGTGCACTTACCACTCGGCCACGAAGGTCATCCATCCTGACATAGCTCTCGAGCTTCCTCTATATTCATACATCGCAATAAGCACGCTCGTCGATTTTTTCGACTTCAAATACGAGTATAGCCGCTTTTTAGATTTGATTAATTTGGTCATGCCATACTTTCCTCGACCCGCAACTTTATCGGGAAAGTTACAATATAATTCGTTTATTACGAAATGCTTTTATTCGATGGATTTTTTTATTCATTTTATATTGGGTAATCTTGTTCGGAAATAATAAAAAAAAAACACTGGATTCAACTGTTATATTTTCTTGTATGTAGATTGTGTTTGTGCTAGTGTTTTAATCAAATTATCAATACTATTTTTGTATTTCAGCTACATTGCGAAAATAGAGGATGCTTTTAGTACTGCGGCGGCCATACAGTTTATGTTGAGTGGACTCGTTATATGCCTCATTGGTGTTCAGATGCTTTCGGTAAGGAATAGAAAATGAATATTATTTTTTTATTATGTGTTATTAAACTTCTCCACATATTCCTAATGAGTGGATAGGAATGGGAAAGTTTATATCCAGCAGTGGACGACAGTTGCATGAGTGAGTAAATAAGTTTATAATCTCCAATCCAATAATATAAGTTTATAATCCAATCTTAATAGATGGCGCTAGTGTAGATTGAACTAAAAAATGTGAAGCATATTTGTCAGACATGGTAGTCGTGAAGGGCGTAGTGGAAAATGTTGTATTACGTAAAGCGTGTGCTTAACCCAACCAATGACAGGTCATAAGTCCTGTAAATGCCTCGACCACCATATTCTGTTTCCAATTTGCATCTCCGTCTCAATTGAGATACAATTAATCCTTAAAAATTATAACCCGCAATAGGTAAAATCCAGTATTCGTCTACAAGTATTTGTATACATTTGAAATGTAATAAGTTTATAAACATTAACACCAACCTTCCACCACGCGGTCATCCCGAAGGGCTAGGCATAATGAATGGAACCGCCACATTATTATTTCCTGACACTCTTCTGTCGCTTCCTCAGTACAGTAATATCTCATACAGAAATCGTCTCATTTAAGCCACCCGCAATAATCTAGCTATACTAATCTATACTATACATGTAGTTAAACAATACGCGTAATTTAATATTTTATAACGCTTTCCCTCCTTAATATCATGTTTATTTAATATTAATGCTTCTTCCTTCTTCCGGTTGATATTTAAGTCCGTACCTTTTTGGCAAAAGCACACATGTCATTTTTTCACTTTATATAGGAGAGTATTCTAAAGTTCACAATATTTGTATTTTATTCTTCTTCTTCTTCCTCAGCCTATTCCCGTCCACTCCTGGACAAAGGCCTCCGCCATTCGCTTCCATGTCACTCTGTCTTGTGCAGACTGCATCCAGGTTATTCCGACGTGTCTGTTTAGATCATCCTTCTCTTTGCCGTCGGCAGTCTTCTTGTCCATTTTTTATGTGACCTCCTGGCTTCATGACCTGCCCATTGCCATTTTAGAGTCGCCACCCGGTGGATGATGTCAGTGAATTTTAGTTTTTTCTCTCACCGTATCGTTTCTGACTTAGTCTCTTAGGCTTATTCCTAACATGACTCTTTCCATGGCTCTTTGGGTCACTCGTAGTTTCTCGTCTATTTGTATATATATTTTTAACCATTCTTCCCAATCTATCGTTCCATATTTCCAAACCTTCTAAGCGACTCTTTCTTAATTTTGTTTAGAAGGCATTCATCCACCTTACGTTCCTGTATTACTGCTTCGTTTAGTATTCTATCATACATTGTTTTTCCACAAATTATCCTTAGTGATAACATTCACGGCATTTATCCTACTTTCACCCTTATTTAGCCAACTCTAAGTTTCACTTCAATATAAGTAGTGCGAATGGAAAAAGAAGACGAGGAAGTCCAAGGAAAAGATGGCGTGACCAAATGAATCTATTACTAAAAGTTGGCCATGTTCGAAGTCGGAACAAGCGACGAGGGTGCATCTCACGGTGAATGAATGTAGAAGAGTTGCGGGAGGTATGTCAGGATAGAACAGTGTGACGGTCCATTATTTCTACCTAACCCCATTGGGGAAACGGCGGGATAGTTAGTTAGTTAGTTTAATTGGTAAAGAAGTTCCACAAATCCGTCTTCGAATGAAATAGGACAGTGTTGTATTTTTTGTAATTTAAAAACAATTATATTTTCAACATATTTTTATTGAATAGAGAAAATAAACTAATTTGATGAGTTTTTGAGCTTTTAATTGTGTATATAGTTAATGCAATTTTTTGACAAACTCTTATCATTCACGCTTTCGCCATGTTCCAGTTTAACATTTTATAATTTGCATTATTATTCCAATGGGTTTAAAAATTTAAAAAAACTGAAACTTTTGCTATAATATGCAGTTGGTATTTAACGATATGTTAGCATTAAAATCTCAAAATCGACAAAAACTGACATGTGAGCTTTTGCCAAATAGGTATGAAAGTATAATTAATTGAAAGGGGAACCTATTCATAATAATATTATGATTAACGGGATTATTTCTCAACGCCACAATTTCAATCCATTATCTGTGAAACGTTACTTAATTAATATCTTACTCTAATGTAACATCCATCCTTACCCGGATATCTACAGCGTCTCCATTGAACGGAATAATTCCACAAATACTCCACAGAGTAACAATAAAAACTCGTACAAAAGGAAACGAACAATGTTCAGTTTGTTAGTCGAAATTCGTATTTCAAATTATTCTGGGTTAAAGGTCAGTAAACGGAATTAAGATGGAAAAGAAAAACAGAGTGTAAGAAGGCATAGAATAGAATATAATAGATCCTACTGTTGAGAATACAAACGAAATTGAATAAAACATCACAGAAAACATATAAATTTTACATTTATTGTATTGATTAGATGATAGAGTAGATCAAGTCTTCCCAAACTGTACTACTGGAAAGCAGTGTATGATCCCCGAAAAATTATATCTTCTTCTTCGTCTTCCTCCTTAAATAGATCTGTGGATCTGTTTTTATCGAGGTCTTCTGGGACACAGAACTCCAACTGTCTCGCCGTCTCTTCGCAGGTCTTCCGGGTTGGCGAGTTTCCATTGACACGTTGTTTACGGCTGCTTTGGGGAATCAATCGTCGCTCATTCGTTCTACGTGGTCGCGCCAGAAGCGTCTTCTTTTCCTGTCCCATCTGACAATATCTTCGGTATCGCAGGTCTCACGTTTTTCTGTGTTTCTGATTCTGTTCCTCAGTGTTCTGCCCAGAATAGCGCGGAGTGTCTTCATTTCGGCGGTTCGTAATAGTGCTTTGGTTCTATTTGTGTCAGCCCTCGATTCTATACCATAAGTCATTATGGGTCTGACACATGTCTTATGTATTCGCACTTTGCTTTCCAAATTAAATCAAATTATATAAATATTTTCAAAACGTATCTTCTTTCTTCGTTTCCTCATTACTGAGGAAACGAAGTAAGTGATCCACAAAGTTCCCCGTGGCTAAAACAAAACATTTTCAATCCCCGCGACTCGCACCACCGAGAAGAGGTTTCCCCCTGTCAACTCCTTAATCTGGTCACACCACCACGCGGGAGATCTGCTTTTTCTCTTTTACCTGGAACACTATCTATGACAATACTTTTTTTCAGGTTACCGAGCTCTATTCTGGCAATGTGACAAAAAAAATGTATTTGTTTGATGTTATAAAAAGTATTTGACAAATAAACCAAAAAATAGTGATTAACTTTCAACTCTTTTCTGTTTCACTTATCCCTATTATTCACATATTAAGATTACCTCGTTTAACGTAATTTCGAATAACACTAGAATTTACTGCAACGTATTATATATTCAATAAAGGATATAAAAATTGTGTGAACCTTCATCATTGAAAAATAATTAGCTATAAAGATTTTAAATAATAATTAAATACAATAATGTTCTTTAACTACTTCCACTTTTGTTTTTATTTCGACGCTAAAGCTTTTGTTAATTACAGAAATATTTTGCCAATTTTTTATTATTTACAAAGTATTATACAGTTTATATTGATCATATGGCAAAAATATGGTTTTAATACCTACAAACTGAGGTTATCCATTATAGGAAGGCATTTTTAGCACTCCGTATAATCGCAAGCATCTCGGAAATCATCGGAAGAGTGGAACACTAAAATGGCGCTGGGCAGGCCATGGCGCTCGCAGCTCTGATGATAGATGAACAAAACGCCTCCATTGCCGGTGTCTTGCTGGTGAACTGCGACTCGAAACCCAGGATGTCCCCAACTTCGATGAAAGGACGATATAAATGAGACGCGTGTTGCCCAGGATCGACGGACATGGAAGCAGATAAGGAGGTCTACGTCCAGGAGTAAATGGAGTAGATTATGACGATGATGATGATGATGATAATCACAATATTATAATATAAATAAATAGGGAACAAGTAGGAAACATATTACCTTAACATATGTGTATATAACTGAATTTTTTTTAATGAATTATTTTCTATAATTAAATACGTTATGCTCGTATGATCACTATTTCAATCACTATATACAGGGTTATTGGTTATTGAATACATTCCTTCTAGGAGGTTGTAGGGGAGGTAATTTCCGATGAATTATGTCTTGTGAGGCATCATGCATAAGTGAACCATTTTTTATTTATCGAGGTCACGTGTTTTAATGATAATTAAAAAATAATTGATGTTCATCATCATTTTTTTCTTAAATAGTGAATATAACAGGCATTCATTATCAATTCAAAAACTAAAACTGTCTGTTCACATAAGGAAATATCAGACGGAACGATTAAACATTTTAATTATTTTAATTGACAATTTCCAAAAGAACGGCGATTAAAAAACGATTATTACATTGCAGAGAAATCAACATTACACTAGTATTATACTGAAAATCGTCTTTTTACATAAATCATCGAAACATTGAATAAAGTAACTAAATGATACTTAAACTATTAAAATAAATCGTCATTATGGAATTCCACAGTGTTGACACCTTTTTATTATTAGTTTATCAAAAAAATATTACATTATTATTTATAAATGACATTTATTGACGATCTTCATGGTTAAGTGGCAAGAGCTATGACTGCCACATGGAAAGTCCAAGGTTCAATTCCTGGCGATGGTAATAGGATATAAAAATTCACATGACGATAAAATGGCGATAGAAGCTACCTAGCACATGTCATGAGAATCAATATGATTGCTAAAGCCAATTTATACATTTATTAGGTTCAAACGACGTGCTTTATACAAAAAATGATATTTTACAATTAACTACAAATATTATTATACATAATACTTGTATATACCTATAACATAGATTACCGACATTTGGTTTCAAGGTGCATTTTCATAATCTAATATAATTGTATTTTTCATTTTATTGAAGATCGAAGATCCTTTGAGCCACCCTCTTCAACTTCTGTGGATGCTGATTTACTTTTCATGCATGATGTCTGAGGTTTTCATGCTCTGCTGGTTTGGAGACGAAGTCATCAATAAGGTAAATATTTCGTTCAAGTAGATTTTTTTTAAATTTTCTATCTTTTTTTAAATCTACCCACCAGCATTTTCATCAACTTTAAACGCTTTAAAAAATCATATATAAATCTTATATATTTTACAGATTGTATTTTGATTACGTAGGCTATATTAAATTATTTGAAAAATTTAATCTGAAACTGTTTTCTGCAAATGATTTATTATTTCACTCTTAATTAGGCGCGTATAAAAAGTTCCCTAAGTGATCTCCGGGGGTACGCAACCCCATGGATGGATCGCCACATTGTTCTATGCCGACATAATTCTTGCGCCTCTTCGACATTCACAAATCGTGACATGCAAGCTCGTCGATTGTTCCTACTTCGAACATTGCCGCCTTTCAGTTTGATTAATTGATTCATTTGGTCATGCCATATCTTCCTTGGCCTTCCTCGACTTTTTTTTCCATTCACACTTCTTGTATATATCTTTTTATCCATTCAGTTATGAACAAAATAATGAATGGGTCACAAAAATAAATTTTTGAAGTAGAAAAATGTTTAATTGTATCTCAATAGAGACGAAGAAACAAACTGGAAACTGAATATAATGACAGGTCATAAGTCCTGTAAACACCTTGATCATCCATATTCAGTTTCCAGTTTGTTTCTTCGTCTCTATTGAGATACAATTAAAAATTTAAATTAACCACCCACAGGTGAAAATCCAGGATTCGTATACAGATGTAAGTATACATTTCACAAATATTAGAAAAATGTCTTTAAAATTATTTTTTGTTTCTTGAACAATAATTAATAATAATAAAAACGTCATGAATCATGAAAATAAAATTTTGTTTATTGATTTCAAGAAATGCTTGACAGTATTTTACAACTTTCACCTCGTAACTATTGCAAACTATAATATTTCACTTGCCTTAATTACCATATTCTGTTATATTATTTCGGATATATAAACGATCGCGCACTCGATTTTCGCCACATTTGCTGATGCCTTCATCATCATCATCATCAGCCTTTAGTCGCCCCGTTTTGAACATAGGCCTGGACCATTTCCCGACCTCCACAACTCTCTCTCTCTCTCTCTCTCTCTCTCTCTCTCTCTCTCTCTCTCTCTCGCCGCTCTGTGCTATTGACCTCCTGCCACTCTCTTGATATCATCAGACCATATGGCTTGTGGTCTCCCTGGATTTTTATGGCCAGATCTCGGTCGCCACTCCAGGGTGCGTCATGTCCACCGATCATGCGTTGTCTTCGCTACATGGCCGGCCCAATTCCACTTCGATGAGGCCACTTTGCACGCTACGTTCGCAACTTTGGTCCTTTCTCTGATCCATTCATTTCGCTTCCTGTCTCGCAAACTGTTGTTTAACATCCTCCTCTCCATTGCCTGCTGGGTCTTAGAGTTTCTGTATTGTTATTCTTGTAAATGTAACTGTTTCTAGCCCGTATGTCAGTTCTGGGAGGATGCACATGTCAAATATATTTTTGGACTTAAGGATATAGAATAGTTTACCGAAAGCAGCCCATGCAAGACCCCGTCTACGTTCGATCTCGGCTTCTTGGTTGTCTCTGATGATGCCTAAAAAGGGAGAAACATTTCATTCCATCTAAAATATAATATACTTAATACTCCTAGAAGACAGATGTTTTCATTTATATTAATTATTGTCTTTAAAATATTTTCAATTATTAAATAGTCCATTGTTTTGGCCGAAACACTATGATAACTTAACATTTTAAACTGTTAAATTAAATAACTTTTGTTTTTGTATCACAATTGTATTTTATTTTACGCGACAGCTGTTTGATCAACCTATGTTGACATCATCAGTTATTACAATGAATATATATATATATATAATATATATATATATATATATATATATATATATATATATATATATATATATGTATATATATATATATATATATATATATATATATATAGATATATATATATATATATATAATAATATATATATATTATGTATGTATGTATGTATGTATGTATATGTATGTATGTATAATAATAAGCATATATATGTATATGTAATATGTGTATATGTGGTATGTACATGTATATGTATATGTATAATGTATGTATGTGGTATGTATGTATGATGTATGTATGTATGTATTATATATGTACACATGTAATATGTATGTATGTATGTCATGTATGTATGTATGTATTAATATGTATAATTATATATATATGTATGTATATATATATATATATATATATATATATATACTATATATATATATATATATATATATATATATATATATATATATATATATATATATATATATATATATATATATATATATATATATATATATATATATATATATATATATATATATATATATATATATATATATATATATATATATATATATATATATATATATATATATATATATATATATATATATATATATATATATATATATATATATATATATTATATTTATTTATTTGACACATTCACCATGGAGTGTTATGTGTCAATACATGAAGGTATAAATGTCAAATTTTCGTGATCTTTCGAATCGTTTTGTGTATTTGTTCCTATTTTATTTTGAATAATTTATTTGATATAATTTTGAAGTTCTTGCTGAAATTGAGTGAGGTACCTAAATATTTTAATCAAAAGAACGGTTAGTTACTATTTATGGGAGAAAATAATAAGGGTGGAAAATACAATAATAAAATAATAATAATAAAAAAACAGTAATTAGAAGGATCAATTACACATAGTATAGAGTCAAAAACGATGAAGCATAATAAATTAAAAATGATAAACAACAACAGAAAGTAGATTACATTAATAGGAAAGGTGACAAAAGTTGAAGGTAGTATTATTATTTTTTTAGCTAGATTGTACTAATTGTAATAGGTATGTCACTAAAATAAGTAACATATTTATTTGTTACTGCCACGATTCTGCGCATAAAACACTTCTATTTTTAGGGTGGATAACTAGTTTTTAAATGTATAACGTGTACGGAATTTGAATACGAAAACTGCGAAAGTTCCGCGGGTGGCATCGGACAAACGGGATCCAACTGTAAAGTTTTAATTGGATATCTTAACAGTCGGCAGGCGTGGGACCTCGGCCGCCAGCTACGGCAACTTTGTCTATTTGGAATACTCTTAAACAGCACTGCTGATGTGTACCCATCTCATTGACTGCGCACGTGGTAACGACCATACACGATTATGCGATTTACACTCATTATTAGAACGAGTTTCAACTACAATTAATTTTTAGAATCACCCGTATGAGTAAATGGAAATGATTAAAAAATCAAAATACAACAGCCACAAACCATCACACTGTTTTTCCAAAAAGGTAGGCAGAGATAATGAACCGCCACACTACTCTATCCTGATATACCTCTCAAGATTCCTCCACATTCATATTACAAGCCATCGGCGCACATGGATTTTTCCGACTACTAAAATGACCGATCTTTAAAAGTAGATTAATTTGGTCATGCCTTCCTCATTTCCTCAGTTTTCCTCAACTCCGTACTCAATTCACATAAATGTACACTTTCTTAACCATCGTATCTTCATCCATGCGTTCCATGTATTATATCCTAACCATCGCAGTGATCCTTATATAATGTTGTTATTTATACTTTATTTCGCTCTTCCTGATAACATAATTTGAAATTTCATCGTTCAACATTATAACACACATACGTCAAAGGGATCTCATCCCTGCCTCGTTTATTTTGCTCACATCCTTCTTCTGCCATTTCCCTGCTTCGCTTCCACACATATGGGTTGGAACTAGAACTTCATTGTGAATGGTCGTTTTGCATTCATATAGATTATTTTTTGATGTTATATTTAAGTGTTACATTTAATTAAATGTAACACTTACAAGTAACATAAATAACACCACTTCTATTTGTTTTTTTAAACTACGGACCAATTTCGCTTTAAGCGGGGTTTCGAAACGGGGTAACAAAATAGACTAACTAACCAATGATGATGATGCTCCGTTAGGAGCGAAGTTCATCGCTAATTTAAAAATTAAACCGAGAACTAAGTTTCCAAAATCTGTCGAAAAGAAAAATCAAATAGAATAAAATTAAATATAATACTTTTATTTTTTCACGCTTTCTTATACCTGGTTTTATTCCAATTGTTCCTCTGATTTCGACCGGTTTCACCAGCTCAAGTGAGCAAAACCTTATACAAATATAAAAATATCATTAAGAGCGCTCAAACTTTGAAACAGGCGCTGTTTGTAGTCGTTCGGCTTAAGTTCTTGAGTAAATTGAACTTTGTACGGATGAAAACCCAAGTCCTCACGCAAAATCCGCTAAGTTGATGTCGCCGAAAGACCTAGCTCTTGCGCTGTTTGAGATTTTCTCCCACACTGTACCGAACGGCAACAATATTCTCCAACGATCTTGCATTTCTTTGACGTACAGCCACTGCTTCATCGATCACCGATCCGGTTGTCTCAAATTTATGCATTTTGATCTCTGCAGGATGGCCATGAATGCCATGAATTGGACGCAACGCACGTAACGTGGAACTTGGTGAACAGAGCACTGTTTATTAATAATAAATCTTAACCATTTCAACGCGTTGTTGAAGCATGTAGCGAACAATGGTGAAATATCAAGGCTAAATAAGTATTGCTGTTAAATTTGACAGCAAACGCTTTACTAAAATGGCCGGTATACGCTGCTTAAGTTTGAGTGTCTCTATTGAAAAACCCTTTATTATTGACTAAAGTCTGGCAACGAGCTACCGAAACCGGTCGGATGTCAAAGAACAAGTGGAATAAAACTAAATTATATATTAAGAAGATTTATTTTAATTTTGTCGTGTTTGGATTTGTTTGGAAATTATTAATATATATTCTAAGCAATTACACTGTTTTAAAACTACCTAAGTTATATCTATATCAAATGAAGTATAAAACGCCAGAATTCGAATATCTACAATAAATAAGAAAGGAATAACAAAATTATCCTGTTTTTTTAGAATTAAACGAGTTGTCAAACAAATCGATATTACTTGTGAAAGGAACATAAATTCGATTGAAATTTCAGTGAAATTTTGATGAAAATAAGCTTATGCTAAAATAAAACAAATAAACATAAAAAAATAAACGGTTCTGTTGTCATTATGTAGATATTATGAATTATAAGGAATCCTGTTTTCAAGTTGACCTTTTTATCTTTCCCGGGGCGTTCCACTTCGGATAACCTTTTTTGCTTAAGGATATTTCTGCTTTATTATTAGTAAATATTGTTAGCTTTCAAAGCTTTCATTGTCCTCTTTTTGAAACAGAAGATCATTAAGGTTGTGTTTAAAATCTTGTTCAATTAGTGGATTGATTTTTGAAACAACATATTTACGTTTGCTAAGAAAAATAAATTGATTAAAACATAGTTAAACAAAATGGTTTATTACTTAACTAATTACACTTTTCAAAATGGTTTTAATTTTTTTTAAAACGTAAGCGTTCCATTTCATCATTTTGGTTATCAGTAACTACCTTAAAATGTTTTTTTTTTTCGAAATTATGGAAGATATATAATACTTTCAGGCGTTTTGGAACATTTGGTGTATATCGTCATCTTCTCTTGTTGGTCCGTCGCCGGTATTTAAAATATTTAGTTCTGACAATCAAATATTGAAAAAATATATATTAGTAGGTATACTTTATGTTATTTAGATCGAAATATAAATATTATATATTTTTTAAACCGATATCAAAATACCAATCACATCCCATTTATTCATTTTTCCTTGGACACTGATAAAACTCAATATTAAGCATTTTATAATATTAAAATATCAGATAACCATTTAAAATAGAACATTTTGATTGTATACAAATTCTTGTAGACAAATACTGGATTTTACCCATTGCGAAAACATTTTTTTTTATTAACAATTTGCATCTTCGCCTCTATTAATCCTTATAAAAAAAAATCCGCAATGGGTAAAATCCAGTATTTGTCTACAAGAACTTGTATACATTCAAAATGTGTAAAATAACTGGTCCAAGTAGGCATAAAAATTGGAGAGACATCTCCAGGCGTAATATAGTACTGTATGATTTGCAAAGACTTTCACAGTGCATTTATAAAGATTTTCTGCTTAATGCTTCCCAATCTTAATAGATGACGCCAGTGCAGAGTGTACTAAAATATGTAAAGATAAGCGCAGGATGCTAGCATATATACAAATTTCAAAAAATTGTCAGATGTGGTGGTCATAAGAAGGGCGGAATGGGGAATGTTGTTAAACATAAAGTGATCGCTCAACCCAACCAATGACAGGTCATAAGTCCTGTAAGCGCCTCGGCCACCACATTCTATTCCCAGAAAAACCATTAACATCTTCGTCTTTATTGAGATACAATTAATCCTTATTTAAAATAGAGTGAATTAACCCATCACACCGCGTCTCCCGCGGGGCGAAAAGAGAAGGATGGAGTGCCACATCGGTTAAAGTGTGACAGTCCATTATTTCTGCCTAACCTTGTTCTGCCTAACACTTGGGAGGCGGCCATGGTTAGTTAGTTAATTACTTAAAATAGAGTTCTATTGCCAATCTTATCTTTTATATGTATAGAAGTGAAACTTGGATCTGGAAAAAGAAGAATGAAAGCCGGATAAAACCCTGGAATTGATATCACTAAAGAATGACAGGAAAAAAATAATGTATGACAGATTACCGAACGATGATTTAAATAAGGAATGTATGGCAGATGGCAATGAATTGGTTTGCAGCAAAGTTTAACATTTTTACTGTTTCTTAGGATGCTACTTGAGCTTTAATGTAGTAGTTTCCCGTTGCTTTCTACGTGGAATTTTTTTAATTTTAATTCTTAAAAAAATCGTCTATATTGAATTCCTCAGTTTTTGTTTATAGTCTCAAACAATGGTATAAAACTCATGTGTAGTGTTTTTAACGTATAAAAATGGACTGTTATCTGGAAGTGTTTTTATATTTTGTGGGAATGACACGTTTCGCTTTGCTAAGATATTATCAAATATTTATCTAACTGTTAGGGCACTATCAAACATTTGATATTGCCTTAGCGAGGTGAAACATGTCAATCCCAAAAAATATAATAAAACTACTAGAAAACAGATCTTTTCATTCGTATTAAGAGGTCCACTTTATCCACCTTTCACATGTTTGAGTTTTAATGATACGTTCTCAATATTTATATAATTTCGACTGAAGATGTTGAGATTTAAAAATATTAATTATAGTTTCAACACGGTCATACCCATTAATTAATGGATTCGATTGCAAAGAAATAAATGTCATATATACTCGTATCCTATTAGTTTCACGATAATTTGAATTTGTGTGATTCTTTCATTGTATTGTGCTGTTGTTTTGATTTACCTTATTTGAGTTATTTTATTGTCTTGTTAAACCTGATTTGTTTATTGTTGCCTTGTACTGGGCCATTCTCTTGTTTTACCTGATTACCTAGTCTGCAACATTAGCGTGAATGGTGAAAATTTGGAGCAAGTAGTTGAGTTCGTGTATTTAGGTAGTATGTTAACAAGAGATGGGCGAGTGGAGAGGGATATTGAAAGAAGCTGCACTTAAATTTGTCATCGCAAACAAAAACCTATCCAAAAAAGCTAGAATGGCAGTGCACAATGGTGTTCTTCTACCGACTCTTATGTATGGAAGCGAAGCATGGAACTGGCAAAAGAAGGATGAAAGTAGAATAAATGCAGTAGAAATGAGATCTCTTAGACGATTGTGTTGATACTCTGTGTATGATAGAGTGTCGAATGAAAATATAAGAAGTGAATGTGGTGCGAATGATGGTGTCATGAACAAAATAATGAAAGGATCATTAAGATGGTTTGGACATATGGAAAGAATGAATGAAGAAAGGATGGTAAAAAAAAATTACGTTAATGATATAAATGGAACCAGAAATAGAGGAAGACCGAGGATAACGTGGCACGATCAAATAAATCAAATATTGAATGTCGGCCATGTGAGGAGTCAGAGAAATCGACGCGCGTGCATGACACGATGTATGAATGTTGAGGAAGCGAGAGAAATATATCAGGAAAGAAAAGTGTGGCAGTCCATTCTTTCTGCCTATCCCTTCGGGGAGATGGCGTGATGGTCAGTTAGTTAGTTAGTTCTTTATCGAGTGTATTTCTGTATTTCTTCTTTGTATTTTGTTTTTGCCATGTTTCAACTAATTTTTATATTTATGTATCTTACGCTAATGTCTTGTTTTGCCTGACGGCTTACTCTTGTTTTGACTGACGGTTTAAAATTAGGGGTGGTGCATGCCAGCTGTACTGCCAGTGTTATGAACTCAGTGTGCACATCTAACTGAATTGTCTAATCTGGTTAAATATTTATTTTCGTGACCCATTACTATTGTACATTAGATGGTTTAATGTGTACCAACATTAAATAAATAAAAAACGTTAAAATAACTCCGACAAAAGACACGATGAAAATGTTTTATTAATAATCACTATTATTTCATTGAGTTAAGTTTAATGCGAAATTCTCTCTTTAACTTCAATAGTGAATGAATTGATTTGTTGAAGCTTGAAATGTTTCTTACAGAGCTACAATCTCCAGCAAGCGGCTTTTAACAGTAACTGGACAGATTACTCGGAGGACGTCAAAAAAAGTATTTTGATTTTAAAGGAAAGGTCTAAAAGGCCTCTAAGGCTGACAGCCGGAAAGATTTTCATTTTATCTTTGGACACTTTTACAAACGTAAGTATAATGAAACATATATTACACATAAACCAATGGTGGCGGTAGATTTTTTTTTTTCATATATTATATTATATAATTTTAGGGAACACTCAAATATATTATATTGTCATATGCTCAGATAATGACTCGTGATATGAAATATAATTCAAGTTTTGGCTGCATGTGCACGAATACAGTTTTAGGATAACTATAAAAATAATGATTAACTATATATACAATATGTAGTAGGAATATAAAAATATAATTAAATTTCAACGATTGTAACATTGACCTCGTATTTTTGTTTATTTTTAAATAATGTTAAATTATAAATAAAGGAAAAAAAAACACCCATCTGTAACAGCAAGCTGCGGAAATCGGCATAAAAGTAAATTAAAATACAATTAATAAATGTGCATTTAATAAAACACGGTTATTAACCACATGGTTATTAATTTTGCTTGCATCCAATCATAATCAGAGCAATATAAAAAATGATATATTCAATTTTAATGGCGTAAATTTTAAATATTTTAAATATAATTTTAAATATAATGTATTAATTATTATTATTATTATTATTATTATTATTATTATTACTATTTATTTTTTTGATTTTCTTACAATTGTGTATTTAAAATGTCCAACCACAAAGCGAGTACTTCATATGAAAAAAAAAAGTTTTTCAAATCTATCCAGGATATTAAAATAAAAGTGCCAAAAGTTTACTAGTGATTCAGTTATACTAATATTGTGTGTATTTGCAATCCATTGTAGCTTTCATTCGTACACAATATATTTTTGTAACGGTGTCGTAAATTTATAATCATTGACTTAATACAATGACCGCCTTTATAAAAAAAATCAATAGCCCCCTCTCCCATAACATTTATATCAAATATTATAATATTGTCACATGCTCGATTGTGTGATTCTAGTATTTACTTACCAACTTGCAAAGACTTGTCACCGATAACACTAAACAAGATTAGGCATACGAATACCAGGTGCAATTAAAAAAAGCTTATTAACGCAACAATAATCAGTTCTTAGTTAAAAATATTGATTGATTAATATTTTAACCGTCGCGTTGCCATGTGGTCAATTGAGTTTCCACTGCCAATTTAAAGTTGATTTTCTTAAAACCTATGGACCCTAATATTATAAAAAAAATTGTAATCCTCCATTGAAGTGTTCTCAATATTTCGTAATAAAAAAAAAGCAAAAAATTACTTCCTTCATCCCAAAAAAAAATATTTTCTAAGACTGCCCTCACCTTCATTCGTGTTAAGGTAGAATTTGTTTTGCTAATATTTACAACTTTATCAAAAGTGACAAATACTTACTCGCTGTTTTGAACGTATTATAAATTATATCTTTGACCTTTTCAATAGGTACGTAATAATACCGACTGGATGAAAACGCAGCACGTAAGTTAATAATATCAGAACTGTGAAAATATTAACACTTTACCAAAAGGGACAAATATTAATACGTACTCGTTGTCTTGAACGTACTATACATTTTGCCTAGGTGCCTTTATCTTCGCCCCGCCGGCCGCGGCGCGCAGACAAGTTTATACCTGATGTTTAGTCGTTCGTATGCTGTGACGCATTACATATCAGAAATCGCATGGTTCCAGAAAAAAATTAATAATGATATGTTTTTCAAATAATCCATGTATGTTATAGATATCGATCTATTCCTAATGAAATTCCCTACAAGATGACATAAATTAAATTTTGATTCATCTAGTCATATGCTTGATATTTAGATAAAGTTAGCGGTAAACTGAACTTACCACATGGGAGCAAGCGTTTTGTTTTGAACACGGTACGTTAAGGGTTAATTAAATTTATATTAGAGCAAATGGTTAAATTAAACGATATTATTTAACTACCTCCACTTTTGTCTTTATTTCGCCCGCGACCGGTTTCGCCAAGCTCGCTGGATCTCTGAGATGGTTAGAACATACGTGACGAATGCATGAGAGAAGTGTGGTTAAAATGTTGTATACAAGCAGTGTGAGTGAAAATAGAAGCCGTGAAAGGCCAAGAAAATCAAAGTATGACCGAATGAATCAAATACTAAAAGGCGGCCACATTTGAAGTCTGAAAAATCAACGTGCGTGCATGTTACGATGTATGAATGTTCGATTTATGAATGTCGAGCCAACCTCTCCGCTTATACCTTCGGGAAAACGGCGCGATAGTTAGTTTGTTAGTAAGATTAAATATTTATTCATGATAATATTATTTCTAAAGTATTTTATCAATCACTTCTTGAATACGAGTATGTACGTACGCCACGGTCACCCTCATTGACAGCCTCAACGCACCCCATTTGCCACTGGGTTCGATGCCGCCCCTATGGATGACTCCATCTACCCTTTGTGGGCAGTACCGCCCCCATCGGGCACATATAGTTTAGATAATTTCTATATATTTTTATCGTGATTGTTGCGGACAAGTAGTGGACTGTTTCAATTTCTCATAGATTGCAGGTCCCTGCAGGATCCGGAGCGTAGTGATACGGTAGGAGTGCTACGTTATATAATTATGCAGAGATACGTTTTAAAGTAGTAGCAGGTTCCAAAGTCTTCAGGTTATAGTTCAGCAAAGAGGTGATTTGACCAAGGAAACCGAAACGTTTAAGTATCTGCCAGCGATACCGTGTTGTCGACGATCAGTGTTCAATGTAATTGGCCGCTGAAAGCGGCATCTGTGATTGGTAACTGCTTGTGGCCTCGTGGCAGTCGGAATCGTATTACGTATCTACTGGCCGACCGCCGTCTATGTGTTGCTTGCTATACTCTCCGTCTGGTAGATATACTCAAAACTGTTCCCTCGGTCGAATCCATAATTTCAATTTGGTCCCTGCGAGACTTCGTATGCCGCTACACTCATTTATTTCCAATATTTTACAATTAATACACAATAATTATTTTCACACACAAAAAATGGACAGTATACAAATCAAAATGAATTTAAGTAATTTTATACAATTTTAAATAATCTTCTGGACATATAAGTCTTTATTAATTTAACAATATAAAGTAATAATTATAAATAAAAAAAGTATATTTGATTAAGTCTATGATCCGGTCCGTTACAATGATTAAAGTTTTTTGTAATAAAATTATTTCACGCCTCTGGAATCCACTTTCGTAAATAAGAACACATTATGAGTATTAAAATAAATTATTTGGGATCTCTTTCAATATAAATAAGTATTCAGCCTAGATTATTTTTTATCTACCCTTATCTTTTAAAAACACTTATTTTATAAATTTTAAAATAATAAAATATTTTGAATAATATTTATTTAAAAAACACAAATATGCATAGAAATATAATTGTTCGTCAATATGAATATATTCTCAAATATCCCAATATTGAACCTTTGATACTATAATTAAATTAATATTAATACGACGAAGACGCCACCCTGAAGGTCCCGGGTTCGATTACCGGCGAAAGCAGTGTGAGTGTAACGATGTATTTAGTCTAGTCTAGAATTCACGATAGATTAGCTACCTATCACATGTAATGATAATCAATATGATAGCTATACCTTTCACATCGATTTGGCTCGCGCTGTAATGATGTAAAGAGCGATTCAACAAAATAATAATAAAATACCAATAGAAAAATTAGTAAAACTTTATGTACTTTTTAAACATTTTGTTTGCGCCAAACCTATATTTTGATTACTTAATATATTATATGTTCCCATCTCTTGTAAATATACTCTGATTTCTGACTGTTGGGACTTAATATATGAATATACAGGAAGACGACGACGACATCGTGGCAGGGTCTAAAGATGTATGACTGCCAGACCGAAGTCCCGGGATTCGATTCTCGGCGATGGCAGTGTGATTGTAACATTGTCTTTGGTCTAGTATAAAATTTAGGTGACAGTTAAATGGCGATAGATTAGCTACCTATCACATGTCATGAGAATCAATAGGCAAAATGTTATATGAAGTAAGTAAATGAGTTTGAATAACCTGCTGTATACAAATGTGGAAAGCAACGGCAAAGCAATCCATTTGAAACTAGCGAAGCGATACACTCAGCTCGAGAAGTACGTTAAGCTTGAAAAATGTGTCATTCTGTCCTATCTGTCTACCCCTCTAGGAGAAAAAGCTCCACGGTCAGTTAGATAAATAGTCCATAGTTTTGGCCAGAACACTATGACACTTCAACATTATTACATGGTACATTTACGGCACTGTTATAATATCACTATTTTTTTATACACTTTTTGAGAATGACGCGACAGCTCTATTGCCAACTAATGTTGGCATCATCATGTGTTAGAAACAATTGTTAATATTTAGAATTTACTAAAATCCTCAACATTCATACATCGTGTCATGCATGCTCGTCGATTTCTCCGACTCCTCAGATGGCCGGCGTTAAATATTTGATTTATTTGATCCTGTCACGTTTTCCTCGGTCTTTTTCTTTTGCTAGTTCCGTTAACATCGTTAACATATACTTTTTTACCATTCTTTTTACGTTACGGACATAATACAACCCCGTTTGACACCTTTATTGATATCAAACCAGGCTGAATGATCCTTATTTACTCTGACACTAACAGTTCTTTTCGTATAAAGGGACTTATTTGCGGAGATCAGTTATGTGGTTATTCCATATTCACACAATATTTTCCACAACTTAACTCTATTGGCGCTTTCATATGCTTTTTGGGTATCGACAAACGTATAAACAAGTTTACAGTGTTTGGTCAGATTATTGTAATCTTATAATAATATAACACAGTGTATAATTTCTCAATTATATAATGTATTTTAATAGTTAAATTTATCTTTATAGACCAAGCTAAATTAGCAGTATTTATTAAAAGATAAAAGTAGGTATTCAAATGAAACTATCAAATGAACCGGAAATTCGTTTATAAGATCATGGATACCTTCCTCTTCAAAATATTACAAGAATTTAAATATTATTAAATAATGGCGGAAGTTCAATATCGGTTCGCTGACTTTTGTTCGAATTGAAGGGTTTTTCGAATGTAATATTATTTTATCTTCGGAATTCTAATGATAATTGTGGCGAATCAAAATATTCGAACCACCCCCAAATCGAATTCACTTTCTTTTTCCTTTAAAATTTCACGATTTTCTGTGACACGGTTCGTTCAACAACGTTCGAAAATGACATTAAAATAAGTCCAATCATAAAAATTGGATTGCATATCTAATCTATTTTTTAAATTAATAAATTGTTGATAATTTAGTATCTTAAAATGAGACATTGACGTCGCTAGGTCGGGTTGTGTTTATACAAAATAAAAAAATGTTCCTACTTGAAATTTCATGGTAGAAGTTCATTATAAACTAACTAACTAACTAACCATCACGACGTCTCCCCGAAGCGGTAGGCAGAAATAATGGACTGCCACACTTTTCTTTCCTGGCATATTTCTCTCGCTTCCTCAACATTCATACATCCTGTCATGCACGCGCGTCGATTTCTCTGACTCCTCACATGGCGGACATTCAATATTTGATTTATTTGATCGTACCACGTTTTCCTCGGTCTTCCTCTATTTCTGGTTCCATTTACATCGTTAACATATAATTTTTTTAACATTCTTTCTTCATTCATTCTTTCCATATGTCCAAACCTCTTTAATGATCCTCTAATTATTTTGTTCATAACACCATCATTCGCACCGCATTAACTTCTTATATTTTCATTCGACACTCTATCATACACAGAGTATCCGCACATTCGTCTTAGATATCTCATTTCTACTGCATTTATTCTACTTTCATCCTCCTTTTGCCAGTTCCATGTTTCGTTTTCATACATAAGGGTCGGTAGAAGAACACCATTGTGCACTGCCATTCTAGCTTTTTTGGGTAGGTTTTTGTTTGTGATGACAACTTTAAGTGCACCATTCACTTTGTTACCTGTCCCAACCCTTCTTTCAATATCCCTCTCTACTCGCCCATATCTTGTAAACATACTACCTAAATACACGAACTCATCTACTTGCTCCAAATTTTCACCATTCACGCTTATGTTGCAGACTGTCATGATATAAATAATAATAATTAAAGGGATGACTGGGGGAGACTTCTATTCAACGATGCGGGCTGCGAAGAACAGAGAAGATTGGAGGCGTTTTGTTTTAGTCACGGGCAATATCAACATTTCATAATGAAAACATGGCCGAACAATTCACTCCCATAAAATAAATTAAAACTTCCAATCAATGAGATTAGAGATTTTTGATCGTATCAATTACTAAATATGGAGTACATTTCAAATCATTGATCAAGGAACAATAAAAATAAATTATTAATTTGAATATATAATAGTTATACTTTGTATTACAACACTTTTGATTTTTACTGAACTCAAACGTGTTCCGGTTACAAGTAACCTTTATCAATGTATACAAGTTTATAAAGGTTACTTGTAACCGAAACATGTCTAAGTTCAGTAAAAATAAAAAGTGTTTTAATACAAAGTATAACTCTCTCTCTCTCTCTCTGGTTTCAATCCTGGGATTGGTTTGCAGCACTTTCTTCTACTCTTCTCTTTCATTCTTCCCTGTCTTGTCTGGCTATTTTGAAATCTGCATATGATGAGCAGCGCACGTCCACTAACAGGTCCTCCAGGTATTCTCGGCGTGGGCGTCCCCTAGAGTTTGTCCCCTCGGTCATACCCTTTATTATTGCATGCAACAGGCCTTCTTATCGTATTACATGGCCGATCCATCTTGCACGCCTTTCGGAAAAGATCCTGAGCAGTTGCCTTCCTTCTTCCATTCCTTGGAAAACCTCCTCATTTGTAATGTGGTTTCTCCAGGAAATTCCTAATAGTCTTCTATAGGACCACATCTCAAAAGCCTCTAGTCTCCGTTTATCTCTTTCGGATAGGCTCCATGTCTCGCAACCAATAAAGTATAACTATATTTATTCAAATATGAATCCACAACACAAAGTGAAGGCGAATATAGAAGAAATAAAATATTTACTTTATCACTACAAAAAAATCATAGAACTTACAACATATAAAAAAGTGTTTTTTTATTTACAAAAAACTAATATGTTTGGGGTCATACGTAAAAACCTGATATTAAATTTTCAATGAGAAAATTTCTGAAAATTCATTACTTGGAGTATTTTGTGAAAACTTTGCGCGACTTTTATTTTTCTCGGAAAAGAGACATTTGTGGGAGGATAAACGAAGAAGCTCCAAATAGAAAAGTAATGTCTAGTCTAGCAAACAGTAAACCTCACTGCATTTACGTCTGTATAAGAAACCACGATCGAGTTACTCAACTGATAGATTAGTCGCGATTAATATTGTAGAGAACTAATAGTAGTGTTTGAGAAAAATAAAATCTTTATTAAAGTTTCCAAAAAAGGAGCCATTGAAGTTTGACGTAATTTGAACAAGTACTTTAAATCTATTATATTCAATTATCACAGAATTAATTTTTATTTGTCTACAAGATAAAAAATAATTACTATAATTTTTAGGACAATCGAGTTTTTTGAAAATGTATTGATCAATACATTTACATTATTTTTTCTCACGATTATTTATTTAATTACATCGTATTAACAAATAAATAAATTAGTTCTTTGTTAAATGTTTTTTTTAATACACTCTATAGACCGTACTAAATGTACCTCAAAGTTACATCGGTATTTGCTATTTAGATTAGGATTACACGATACAGTGCAATAATATCAATGTTTATCAAAATATTATTCTACAAAATAAAATATAAATTTGGATTATATTTCAAATTAGTGTACGATTTCACAAGTTTCACTTAACAAACAAACTTTCACGCCCTTTTCCTTACAGGGTAAGCAGAGAGAATGGATCGCAGATCAGAGATTTTCTAGTTTACACCACACTTCGATTCTCCGACTTCTAACATGGACGATCTTTAAAATTTGATTAATTTAGTCATGTCACGTTTTCCTCGATCTTCCTCGACTCCGTATTGCATTCACATTGTTAACGTATACTTTTTAAACCATTTTTTATTCATGTGTTCCTTGTGTTCCTACCAACGCAGTGATCCTTTAATAATTTTGTTGATAATACTTTCTTCATCTATATAATACATTCCTTCTTCTTCTATCAGAATTTTAAATTCTGTCTTCTCGTATTTTCATAACGACCTTCGTGGCCGAGTGTTAAGTGCATTAAAGGCAACCCTGAAGGTTCCGGGTTCGATTCCCGGCGCTGGCAGTGTGATCGTCACACTGTCTTTGGTTTGGTGTAGAATTCACGTGACAATAAAATGGCGATAGATTAGCTACCTATCACATGTCACGAGAATCACTATGATAGCTATAATACCCTTTACATCGATTTGGCTCTTGCTGTCATGATGTAAAGAGCGATTCAACAAAATAGTAATAATAATTATAATCCAGATTTAAAAAAATAAAAACAAACCTTAAAAAATCTTACTAATTATGATAATGTTTTTGAGATATTTCAAGATGTTGCTTATAGTTTTATAAAAATCTACCTTTTCCTCAATTTCGTATTTTGTTACAGTTTTTATTACAAAAACTTTTCAGAAACACCGTAGGATTTTCAGCAGTGTTTCAGAAGGTTTCAAAATAATTCATTCATTTTTTGGTATTATAAACTAACTTACTAACTAACCATCACGCCGTCTCTCCGAAGGGGTAGGCAGAAAGAATGGACTGCCACACTTTTCTTTCCTGACATATTTCTCTCGCTTCCTCAACATTCATACATCGTGTCATGCACGCGCGACGATTTCTCTGACTCCTCACATGGCCGACATTCAATATTTGATTTATTTGATCGTGCCACGTTTTCCTCGGTCTTCCTCTATTTCTGGTTCCATTTACATCATTAACATATAATTTTTTAACCATTCTTTCTTCACTCATTCTTTCAATATGTCCAAACCATCTTAATAATCCTTTCATTATTTTGTTCATGATACCATCATTCGCACCGCATTCACTTCTTATATTTTCATTCGGCACTCTATCATACACAGAGTATCCACCCATTCTTCTAAGAGATCTCATTTCTACTGCATTTATTCTACTTTCATCCTTCTTTTGCCAGTTCCATGCTTCGCTTCCATACATAAGGGTCGGTAGAAGAACACCATTGTGCACCGCCATTCTAGCTTTTTTGGATAGGTTTTTGTTATTCTTTTTGGTATTACTTTAATTCATTAATTATAAGTATTCATTCTTAATTATAAGTATTATAATTTTGGTATTATATAATACTTATAATTAAGAGACGCTACGTCGCCTGGCTTTCAGCACTTATTTGACGCTGTTTAAAATAAACCAACAGGAAAGAGTAATTAAAGTAGACTTATTTGTTTTGTACAGTTTATGACCCCCAGAGTAAACGCATTATTAAGTAAAACTCTTTAAAAGTTTCATTTTACGATTTTGCGAAATACGAATTCTTATGATAAAAATAACGTTTTCGAACGAAGTTAATTATTTTTTATAAGAATGACATACATCGTCTTTTTAAGTTACAATCAAGTTTTGAATATGTTTTTGATAATGCCTTGTCAATGCGAAACATGTCATTTATGTAAAATTTAATAAATAGTCTAGAAAACAGACGTTTTATTTTTTATTATTTATTGTTTAATATAAAGTTTTATATCATTAATAAAGGTACAAAAAATGTTGAAACCTTTCTTTTTCTTCTTCAAGTGCCCTGTCGGGTCCCCCCAACGTTGGCGATCACCTCGGCGAACCTGTCCCTGTCCTGCGCCGCTCGGAACAGCTCCTCCACACTTCGGATGCCGGTCCACTCCCTCACGTTTCGCAGCCAGGACATTTGTTTCCTTCTGGGTCCTCGGCGTCCTTCAATTTTACCCTCCAATATCAGTTGGAGAAGGTGGTACTTTTCCCCATGCAGTATATGACCCAGATGTGAGATCTTTCGAACCTTGATAGTTGAAAACAATTTCAAGTCAACTCTAACTCGCCTCAGGACTTCGGTATTGGTAACCATGTCTGTCCAGGGAACTCTGAGCATTCGGCGATGGAGCCACATTTCAAATGCTTCCGGTCTGTTCATTGAGTTAACTTTCAGGGTCCAAGTTTCACACCCGTAAAATAAAACAGACCACACATAACATTTGATCATTCTCTGGCGGAGTTTCATGTTTACGTTATCATTGCAGAAGAGTGATTTCATTTTATTAAACGTAGCTCTTGCTGCCTCAATTCTGCATTTTATCTCTACATCTGGATCAAGAGATTGCGTTAGTATGCTGCCGAAACCTTTAATATATTTAATTAACTGTTAAATTTGCAAGACTGTTAAAATATCACAATATCATATAATACACTTTTTGAGAATGTCGCGACAGGTGTTTCGCCAACCGATGTTGGCATCATCGGTTCGCGAAACAACTGATCAGATGATGATGATATCAATTCGTTAAAAATAGACATTCGTTAAAAGTGTAGGTATAAAAAAAAAATATGATATTATAACAATGTTGTTATTATATATATTTTTTTTAAATAAGAAAATGAACATTTACAATAAGAAAATGTACGTTGTCTTGAAGTTAAATCAACTTAACTTAGGCGTTTTTTAAAGGATCATTTGATTATGTACCCACAACCTTGAAGTCAATCAAAGAAAAACATGTCTCTCCCGTAATATAAAATGAAATTGCAATAAAACAAACTACTTCCACTTTTGTCTTTATTTAGACTTTATTTTGTCTAAATAAAGACAAAAGTGGAAGTAGTTAAAAAACATCGTTATTTAATTATTATTTAAAATGAACTTCCATCAAGAGATTTCAGTAAAATCATTTGATTATCTACAATAAAACAAACGTTTTCTAAAACATAATAATATTCATGTTACATATCGACTAGTTTTTTTAAAGTGAGAATTATCATAATCACGTTTTCGTTTAATGTCACATTAGAAATACTTATATATGATATTTATACGATATGATATGATATTTAAATCCTTTATTTTTTCGATCACTTATTTTACATATATTTCTCAATTAAGTATTTTATTTAAGGATTTAAATAAATAGAAGATTTAGATAAACATAGGTCCTTGTGTTGGTTCGGACATATGGAGCGCAAGGATGGAGAAATAATTTTGAAGAAAGTACACGTGAAAGATGTAAATGGAGTCGAGGTAGGCCGAGGAAAACATGGCATGACCAAATTAATAAAATTTTAAAGTTGGTTATGTTAGAAGTCGGAAGAATCGACGTGGGGGTATGACTCGTTGTATGAATGTGGAGGAAGCTAGAGAGGTGTCTCAGGATAGAGGAGTGTGGCGGTCCATTATTTCTGCCTACCCGTGCGGGAAAACGGCGTTATAGTTTTGCTTGTTTTGACTTCAACAATATGGTTGAAATACATTTATTTAGCAGTGTGGCAACAGCTATGACTGCCGCACCAAAGGTGTCGGTTCTTGGCAATGACATTGTGAAAATAAAAACAAAATTCTAAAACTGCCTTATATGCCTGGTAATAAAAATGCCGATAGACTAACTACCAACCACATGTCACAGTCAATAGCTAAAAAATGTTTACAATAATTGGGTTTAAATAAGCTGTTTTATACAAAATTGTGGAAACCAGGGGGAAAATACCAAATTTAAAATTCCCAAATGGCTTCCCAAGAAACAGCTTAATATCACTTTGATGCAATCCAATCCCTAAAATATAAACTTAAAAAATATTTATTATTCTATCCCGTAAAGTTAAGAAATGTTTGATTAAGAAGGTGTACGTTTACGATGTTAATGGATTACGGAGTCCAGGAAGACCGAGAAAATCATGGCATGACCAAATCGATCAAATTTTAAAGCCGGAAAAATCGAGGTGCGTGTATGACTCGCTGTTTGAATGTGGAGGAAACTAGGAGAGGTATGTCAGGGTAGAGTAGTGTGGCGGTCCATTCTCTCTCCCTATCCTTTCGTGAAAACGGCGTGATGGTTAGTAAGTTAGTTTAATAACGAATCTCCACACGAAATCGTCGTGAAATCCCAAGACCATTCTCATAATCGATCTCTTTTATTCATAATGCACTATACTTTTGTAATAAAAGAAAATATACAAGTGGAAGCACACTACTTAATAATAACTACTACGTAATAATAAAGAAATATTGTGTCAATTTTTTGTTTTGTTTTCATTATTTAAAATGAATTTTTACCGAAATTTTTCAATTAAAAATCATTTAAAGAAGATACATTTATGTTTTTATTACAATATTTTGTAAAATTCTAAAAAAATTGCCATAACGGTGTTGCAGTATTTGTTGTTGACAATAAATTGATATTCAGTTCACAAACGAAATTGAAATCATACGATTTCGAATTCCATTATATCCTCGATCGTAAGGGTAGTAAATAACAAAACTCTATTTTGTTCCCTAGTGACTTCGTAATGTGGGAATTGGAGTTTATTTATGGGTGGTGCGTAGGGTTTACCATTAAAGTTGACACCATTAAGGTTTAATAATGTTGAATCAAAAGCTTATTAGCAATGTGTTATGTGTAAGTAGCGAAATATGTTCGCGCCGGTACTAACAAATGTCATAACAATTACCTCCGTAATGGGTTACGTCATATCACAAGAGTAACACGAAAATTTCATAATTTAGTAACGTATTTCATATAAGCTTGTACCGAGCGCGAACTCGTTTGTTTTATTTTATTCATAAAGGTATGTAGATTCCTATATACTTGTATTAGGCTTTTCAAATATAATCACAAACATTTTGGAATATAATTAAATAGAATTAATTGTATCTCAATAGAGACGAAGATGTAAATTATTTAGAAATAAAATATAGTGGTCGAGGCGTTTACAGAACTTATGACCTGTCATTGGTTGGGTTAAGCGATCGCTTTATGTAATACTACATTCTTCATTCCGCCCTTCTTACGAACACCACTCTGACAATTATGTTGAGAAACATTTCACATATTTTTTTTAGCTCAATAGCGCCATCCATTGAGACTAGATGTAAGCATTAAGCAGAAAATCTTTATTGATGTAATGTGAAAGGCTATCAACCCAATTATCACACATTACTAGACAACGCCAGTAGAAAACTTTCCAATTCTTATATGCTTTTGACTTTGACCAGTTTTTATGCAACATTTTGTTTTTTTTAATGTATACAAATACTTGTAGATAAATACGGGATTTTACCCATTACGGGTTAATCATGATTAACTCGTAATGGGTAAAATCCAGTATTTGTCTACAAATATTTGTATACATTAAAAAAAAAATGTTGTGTAATTAATAGTGACAGATGATATGCGGACAGAGCTGAGAATAATAATTATGACCTACAAAAAAATACTTAAAAATATAAACCAATACTTGGTGGTTTGAGATATTTAAAATTTGAATTAAGCACTTTTTTAAAACACTTTGTATAAAAAAACCTTAATTTTGAGTAAGGAGCGCCAACCGGTTTCACTCTGTAACGAGGTTGCTCAGGGCTGTACACAAACCATTCGTTATATACAAAGTGAAACCGGTTGGCGCTCCTTATTCAAAATGAAGAGGTTTTTAAACAAAAAGTTTTTAAAAAGTGTAAAAAATATAACATGACAATTTCTATCGACAAAGACGAAACGTATGTCCTTATCTAAAACAGCAAAAATATGTTACCTGATAGTAGAGAACCAACTCATAAAACGGGTCAGATTTTAGCCATAGACCTGGTTAAGGAGATGATCTGCGTGAAACCGATTGACAAACAAGCCCAAGTTAACAGAGCAGCTGCAATCATTGATGCTGTACAATCAACAATACAGAAAAATAAAGACATGGCCTTGGAGTAAAATGAAAATTTATAAACCATGATTAAGACTTATAATAATATATGACGTTAAAGCATGCGTAGACCTAGTCCAGACCAAATAAGTTTTGAGGACTTCCAAGATGAAGAGACTGAGGATGAACCCATGCAAGATTCTAAGAGATCTTGTGAGGAACTCTAAAATAAAAGTGAAACCATATATGAGGCTGAAGATATTTTAAGAAGGAGTAGGGGGCCAAAGGAGGGATACCACCAGACTCTCCTATTTTGCACTGCATAATTAGCCTCACAATACTCGCCTTCGCAAAAGACCTTCTAATGTATGGAAGCGCAAATAGGAATTCACTCTATAGGAGAAGCAACCCTCCCGAGAACAGACGACGCAGGTCCATAGCAACGAAGAAAAACAAAAAGAATGTATAAGTCTATTATACTAATTAAATCTTTAAATAATGAAACAGAAAAATTATCTAGTCCATTGTTTTCACCGAAACACTATGACACTTCAACACTGTTTATGTTATTGTTGTTTATATTATAGCTGTTTCGCCAACCTATGTTGACATCATTGCTACAATAATTTTTTCAACTGTTAAAATTAATTTTCGTGATTTCTCAAGCCTTTTTGATTTTGAACCTGATTTTGATTAAAATAGGAAATAACCATACACGAGCTCTTTGAATAAAAGGAACAATTTTTTTAGAATTCTTACATTTGGCGAACAAAGATTTGAAACTTATTCATATAACAGTATATTACAGAGTAAATGCGAGTGGTGATAATGACTTTTACTTCCTTTCACTACGCAAAAGTATACATTTAATCTATTCAAATCAGTTTTCCAACCTCGGGGATGGTAATATTAATACAAAACTCAAACATATATATTTTTTAATCGAATAAATTAAAGTCATTATAAAATAACATTGAATAAAAAAATATCATAAAATATTATTACTTGATATATTTGCATAAAAATACGAATAAAGGAATATGTTATTTCTCGTATTTTACGAGAATGACAGTTTCGCCTTTCTAACGTTTTATCAAATTTAGCGAGAATTAAATTCGATGCTATTTACATATTTATCTTATAGTGCCCTTGTCTATATTGTTATCATGAAATACTTTTATTTTCAAATAAAGCTTTTTCTCTCTTGCGCGATAACCATTGTTTACAACGTATTTAGCCACAAAAAATATCTTTATTCTGTAAATTAAAAAGGACTATATTCTGTTTAATTAGTTCGGGTATATAAACAGCTACGCGTTTGATTTTCGCTACAGTTGATAATGCCCAAGGAAGGCGAAACATGTCATTCCTATAAAATATACAAACCAACTTAAACTAACTAAACAACGAATGTAATCATTCATCTTCATCAGCATGTCTCCATCTAGCGCTAGATATATGCTCGACCCCCACGTCATCCCTCTCGGTCTCTCGCTAGTGTTCTCCAGGTTCTTCCCGATGCCACACAATATCTTCACTCCACCTGGGAGGCTGTCTTCCAACACCCCTTCGGCCTAACCCTGGCCTCCATTCAGCCTCTGGCTGCATCTTCCATCATCCCGGCGGCACACATGCCCAGCCCATTGCCACTTCATCCTTGCAATGCGTATCCTACATCGGTGACCCTGGTGCGTCTTCCAATCTCCACATTAGGTATATGGTCTCTAAGCAAGATACCCAACATGAATCCTTCCATGGCCAGTTGTGCAACTTTTGTTTTGTGCATTGCTTCTTTAGTTTACGTCCATGTCATAGTTATTTATAAATGTTGATTTTTATACCACGGTTTAAGAAACAATAAATTCATATATTGTTAAGGATTACATATATTTCTATTCCTATTTTCCCATTTATAAGGTTCTATCCTTTTCCTATTCATACGGTTCTATGTATATTTCCTTTGATATTATTTTTTTTCACCCTTTACATCGATTTGGCTCGCGCTATAATGATATAAGGAGTTTAATCAACACAATAACAATAAAAATAATCTTTCAATAAGCGTTTTTTTTTAAACTTCTATCACGAAATCGATTTTAGCATTGAAAAATAAAAATCATTCAGCCTCGTCCAAATTTTTGTAAAAAAAACGTTAAATTGAAGCTACATATTTTTTTTCATTTGGCACATAAATGACGTACACACGTGCATAATTAACTAACCATCACACCATCTCCCCGGAGGGATAGGCTTCTGCCTGGATATTTATTTTGTATACACAATATTTAACTACCCTGCTGAAAAGCTCCTATGTTCCTAAACATGTTTGTGTTAATATTTAATTTGTATTTCAAATATAGTGTTTGTTTACAAAGTAAAAAATATTGTTCAATTTAGAATCCGCAACACAAAGTAATGGTTAATGTAGAAGAAATAAAAATATCAATATTATAAAAGCACTCTGTATGAAAATAACAACTGAAACTGCGACATTTCAAAATCACATCGCAACCCTTACTTGCTGGCCTTGAATACATCTAGAACAATCGTTGCCAAACTTTGTAAATAATTGGCATTCCTTGCTGAATGCTGGAGCTGTTTCACGGAACGTATTACTTTATGTTTCAGTTGCTGAAGTGGTCATACAACGCTTTCGCTGTTATACGGAATATGAAACAATAAGCGAGGGAGTATTTTCCAGAGATGGAGGCATGGCTTATCCGAGATAGACGTCTTATAAAAATCGTACTATTGTACTGCAAACATTGCAAAGAATATACGAGTAGCATTATAAATTTACCATGGAAAAAGATTCTCAAAAATAAAGAAATGCACTTAAATGTATTTTAATGTTTCTTATATGTTCGCTATACTCTGTGTTGTAGATGTTTTATTTGTGTTTTTCTTTTTTATATACTTTGTATATAGAACACTTACTTTAAAAAACATTAAAATTACACATCAAACATGTAGCGGATAACCCTTCCTTCTTCAGTGATACATATAATATTATAAAGATACGTATTTAAAATATTATAAAATTACTTACAAATATGATCAGTTTTGACAGATGTAATAAAGCTTTATTATTTGATAAATAATAAATTTCAACACCATATTAAATAAATCTTTATAACATCTGTCAAAACAAATCGTACTTGTCAACAATTTTATAATATTTTAAATATGTATCTTTATAATATTATATGAATCACTGAAGAAGGACCGGTTATGGACGTTTGATATGTAATTTAAATTTTTTGAAAAGTTTGTGTTGTATATACAAAGTATATAAAAAATAAAAAGACAAATAGTATTTAAATGTAAATAAAAACGAAAAATCTCTTAGACGAAAAACTTGTGTGGAAAATCTATGTATTAAAGAATATCGAAGAGAGCTTGGAACAGGTGAGGGAATTTGTGTATTTAGGTAGCATGTTCACAGCAGATGGCCGAACGGAGTGTGACGTCGAAAGAAGGGTTGGTGCAGCTAACAAAGTGAATGGAGCTTTAAGAATAGTTATTGGAAACAAAAATTTATCAATGAAAGCGAAAACGGCCATTCACAATGGAGTTCTGGTCCCATCACTAATGTATGGAAGCGAAGCATGGAACTGGCAAAAGAAGGATGAAAGCAGAATAAATGCGGTAGAGATGAGGTCCCTACGACTAAGTGTGGTAGAACGATATGCGACAGAATCTCAAATGCTGATATAAGAAAGGAATGTAGAGCGAATAAGTTATTATGAACAAAATTATGAAAGGATCGCTGCGTTAGTTCGGACATATGGAACGCATGGATGGAGAAAGAATGGTTAAGAAAGTATACGTTAATGATGTAAATGGGGTAAGAAGTCGAGGCAGACCGAGGAAAACATGGCATGACAAAATTAATCAAATTTTAAAGGTTGGTCATGTTAGAAGTCGGAGGAATCGACGTGCGTGTATGACTCGTTGTATGAATGTGAAAGAAGCTAGAGAGGTTTGCCAGGATAGAGTAGTGTGGTGGTCAATTCTCTCTACCTGCCCCTGCGGGGAAACGGCTTGATCCGTCCGTCCGGACAAACGTCCGGATAATCGAGGTTCTACTGTACTCATAGCTCATTGTTCAATATATCCAAACGTATGCTTATTAACTTTAGAAACACTGTAAAATGCGTTTATTTATATTTAAAAAAAAAGTTGAAATTTAAAGAATTATTTCAATAACATTTTTTAATAATCAAGTTCATTTACTATGCTCTAACTATGAATAGTAATTAAAAAATATCTTGTGTCCATTTGGCAAATTGATTTGTTTTATATTGTATTGCGTAACTAAAAACCAATTCAATTATTTTGTTTCTGTAGAAATTTTCTTTGCAAATTATTTTCACTTACTTATGTTCGCCTTTTTACGATGGAATTTACACACAGTGGCATAGCAAACATACTTACTTATGTTTTTTTTTCGCCTTTTTACGATGAAGTTTACACACAATGACATAGCAAATAGTGCACGAGCGTAAATTAGTATTACGTTGTATCATTTTAGGTCAAAATTGTAATTTTAGTAAGTGTGGAATTTTCTCGGAAAATTGAACGACGCGACGTTAGGAAAAATGCTGTACTACAATATGATTGTAAAGGCACAGGAATAATACTTTGAGTGATGATAAAATCAAAATTGAATTCATGACCTCGTTTCCGCCCAGGATTGAATTCGTGAGATTACAAATATTTGTTTTATGGCGAGCATAATGGATTCCTTAATGCTTACTTATTCACAAAATAATTCCCGTCATGGAGCTTTCTTAGTCGGTAGTAAATATAATATAATCATAAAAAAAGTTATTTGCCCACCATTTATGGTCGTGAAAATATGCAGTGTTATGTTAACCTTTTGATGAGATATTAAAATAATCTATTATATAATAATAAACAAATTTCGTGCAAAATAAGAAAGGAAAACAGTTACGTACACCCATATAAAAAAAAACTTACATAAGTTATAAATAACTGTTAATGTTGTAAATAGACATTTTTTGGTAGAAGTTCATTGTACATAATAAAATTAACAAAAAAAAACATTTTTATTAGTATTTATTAACTAAATATATACTTTACAAGCTTTAAAAAAAATTATTTCGTGATTATAATTTAAAATATTTTCATCTCTTTAACAATAGGCTTCTAGAGTATTCTATTAGATGTTTATTGTTTCTTGAATAATGATGTAAAACTCTATATCAAATAATTGTTAAGAATAACGTCTGTTTTTTAGAAGTGTCATGTTTTGTGTGTCTAAGGCACAATAAAATGTAATAAGCTTTCTAAGGCGAAATACGTCACTCACATAAATTTTAATATTATAAAACTTCTAGAACACAGACCTTTTAATTCGTATTAATTATTCTACTAGAGATTTTCGTCTATGTATTTATTGAAATGAACGAACAAATGAAACAGATGTTAAAATAAATTTAAATCTATTACAAAATTTAAGAAAATTTATAATTTGAAATATTCACATTATTTTTGCAATATTTTAGCATATGCTTTAGGGTTCATACCCATTTCCACAAATATAACGGTAAAATTTCATAAAATATAAAAAAATCTTACAAATACAAGTAATAAATTAAGATAAAAATATCTATGATATTTATTTTATGAAATCATTGTACGTGTATATCAAGGAATCGAAAATATCATGGAATTGAGCGCTTTCTTCTTCATGAATAGGCATTAGGGATACTTTTTTTTAAATTATGTGTGCCTTTTTGAGATCGGCCATTCTTTTGAATTAATTTTTACGAATTTTAATTAAAATTTACGAAGTCTGATTTGTGATTCCCTGAATGTAATCGCAAACAAAAGTCCATCCAAAAAAGCTAAGGTGGCACAATGTAGTGAAATAGTAGTAGAATAAATAGAATATATAGAAATGAGATCTCTTAGACAATTGCGTAGTAAATCTGCATATGATAGAGTGTCAAATACAAATATTATATGCAATGCAATTCAATTCAAATAGAACTGAATGTAGTGCAAATGAAAGTGATAAGAACGAAATAATTAAGGAGTCATTAAGATGCGCTCCATATGTCCAAATCAACGCAGGGATCCTATGATAATTTTGTTCGTGAATTTTTATTTGGCCCTGCATTCCTTCCTTACATCAGCATTTGAAATTCTGTCGTACATGGTTTTACCACATATACGTTATGGAGATCTCATTTCTACCGCATTTATTCTACTCTCATCCTTTTTCTGTCGATTCCATGTTCATTTCTGTAAATCATGGTTGATACTTAAACTTTGTATATTTTTTGATTATTAATAATTATAAATATTTTTGCCTCGAGAACTAATTTCATTTTAAATAAATCACTTAGGAGTTTTTTTAAACTAAAACAATCTTCTTAAACTTCAATTAGAATGACATTCTGAAATTTCTTCTTCTCAAGCTGACAGACACAGCTAGAAGTGGTCACGAAATTGACACGAATAAAACTAAATAAAATCCTTCCACTGAAAAGCACCTTTCTTGCCTTTTTTGTCGGGTTTGTCTTTGAGACAACTTTGTTACTGGACTTTGAGCATTTTACTGGTAGAGTTTCGTTCCTCGGGGACGAGAGAGATTGGTCGGATAAAGTGGTGGGATAGGATACAATGTGGGAGAAATATTGCTTGTTTCTCCTGCCCATTTCACGGGAAACTCTTTGTGTATACGCCTAGGTAAGTGTCCCTTAAGAAATATGATTCGATTCTGTAAGATCAAGGAAAGAACTAAGTACGTACTTCATATGATGTATTTTAAGCCTGTTTTTTCGGGTAAAATACAGAATCTAATATTGTAGAATCGTGCATAATATAATCCTTAACCTTCAGATCATAGTATCCTTAACTATCCGTTATATTCCTTATGACAGTAAGTTTGATACAAAAAAATAAAATGATACTCTTTTAATATACCACAATTTTAATAGTTAAAAGTTGTGACACATTACAGTGATATAAGTTTTAACAGTTAATAATGTTGAAGTATCATAGGGTGTCGGCCAAAATAATGTTTTTTTTACCTAACATTTTGAATGTTTACAAATTCTTGTAGACAAATACTTGATTTTACCCATTGCGGATAATTTTTTTTTAATAAGGATTAATTGTATCTCAATAGAGACAAAGATGTAAATTGTTTTTCTGGGAACAGAATGTGGTGGCCGAGGCGCTTACAGGACTTATGACCTGTCATTGGTTGGGTTGAGCGATCGCTTTATGTTTAACAACATTCCCCATTCCGCCCTTCTTATGACCACCACATCAGACAAATTTTGGAAGTATATATGCTAGAATCCCGCGCTTATCTATACATATTTTAGTTTACTCTACACTAGCGTCATTTTTACCTCTTTAGTTTCAATCCTTGGGACCGTTTAGCAGCAAAGTCTATTAAATAATTAAAACGAGTCAAAACGTCTGTTTTCGATAAGTTTTATTTATTATATGTGAATGACATGTTTCCCCTGTTTAAGGCATTATCAAATATATCAAATCAAATATTTGACCTTAGACAAGCGAAAAGTGTCATTCACATAAAATATAATAAAACTTTTAGAACAGACCTTTTCATTCGTATTTATCATATAATATGGAGTTTTACATTAAGAAACAATAAAAAAAACGTCTATTAACATATGTTGCTTAGTTTTTGGGATGCCTGTATAATGTGGTAGTTTCCTGTTACTTTTTTTTTGTATACAGCAGGCTATTTGAATTATTGTATACAACTATTTAACTATTGGCATCATGACAGGTAGGTAGGTAGTCTATTGCCATTTACATTGTTACGTGAATTCTACCAGACGTAACACAGCGTGAGAAATTTTTATCACACTGTTGTCGCCGGGATCAAACACGGAATTTTCAGTGCAGCAGTCATAGCTCTTGCCACTCTCAATTTACTTGTATGTAGTTAAAGAAACAAGTTCTTTATAAATAATAAACAAAGTAAACGTCATCAACAATATCTTGAACAGTATGACGAGCGAGTTCTATCCTGTAACTACAATCTGTGTAGATGACGCGTATGCATACGATACGTTTGTATTTATTTTGCTTTTATTTTATTTTATTCGACGTTCTATTTATGATTAACCCAATAGCTTTTACCATATGTTGATATTTAAATACACAAACATTAATTATTCATTATTTTTAATTGTATACTCAGAGTCCAGCACAACTAGTTAAATATGAATAAGCTCGGTAAAGTAAAAAAAAATAATCCCAGTAATTGTGACATCGTTCACAAATATTTGTCATAACATCTGCAATATTTTCGATTTAAAAAAAAAACAATGTTATATTTAACAACAAACAAAAAGTGCTCTGAATGATCCGTTGAATAGATGAACCGTAGGAGAAAACAATCAAAAGATTTGCGGTTATAATTTTGGAAATGAAAATTATATGTACTCTAAAAAAAGGGTATTTTATTTTGTAGTGACCGATAAAAAAACAGTAAAAAATATTGTTGCTAGTAAACAAAACGACAAATTTTGTGTCAGAGTGATAAAAGCTACACGCCGAATGTCAAATCAAATCAAATAAAATCAGTTTATTTTCTCAAAATGTATTACAAGCAACAATTATAGTTTAAGGCATCTATTCAGAACAAGTAAAACATAAAAAATATATAATACCAGGAACGCATAAGAGATGGTTCGACATAAGGAATACAAGATACTCTCCAAAGTCAAGAGTTTTTGTTTTCTGAACATACTTTCACAAATATAAAAAACGTCGAACTCCGAAGCGATCATGTTCAGCAGTTTGATTGCTCTCCCCACCGGCATCACCAGAGGTAGGTTGGTTCTGCATGCTGGGAGATAAAACAGTCTGTGCTGACGTTGTCGAAGATAACCATATGGAACATTAGGATGGATACCCTCCAAAATAACGAAGTTCTCAAATAATCCTCTGATAAATCTGAAGAAATGGGTATTGTGCACCCATCTATTATTATATTTCGCGGGTTCGATTCCCGGCAATGGCAGTTAGATAGTCACACTGTATTTGGTCCGGTGTAGAATTCAAGTGAAAATAAAATGGCGATAGATGAGCTACCTATCACATGTCACGAGAATCAATATACAGTACGACCCGTCAAACGAACTATTGTACAAAAAAACATGTGAATTGAATAAAGAATTATATTTTCACCACACTTTTTCTCATTTCACACACATGTTTCGGGCCACAGATTCCCTTCCTCAGTGTAGAATTTTTTTTATTAAAATATCGATTTTTATAATTTAAGCAATGAGGAAGATGGTAGGAGGAATACAAAGTAAAGGCGTATAAATAACAAAAATGGAATATTATTTAATAAATAACATTTCTAATAACGGTAACACACTTTGAACCCTTTGTAGTTTCCGTATATAAAAATCACAATCGCTTTTTTTCTAATATGAATGAAGATATCGGAAACACACACTTGACAACATCTGTTGGAAACAACTTCAAATATTGTTTACGCTTTCCTTTTTGTTATGACAGAGGTTTATACATCGCATTTACAATAATTAAATATCGTTTTTATGAGTTTTATTCATAGTTTAGTTTAATTAATCGCTACCATTAAAATGACATTAATCATTTCAAATTAATAGAGAGTGATGATTCGGAATTTTTGAAATAGGTAAATCTTAATTTTTAATTAACAAATATCTTAAAGTATGATCACTTAGATGTGTGTAATGCCTTATTCATCATAATATTGATACTATTAATTTAGATTGATAATATTGATACTTTTATTTTATTGGAATTAATGGAAATATAATATATTACTATATGTAATTTTATTCCACTAGTTTTTAGTTTCGACCGATTTCAGCAGCTACACCAGAAGATGACAGTTTCACTAAAATATAGTAGTGACACAAGAAGATGGCAGGAATACCAGAAAAATCCAGAAACTATTGTTTTACAGGAAGATGACAGCAATCTGCCAAAACCGGTTTAACTAAAAGAAACAAATGGAATAAAACTAAAGGTGCGTTATAATTCTTTTTACATTATTTATTTATTTCTGTTTTATATACAAATGCCCAATGTGCAAAGTACAAAAAAAGAAATACATTAACTTACTAACTAACCATCATCGCGAAAATTTTGATTTTTAGATTTAAAACACGTCTTAATGCGCCCTTGAGGTGATTACATCACAAAAACAGCGCATTGAAAGTTAGCATATTATTATTATTATCAAGCCATCTCTCCGAAGGGGTAGGCAAAAATAATGGATTTTAACACTTTATCTTTCCTGAAAGAGAAGTACTCTCGCTTCCATAACATCCATACATTGTGTCATCCACGCATGTCGATTTTTCACGTGGCCGACATTCAATATTTGATTTGTTTGATTGTGCCACGTTTTCCTCGATCTTCCTCTCTTTCAAGTTCACTACATATACTTACGTTAACATGTACTTTTTTACCAATTTTTCTTTCTTTTATTATTTTCATGTGTTCAAACCATTATAATGTTCCTTTCATTATTTTGTTCATGTCACTTTCATTCGCACTTCATTCACATCTTATATTTTCATTCTAGTATATTGGTATATACGAGTACTAGCCGGATATGTATTCACAAGGTATTTAAATATTTTGCTGACTATAAAGTCGAGAGAAAATTGGTAAAAATAAATTATTAGAAGTCTGTCCAATGTTTCATTTATATTTAAAAGTCATTTGTGGCATGTTCTAAAATAGAAGATCTTTCAATAGAAAAATATTGCTGTTTTATCGACTAGTATATTGAAATAGTATATTGGTATATACGAGTACTAGCCGGATATGTATTCACAAGGTATTTAAATATTTTGCTGACTATAAGTCGAGAGAAAATTGGTAAAAATAAATTATTAGAAGTCTGTCCAATGTTTCATTTATATTTAAAAGTCATTTGTGGCATGTTCTAAAATAGAAGATCTTTCAATAGAAAAATATTGCTGTTTTATCGACTAGTATATTGTAATAGTATATTGGTATATACGAGTACTAGCCGGATATGTATTCACAAGGTATTTAAATATTTTGCTGGCTATAAAGTCGAGAGAAAATTGGTAAAAATAAATTATTAGAAGTCTGTCCAATGTTTCATTTATATTTAAAAGTCATTTGTGGCATGTTCTAAAATAGAATATCTTTCAATAGAAAAATATTGCTGTTTTATCGACTTATGTCAATAGTTAATTGGTAGAGCGATGTAAACACTCTCAAAGGGAGAAGAAAAAAATATAAAGTAAATTTTGCTTTACCAAAGAAAACATCTTCTCCTAAAGGAAACGTCCCTAAATAAATATTCCATCTGTTTATCATACGCATAAAACCTTTCCTCTATAATCATTAACTGGGCTAGAAGCATTCACATACATTTTTAGGACTATTGCATTTTTAAACATTAGTGGAGATAAACACAATTACAAAAAATAACATTCTCATTCTCATGTGTTCGTTACAAATAGAATATATACGATAGTTGCTATATTAAATATGTTTTAAAAAAATTAATTAAAGTTTGTTGTAAAGTACTTACTTAAGATCTGCTACTAAGTTTTTCAGAATCTTTCTTACTGTGCAATTTATCTAGTCTTTTTAAAGATAGAAAATCAAATATTTGTTACTTTACAAATAATATTTATAAAAAAAATAAAACATTTTTTATTTGTACACCACTTTATTTGTTTTAATGAACCAAGCATTTTCACCTCGTCGGAGCTTTTATAGGGTTACAGAATCTTTCAAAATTTTCTTCTCTTCTTTCCTTTTCAAGTGGAAATTTTGGCTATGATATAAAAACAAAAAATATAAGTGTTTTTAAATTATTTTTAGTAATGCTACCACACAAATTAAGCGCTCCGTACGAAATAATATGTTTACTATAAAACGGAATAATTTAGATGCACCATATGCACCCAAAATTTAAATGTAGTAAATCTGAATCCATACATAAATAAACAATTTATTTGAATCATCGACCTGAAAATACGTTAAAAAAAAAATTCCTTCTTTGAATATATTTTACGATGTGTGGCACAGAAATCACGTCTCTTGGGATAATGAGGTCCAGCTGACCCTCCATCTTTTAAGACTTCCAGGTGGGCGGCATCCGGAAGGGATTTTGTAAGCGGTTGTATTTACGAGTATGTATCTATCCATTCTGGCTATATGGTCCCTCTAGAATCTTCTTCTTGATCCATCCACCGAAAGATATTCTCTATTTCGCAAGTTCTTCTGATGTCTGCGTTATGGACACGATTTCGCAGAGTTTTTCCACTAATGGATCTTTGGACCTTCATCTCAGATGTTCTTAGCAGACCCTTGATTCCTACAGGTCACAGCATACATCATGATAGGTTACACGCATGTCTTATAGATTCTGATAGATTACTGTCAATACGCATTTGCTTGTTCTTCCAGACACACAGACACGGCAGAGGCTTTATTAATTTTGATATTTTCCCAATTTCTAGTCACAAGTTTACGATGATAGCAAATATACTCGTACAAGAGATGACTTGATGAGTAAACGTAACTTTTTAAATAACATTGTAGAAATATCACAAAGTAAACTAGGTTTTACATGAACTAGGTTAGTTTCATAAGAAAGCTCGCGATAATTCGGCGGTTTCATTCCAAATACACGCATATTTATTATAATTTTAGTATATCTCCATGCACTCATAATATTTTATGGAACAAAACTTGGTTTATTTTCGTGTTTTCCTAACGCTGAATGGAAGTACTCGTTCATAAAATATGAGATATAATAAACTTGGCTCTCTTTGTCGCAAGTTTTGTATGCTCGCATTTTATTTGTTCAAAACAATCTGTAATTACACTAAATTCAACTTTATTTTTAGTTCTCAAGTTTTGAGACATAAAGGAAAACACGTAAATGAAAATTTTATGCTGAGAACAGGTATTTTAATTAATTTTGGCGTACGGTGTGCTAGAACTAAGGTTATTTAACTATTTTAATTTGTTTTGTTATAGTTTTATAATACAATAAGCAAGTCTCTTGAGAAAAATATAGCGTTGCTTGATTCGTCTAACATAACCATATTTGCTTTTAATATTATATTATATTATACATAAAATAATTAACAAAGTAACAACATCTCTATTCCATACCTTATCTTTGTAATTTCCCAATTGGCTCATATTTACATAATGAAAAAAATTTTTGTACATTAAGTTTAAATCTACCAATATTTTCATATTTTAAATGAAAATGGATATTATTTTTTACTGATAATTAAAAAACATTTAATTTATGACATATAATTATTGTATGAAAGTTTTTAATTTTGATTAAAAATTTTGCTAATTATTTTATTTACTTAATGATATATATAAATCCTTTAAATCTATATGTAACAATTGTAAGTTAAATCACACGTCATAGCGATTTTTATTATTTATTTCCATTATTACTATTTTGGTGGCTACGATACTTAATCTATATACTACTATAGTATAGATTAAGTACTATATTATAGATTAAGTATCGTAGCGTATCCGATTTAATTTAAAACACTCTTGATATCAAACATTTAAAAATGCTTTAGACAGTCGAAACATGTCATTCACATAAAATATAATCAAACTTCTGTAGCTCAATCACAGATATGTGTGAAGGATACCCTAATTGAGACTGTATCACACTTCCAATACCTGGGTAGCCATATATCAGAAAAGGCACACATTGATAAAGAGGTCCAAAACCACATCACCTCGACCGGGGCTCCCTTCGGGTGCATGAGAAAGAGGATATTTAACAATCATGACCTCAGGAAGAACACAAAGGTGCTTGTCTGCAAGTCTATTGTCCTGCAAATATTCCTATATGCATCAAATATACGGATACAGAAGACATATAAAAGCCCTAGAGGTATACCACCAACGCTGTCTACGAAGGATCCTAAATGTGAAATGGCAGGACAAAAGGACAAATGACAGCATACTTACTGAGGTCAATGTGACTAGAATTGAGGCTGCCTGGGCCGGTCACGTCATCAGAATGCCTGTGACAAGACTCCCAAGAAAAATTGTGTACTCTCAGCTGACCCAAGGGAAACGTTCACACGGTGGTCAGAGGAAACGCTTCAAGAACTCTAAAACACAATAACAAGATAATAAACCAACCTAGGTGGAGAATAACTGCACATAAAGGTACGCAGGACTTTGAACCACAATGCAGAAACAATACCGCAAAGAGGAGGGGGAGGAGAAAGGAGAGACCACCGAGAGATGGTGATGGATCTATAATCTAATCTCCTGCCTCAGATGCTCCAGAATGTGCGGATCCAGGATCTGGCTCTTCAGTCACATTCGGACCCACAATCATGAAGAACAGTTTTTCTTGGACACGAGGGACAGCCGATGAATAAAACTTCTAGAAAACAGACGTTTACATCGTAATAATTATGTTACATGAAGTTTTACATAATTGTGCAAGAAACAATAAAGATGTAGCTATTTCATAAATAACATTATAATATCAAACGTGATTATTTCATTGGTTTCGTCTTGCGAACATACAAACTTCTAACTAAAGTTTGAGAATGCCCTCGCAGGGTGAAACAAATTTGTCACTTATATAATATTTGTAATGTATATAAAGAAATTCTGTTTAAAATCTTCTTCTTCTTCTTCTTCTTCATATTCTTCTTCTTCATTTTCTTCTTCTCCTTATCGACCTTCGGTCTGTTCCTGAAATCAGGCTGGCCTCTCTTGGGAGATTGACTCCCAACTATCTCTCCATCTCTTCAGCGGTCTTCCGGGGGGACGGTAGCCCGCAGGAATCTGATGCACCACAGCGTGTGGAATTCTGGTGGGATTCATCCTCTGCATGTGGGCATTCCAATATCTTCTGCGTTGTCTGCCCCATCTCACGACATCCTCCACCTTGCAGATCTCGCGAATAGCCGTGTTCCTCACCCTATCTCGAATAGTACTTCCTACTGCATCTACATCTCTGCCACCCGTACTTTAGCTTTCGTTCTTGTGGTATACGCTCTGATCTCCATGGTATATGTCAGTTTAGGCTTTATGCAGGTTTTATATATTCTGACCTTACTGTCAGTTCTCATATACTTGTTTTTCCATATAATATCCTTGAGACAACCTGTTTAAAATCAAATAATTTATACTATCGCGTTTGGTATTGTAATTTATAATGAAACAAAACCACATCTACAAATTGGGTAGTACATCAAAAAAATTATTATCGTGAATTAAACCTGGGACCTTCGGTGTAGCAATCATTGCTGATGCCACTTTAGGGCAAAGACCATCATTTTATGAAAGTATTGATATGCCACACTCTCCGCTTTATTTTTAGTTACAATTTTCTCAAGGATCGTTTCATAAACTTTTTCTTTAAATCTCTTTTTCTTACGCCAACTTTATTTGCCGCCACATTCTTTCACAATTGATTGTGCGAATTTGGCAAGAAAATAAATCGTATTTACAAAGACGGGACTGCGGTACAGATAGCCCAATTTGAGGGTTTATTTTCTCAGCTCTGCGGGTAAATTCGGGCAAAAACTACCATATCTCGTATTTTTTTCTTAAGGAGACGACACTAAAAGTGTACTTCTACTTGTAAAGAGTCGGTGTTCTGTCAGTTTCTTGGAAGTATCAACCCTAATTAATAAGAATGAAAGTTTGTTTCCTAGAAATTTTATATGCGGACGATTTGGTGTTGACTGGTGATAGAAGACACGATTTAATAGAGATGTACAAAAAATTAAAGGATACAGCAGACCGAATTGGTTTGCAGGTCAATGCACATAGGACCAAGTGGATGATTGTTTCCAGAAGAAATAATGACCTAGCCTCACCACTGAGAGATATTTGCATGGATATAGATAAAATTGAACAATTCAGAGAGTTCACTTACGGTACGGTCATGAAGGAAGCCAATGATATGCACGCGGAGTTTTAACACAGAGTCCAAAAGCCCTATGAGCTGCAGCGTCCTTGCGAACGTTCCTAAAGTGCAAGCTTCTATCCAGAAACCCCAAGCTGCGTATTTATAACACCATCATCAAGCCAGTGGTGACATATGGTTCTGAGTCGTGGACAATGAGTTTAAAAGAACAACAAAGAATCTACTGGTTTGAGAACAGAATACTTAAAATGATCCTGGGACCCAGACCTGGTGTTGGTGACCTGGATTTTCTTAAATGCTTTTATTAAGATTTCAGCTGCAGTAATGTTAAAAATGATTTAACTAACTAACCATCACGCCGTTTCGCTGAAAAAAGTATACAATAATACTGACTTACTTTTCCGCATGAAGATCAATTTATCATACATTTCTGTAGCCAGCATTTAATATTTAATTGATTTGAACTACCACATTTTCTCTGATCTACCATTTTTTCTTGTTCTGTCCACACAAATACGTAATTCCTTAGCCATTATTATTATTTATTAATTATTTTATTTATTTTATTTTATTTGATTGTAGAATTCTGATTTTGAAAATTTGGTTTGGTTCATGTGGTGCTCCCGTTAATTTGGCGAAATTACGTGTATAAGTGAATTGTTTTGGTCAATTTGATTGTTGCCGCACTTTATAATAGTTAATTGTGAGACGTAATACGTTTGTACTGTTTTGATGTCAAAATTCTACAAGTTTTTTCGTTTATATAAAGAATTTTGACAGGTGTGAAAATAATTTTTTCATTTGTTCCAATGACAATTTGAATAATTTCTTCAATATTCTTTTAAAGTTCTTGCTGGTGTTGGTTGGTTTTAAGTGCCTAATTACTACCAAATAAAAAAAGTGGGTACGTGGAACATTAATTAAATCATATAACAGCTAATTTAAGAAACGGTGGATACGTGTAACATAAATTAAATAAACACAAAAGTCCGGATCGTCCATGTCAACATGTGCAACATCGGAAAAACATTAAGTGTTATTACATTATGTGCTAAATTTAAAAAACGGTGGATTTGTGGAACATAAATTAAATAGAAAAATGTGCGCCATCCAAAAATAACATTTTGTATTAAATTATTTTTATTTTGTTATTTTATTTTATATCATTGTATTTTATATTATTTGTTTTAGATTTATTTTGTGGATGTTGGAAGATCGAAGTGTGCGCGGGAGATGCCTATTGGTGGCGATGAGGTTCGCAACTCATCACACCGCGTCTCCCGCGGGGCGAAAAGAGAAGGATGGAGTGCCGCATCGGTTAAAGTGTGACAGTCCATTCTTTCTGCCTACCCTTTCGGGGAAACGGCGTGATGGTTAGTTAGTTAGTTAGTTAGTTTATCATTATTTAACACGCTGAATGTCACGGTATTTTTCAGGATTCTCGTTTAAAAAGCAAATTTAGTTAAATCATCAATTTGAGGATATCTCTGGTATTCATATTTACACTGATATTCGACGAATTACCTCGTAGCTGCATAAATATGGCAAGAATTTGTTTACATTGTTGCACGAGATAATTTGTGGCTGGTGTCCTACTCAATAACGCAAACTACGAGTTATTTCGTAGTTTGCCAGTCAACGTGTAATATAACCCTTCCATTCGCACTGCATTCACTTCCACGTAAACTAGTAAGCAAAACGTTTACATAATAAAGAATTTATATAAATGAATATGTTTCTACAATTTTGTATCAGGTTGTCTAAAAAAAACGTATGGGAAAAGAAATATGTTAGAACTGTCAGTAAGTTCAAAATATACAAAACCTGCGTAAGGTCTATAATGATCTATGATACCACAAAAATGTAGCCTGACGACTTTCGTGACTGAGTGACAAGTGCTACGGCTGCCACACCGAAGGTCCCGGGTTCGATACCTGGAGATGGCAGTGTAATTGTCACGATTGTGAATTCACGTGACAATAGATAAGCTACCTATCACATGTCATGAGAATCAATATGATAGCTATACTCTTTACATCGATCGCGCTGTTGTGTTGTTATGATGTAAAGAGCGATTCGACAAAATATTATAATTAATAATAATAATAATAATGATTCTTCTTCTTCTTCTCCCAGAAGAAAGAGAAGAAGCAGAAAAAGAATAATAATAATAATAATATTAATAATAATAATAATAATAATATATTAATAATAATAACATTAATAATAATAATAAAATAAAATAAAATAAATAATAAAGATAAAGATGCGGACGCTGAGGACAATAGCAAGTAATAATCTTCGAGATACTATAAGGAACACGGCTACCTGCAATGTGGAAGATATTGTCAGATGGGGTGTACAACGCGAATGACATTGAAATACGCACGTGCAGAAGATAGGTCCCTCCAGAATTCTACATGTCGTGATGCATCAGATTCCTGTTAGCTACCGTCCGTCCGGAAGACCGGCAAAGGATGAAGGGATAAGTGAAAGTCAACTTCCCAAGAGAGACCAGCCTGACAACAAGAACAAAGGTCTAAAAGGAGAGGAAAATGAATAAAACCACGATTATTCACTCAATATATTACACCATCACACATTTATATTTATGATAAGACAACAAATATATGTAAGAGAACAATGCCGATGAAATCTTAATAAACTAAACAGACATTCTTCTGATAAGTCGTATTCTTCAGGATTGAGAGTCGTGTCCATCCTGTTTACCATTGACCATGGCACGCCATGCGCTCCTGTCACCCATCTGTCTTGGGTGACAGGCTGCAACTAATGAGAGACCAGTCAGTTCCCTGATTAGATCGGACCAAACGCTTGGTGGTCATCCTTGTGGTCGCTTTCCTTCCAATGTGCCTATAATGATGAGATTTTCTAGGTTGTCCTGATCTTTCCGGGCTCTGTGGCTAAAATACTTTAATACTCTCTGAGAGCATATCCGCGAGAGTCTTGCTCTGATACCCAGTTGGCAAATGATCGACTGGTTTACGTACCCTTTGCCTCCAGCACCACACCTCAAAAGCATCAATTTAAAAATCAAATCTTTAAGTATTTTTATATGCCTAATCATACTTAATTTTTTTTTTAACTTCTAATGCATTTTTTCATCAATATTTGATACAAAGTCAGCATTTAATTCTCAATACGTGGGGATAAAATCATATTTTCTCTGTAAATCTTAAGGCCAAGGATTCAAAATTATTACCTTCATTTTCAGGACTTGATTTATCATCAATTTAGAGATGTTGTCATTTTTTCTAACCGATTAATAATTTAAAAAAAACTTAATGCGAGTCTTGCCGAATGGATTATTTTTGCCATTATTTTATGGGTTTTCCCATGGTGATGTAAAACGTACTAGTACTAGGACCTATACCTTACATGGACAAGTACTCCACTACCTTACAGACCGCCGGGTTGCCTCGGAGGTCGACATATTTCGGGCTAGTGTGAGTTACGTCAGGGATGCAATATTGATGTTATGATTGTTATCTCTGATGCTTAGTATTTATGTCTTTTTTTTTTTTCAATGTTGTTTAAAAAATATATTTTTATTATGTAATTGTAAGATTGCAGACGATACGGATTGAAGCATCTGTAATATTTGTGATCTTTGGTTTAATAAATTAAAAATAAAATATGCAAAGTAATTGGTCTAAACCCTCGGCAGTCAACGTTACGATCTTAAAAATTAATTCTCTCTTAAAACTGTCCTTTTTAAGATAAGTCCGGATTCCTTGAAGTGAATCTCTCACAAAAATGGCGCTGTAAAAAAAAAGCTTAAATTAGATCCAATATATGTTACTTAAGCGCAAAGTTGAGCAGAAATAATAGATATACAGGTATGATTGTGAAAAGACATTTTTTAAATTATAATTAAATCTTCTCGTTTCCTATGTTTTTTTTTATGTAAATAGCAGTATATTCATTCTACTACTATTTTTACAAAAAAAATCGTTTTGAATAATTTTGATACACTTTACTTGTTATCTATAAAAAAAATATTAAATAAATCTTATAACGTAGTCATTACAAAGAAATTTTCAACGATCTTTTACAATGTATTTTAGGTATTGTTCTAATATTAAAAGTCACGGGCATGGGCAAAGAAGAATAAAGAGAATGTTAATATATGTTTAAATATCCATATAATTACAGAGTTTATCTCTCTCGACAAAGAAAACGAGAAAAATACGACCCGTTTCAAAGAAATACGTCACTCTAGTCAACAGCTGTGAATCTACGAGTATTTAAAAGTACGTTTAAATTCATATTATTGCAAAACAAAAAAAAGTTAAGGGTAGAGGTGTTACTTGTCTGTCAATAACAAATATCTGAAATGGGCTTAGTTTAAAAAAACAAATGAAAATACTTAATGCAATGCTTAAAACCAAAAAAAAAGAATAAGATTAGGTATAATTAAAAAAATACCTTTAAAATAATTGTATTTTTTTCTCTTGTTCTTTTAGTTTACACGGTTTTGGTAGTCACCATTTTCGGAACCAAAAGAACAAACGGAATTAAATTGAATACTGTTTATTTAACGAAAACACAGCCTGCAGGTATTCTTCTTCTTTCTTGGTTTCCTCATTACTGAGGGTCGTGATCCGTGGAGCTTCCCGTAGCTAAAACAAAACGCCTCCAATCCTATCTGCTCCCCGCAGCCCGCACCGCCAATTAGAGATCTCCCTCAGTTATCTCCTTAATCTGGCAATACCACCGAGCTTGTATACTTCTTGGAAATATCCCAGCAAAACGACCTTCGTGGCAGAGTGGTTACGAGCTCTGACTTCCATGTTGAAGGTCCTGGGTTCGATTCCCGGCGATGGCAGTGTGATTGTTACACTGTCTTTGGTCTAGTGTAGAATTCACGTGACAATAAAATGGCGATAGATTGGCTACCTATCACATGTCACGAGAATCAATATAATAGCTAAAAAATAAAAATTGTACACAGTAATTGGGTCCAAACGACCTGTTGTGTACATAAAAAAAAAAAAACAAATGCATCACTTCACCAATCACTCTCTGTTTTTACTTAAGACGGAAACATTGAATACGACGTGGAACATAGGACGAAAGTCAGATAGCTCAAATGGCGTGCCTCTTTTGAAGTGTTTTGTGACAATTACCAATACAAACTAAAGAGAAGGTGTATAAAGCTGTAGTCATACCAGCCATAATCTGAAAATGGTTAGGAACGCTTTTTAAAATGCCTAGAGGAACAATGCCTGCAAGTCGCAGAGATAAGAATGTTAAGGTAGGCTGCTGGAAGGATTAAGCTCAATAGAATTATAAAAGGCGAAAACACGTCGTCCAAAAGGTTCAATAACTAGATTCTGGATTGATACAATATAATCGAAGGGTACCCACCCACCAAGGGTAACCGAGGTTGATATAGGGCGCAGCGGCGCCATTTTGTTACTGGACATGCCCACGTCCGTCCGGAGACTGACTTACGGTTATTTCATTAAAGCAAATTCAAACACCAGGCCACATTTCAACTTTTTAATTTTTTCCCTCCTGTGTCCCGCACTGACAAAATTAAATAGATGTTAAATAACAATGATAACCATTCAAATGAATATAACAGGAAAAATATTCAATGAAGGCGGGAAACATTTCCTAGAGAGAGGGAGTAAATGTTGGGTCTGGGAAAAATAAAAAGTAGAGCTAATTTATAGAGGAAAAAGCACTGAAGTATACATAAAAAACTTGTATTTATTATATAAATCTCAGAAATAATAGTACTAAAATTTTAATTTTTCTAAAAGGATAGGCACGGGTCGACCTTCGCCAACTTGGCTCACAACCTTAAAAAATAACGCAAATATACTATTAATCGTCAGTGGATTGGCCTCAAGGTCGAAAATCCTGTATAAGGAAACCCACCTTAAATAAATGGAAAACGGTTAGGATGGAAGACGTAATTTTTTTTTATCATTTTTTAATATTCATAATAATCTCGTACCGAGAAATTTCGACAATATTAGTTGTTACTAACTTACTAACCATCACACCATTTCTGCGAAAAGATAAGTAGAAGGAATGGACTGCCACATTTTTCTTTCCTGACATACTTCTCTCGCTTCCTCAACATTCAATCATTCATTCATTCATTATTGTTTATTAATATTAATACCATTTATGACACATTTTTATGGTTCAATCTTCATTATATAAATCATTTGAATATTTGCCGAATTCATTTTCTCTAAATTATGTCGGAATAATATTGACCAAGCTCCTCGATCCTGCGCATTTTGCTACCAGCAGTCCATTTTGCCCAATTAATTCAGATCAACCAGAACGTTATCCATTAGGCGTTGTCTGAACCTTCCTAGAGGTTGTCCTCTGGCAGGTGACCAGGATTTTTTTTTTGACGACCAGTGAAAAGATAGAACTTTCGGTTTTTTTTATCATTTATTTGTATGTACTTTAAGAGTACGTATATAAATATTTAGCCAAAAATATCCAACAAAACGTGAGTTATAGCGCTCTGAACACACCCGCCTCGAAAAAATGGACGCTCACTTCCTCCACGATTTTGGCTGATTGGCTTATCTGAAATGAAAAAAAATAACGGCGTTTTAATCAATAAGCTTAAATGCCTAGAATGAACAACACTCAATTGAAAATACCAAAAATTGGATTTTTGGTAAACCTCTGAAGAAAAAAAATCGAATTTTAAGTTTTTTTTATATATTTTTGTTAAAAAAATAGAAATATTGGAAATTTTTAAATGATCGTAGTTCATTCTGTGCGTCTATATGTAAATTTGAAGTCATTCGGTCGAACCGTTCTTGAGATATGATGGAGGAATGTTTGCAAAACAGAGTTTTGAGAAAAACGCGTTTAAAGTTTCAAGTTCGGTTAAAACTATGAAAATCTTAGATTATCTTCCATCGGCGATGCCAAGTCTATAGAGTACTCCTTCCTCTTCCTTTTTTAATTTTTTTGAAGCAGATTGTTCAGCTCTTGTATCAATTCTTTCTTGTTTAACCCCATCATTCGGTTGTCGCTCAGAGCGCGAGATTCGCGTTTCATCTCGTTTCTTTTAAAACTCCTATAAAACCTTCGTTATAGATTCAATTTCAACGATCGTGGGGCCAGAGTGTAGATGCTTTGGAGCAAAAGTCCAAATCAACGATTGCTCATAACCATGGCATCTAAAACTTTCCCGGTGTACTTTCCAATCAACGTAGAAGCACCAAATAAAGATGAGAAGCCTCTTTTCTTCCAAGTGCCATGACCTGAAACTTCTGTCAAATTCTGAAACAAACTCCAAAATGCAATACGCGAAACTTTTAGCGATGGCAACCTCCATGTTCATGCTGTTTTTTTATTTTTCTCACAGAAACTGGTGTGAATTCCGTATAATTTTGGGTGTTAAAACGGTTTCCAATAAGCTTTCGCTTTTTATTACGGCATTGCATTTTTATTATAACATTTCCAGTCGTACTTCCTTTTCAACCACTCATTGCGAAAATAAATAATTTGTAGCTGTTGTGCTCTTCGAAGCTAAACCATGACTAAAACAAGTTCGACAAAATATTGAATAACTATAGAAATTTCCTTTTAAACCTGTACAAACTTGTCTATACTAGTATGAACGTATATTTGTATAGAAGGGTCTCAGCCGAATGTACACAACAGGCCCAGCCCTCGACTGCCAACCAGAGCTCCGAACAGTTGCTTCTTCTAACTGCTGTATCTTTATAACGACTTCGAATTTTAAAAAAATCACTTTACCACCGTATTCTTGACATATTAGGGAGCAATTTATGAAAGAAAAAAAAATCGATTTTTTAAACCCTTCACATGGGTGAACCCCCTTAAAATGAGGTATTTTTTTATTATTTTCTTATCATCTTAATATCTGGTACTAATATAGCTTCATTCAGTAATTGGAGTCTCTGGCTTTCTAGCCGTATTCTACGGATCTTGGGTTTCAGTGTAATAAATTAATTCCTATACATATCGCCCAACGTAGCTTCATTCAAAGAAATTTCTTTCGTGTACGAAAGGCAAACAGGAAAAGTGGCAAATGTTTTCCTTGTCTGAAGTATTTCGGAAATTATTTTGTTCTCTTAACATGCGTATTTACTCGTCTAAAACATTTTCTACAAAAGAGCTTTTTCTATTTATAAATAATATTTCTAACTAACCATCAAGCCTTCTCCCCGAAAGAATGGACTGGCACATTTTAACCGATCCTTTCTTCAGCATTACTTCCAACTTTAGAAATCATATTTAGATTTGATAATATAACCGAATTGCATACAAACACATTCTTGGGGTTAGTTTAATTTCACATAAAGCACTTAAATTGTGGTGTGGCATTATTAAAAATAAAAATAAAAAACACTTTTCAGTTTCAGTTTAGATCCGGGTTGAGCTTGTTTTGGAAACCTAACGAAGTTCTGGCGGAAGTAAAACCGGTTGGCTTGATAAGACAACAATAAAGTGGTGAAAAACAAGTAGAAACGGGTTTTTGAATTATTTTTATTCTTATTATGTTGAATAGCTCTTAACATCATTACAGCGCGAACCAAATCGACGTAAACGATATAGGATTATAGCTTTTATATTTATTCCCATAATATGTGATAGGCAACTAATCTATCGACATTTATTGTCACGTGTATTTTACGCCAGACCAAAGACAGCGTGAAAATCACACATTCATCGCCGGGAATCAAACCCGATACCTTTGGTGTGACAGTCATAGCTGTTGCCACTCTGCCACGACGGTCGTCAATTATTATTATTTATGGTATTATACCATTATGTATATGCGTCATAAGCACCTATTCATCTCTTTCCACTGCATTTATTCTGCTTTTAAAATTCCTTTGCCATATGGTTCGGAACAAGAACAATATAACAATATAAAATCACAAAATTTAAATTCAATATTGTTATTTTGTCAAAGTATGTGCTGTATAAATAATTAACTTTTTTAATATATATTATATATTACAAGATAAGCGTTTTTTTAAGGTATTTTCCGCTATTTTTCCTTTATTTCAAATACGTTTAAAATGGCATTTTCATTTCCCTTTAAAAGCGATTAATTTACGTGTTTTTAAATTTTTTTCTTTCTTTGAAATTACAACTTATATAAAAGAATGCTTTTGGATTGTCGAAAACTGGTGGGAGGCAATTATGGTAAAGCTGTAAACTAAAATTCATCACTTAAGGGGGATACAGACTGTATCAGTTGCGGCATTCGATGACTTATTGACAAATTGAAATGGTGCCCAGATTTTCTTCAATATTCACCATGATAGATATAAAATTATAAAACACTTTTTACTTTACCACGGTATGGTTATTATAATTGACCGTAACCCATGAGATATTCACGGAAGTTAAGACTTTCTACCATTTAAACTTGGTTCACTATACAATTGTTATCAGTAATAAGTTTTAACAAACAAACCATAACGCCGTTTCGCCGCAGGGGTAGGCAGAGAGAATGGACCACCATTCTACTCTATACTGACATACCTCCAAAGATTCCTCCACATTCACAGCGAATCATACACGCACGTCGATTCTTCCGGCTTCTGACATGACCAACCTTTAAAATTTGATTAATTTGGTCTTGCCATGTTTTTCTCTGTCTACCTCGATTCCGTACTCCATTTACATCGTCGCTCCATATGTCCGAACCAACGAAGCGATCCTTTCATAATTTTGTTCATAATACCTTCTTTCGCTCTACATTCCTTTCTAATATCAGCATATGAGATTCTGTCGTACCTCCTTCTACCCCACATACGTCTTAGGGACCTCATCCCTACCTCATTTATTCTGCTCTCATCTTTCTTCTGCCAGTTCCATGATTTACTTCCATACATAAGGGTTGGGACCAGAACTCCATTATGAACAGCCATTTTCGCTTTCATTGATAAATTCTTGTCATTGTCCATTCGGACATCCGCTGTGAACATGCTACACAGTTTGCTTACCGGTTCCAAGTTCTCTTCATTCACACTTATATTACAAACTGTCATTTGCTTTTCCCTTTGAAAAACTAACACCTTTGATTTTCCGTCATTCATCATTAAATCGTTCGACTTGCATTAAGTTTTAACATTAAAGATAAAATATTTTTTCATACACGTCAAAAATATCACCATTAAAAATACGAATTTTTTCTACTAAACTATTGTTTTCTACACTACTGGCATACAACAACAATCAGAATTAAATTCAAAATAATCCAGAATATTTTCGGGCATGCCTTTGGAATAACTTTCGGAGAGAATCGAAGTATTCTTCGCTCACTCTCTTGTATTCAAAATATTACATATCCTACTCTTTCTTGATGACATTCTGGTCTTTGCCAATTTATATTATGATCCCAACTAGTTTCCCTTGGACCCAGGTTTCATCAGAGCAATATAATAACTGTTATTATATTGCCCTGATGAAGTATAGTTGCTATCATTTATAATAACCATACCATGGTTATATACCAAGTGTTTTATTATAAAATATCTATTAGTTTTAAAAGGACGCCTGTTGCCTCAAACATATTTGTGACTTCAATGTTTTAAAAAAATATTCAAATATCTAGAGTGGCGTATAAAAAAATGGTTATTGTGTCATTGAGATGGCAACGTGGCTTATTGCAAAAAGTTTCCACTGCAGATCCAATTTGATTAGAAGACTACAAATGCGTGCGTCAGAGGATCAATTTATTTTTTATATGAAGCGATACATCGGATACATCCCGCCTGAACACAGCCTAAATATAAAAACCCGTCGTCAAAAAAGGCTCACTTTGAGGACCAAAAAGCGTCAAGGAAATGTAATGCCTGTAACATCTTTTATGAGTTTTTCGATCATGTACGAAAAAATTTAATGTCTCTGTTACAGAAGACGAAAGTTAAAACGTAATTTATTTTCATTTGTTTCCGTTACGAGAGACATTCTGTTACACGTTAGTAGCGCCATATATTTTGTATGTCTACGAATATTTGATTGGATACTATAAAAAAAATCCTTATTTATTAAACTACATATATAATTATAAAGAAAACATATTTTGTCACCGATTAATTCTTATTTTTCTGTTAAATAGTTTGAATCCAAGGGATAAGTTTGTAGTAAAGATTAACAATTATTTTCTTGAATATAACAGGTCGCTTAAATCCAATATTATAAACCAATAAAATAAGACATTGCTGAGACCAGTACTTGTATATGGTGCGGTTGTTGGGCAATGGGGACGAAAATGTGCTGCTGGTCTTTGAAAGGAACAAGATGGAGTGTGAAGAGTGAGGAATAACCAGGAGCTAGAAGGATACCTAACATAGTGAAGTTAATAAAAATACAGCGTCTTAGATAGTTGACAACCAACAATATAAAGGATAGATACCCAGAGCTCAAAGAGGGAGAACTCATACAATGCAAGGGAAGAAGAAGAAGCACTAAGATAGAAAACGTTAAAAAGAAAAAAAAAAAAAAAAAATATATATATATATATATATATATATATATATATATATATATATATATATATATATATATATATATATATATATATATATATATATATATATATATATATATATATATATATATATATATATATATATATATATATATATATATATATATATATATATATATATATATATATATATATATATATATATATATATATATATATATATATATATATATATATATATCTTTATACTGCGAAGCCAGAGAGGAAGAGGAATAAGAAAATATCTATGAAATGTGTCTAGGAATCAGAGTGACAGCGGAGGGCGGACCGGAAAAAATAACAATTGTTCCTCCAACCAAACTCAAGCTGGATGTAATTAGAAAGATCCTTTGCTTTCCATGAGACCTAGATCCCATTTACTATAAAAACACCAGACAGAATCCAATACAACGAGGCACTAGCAAAGAGAAATCCAAGTTTGAATGAAACGATTATCATTAATTAACCAGAAGAATCATATCTCGATATACTGATAAAAATTAAAGACGGCCTACAAGAATAAGAAAAGAGTGCCGTTAAAGTAGCGAGAAAGAGAAAAAAGGGAGATATTATAATGAAAATAGACAGTGAAACAAAAAAATATGTGAAGGAAAATAAAAAAAAAGCAGTGAGAGATGTAAACCTTAAACTTCGAGGTGGAAAAACTAAGGTGATTCACCTCAGAGGCTTAGATTCGGTAGCGGAAGAAGCCGACGTCTTGGAAGCTTTGAAAAATGTAACCCTGGGTTCCTAACTAACTAACTAACCATCACGCCATTTCCCCGGAGGGGTAGGCGAAGATAATGGATCGCCACAATGCTCTGTCCTGACATACCTCTCGGGCTTCCTCTACATTAATACATCGTACCATGCACGCACGTCAATTTTTCCGACTTCGAATGTGACCGCCTTTTAGTAATTGATTAATTTGGTCATGCCATGTTTTCCTCGGTCGTCCTCGGCTTCTTTTTCCACTCACGCTGCTTGTGTACAACTTTTTGACCATTTTACTCTCATCCATTCGTTCCATATGTCCAAACCATCTCAGGGATTATTTTTTAATTTTATCCATGATGCAGTCATCTGCCTTATATTTCTTTTCTCATTTCATCGTTCGGTATTCTATCATACAACGTTTTCCCGCACATTCGTCTTAGTGATCTTATTTCTACGGCGTTTATCTTGCTTTCATCCTTCTTTTGTCAGTTCCAAGTTTCACTTCCATACATGAGAGTTGGCACTAGAACTCCATTGTGTGCTGCCATCTTTGCTGACTGACTTTGAGTGCGTCATTTTTTTTATTCCCAGCACCAACCCTTCTTTCGATGTCTTTCTCGATTTTTCCGTCTTTTGTAAACATGCTTCCCAGATACGTTAATTCGGTAACTTGCTCCAATTTCTTGCCCATCGCACTTATATTACAAATCGTCATACATTATTTTTTCTTGAAAACCATCACTTTAGTTTTAGACTTTGGGTTCCCAGAACAAATAATCGTAAGATCTCTTAGGCCGACAAGAGAAGGGGAAATAATTGCCACAGTCATCCTTAATGAAGTGGATGCACGAACCCTGATCGATATAAAAAAGAATCAGAGCGGGTTTAAGAATCTGCTACGTAAACAAGAGAGTGCAGGTGATCAAATGTTATCGATGCTGGGGATACGATCACATAGTCAAAAACGTAAAAATGAAGATAAAAGAATTTGTATACAGCAAATTGTTTGAACCCAATTACTACATAAAACTTTTTAGCTATTGATTCTCATGACATGTGATAGGTAGCCAATCTATCGCCATTTTATTGTCACTGTGAATTCTACACCAGATCAAATCGGTGTGACAATCACATTTTATTTAGCTCTATATTACTTCCTTATATCGGGATTTGAAATTCTGCCGTACTTCGTTTTGCCACACGTACGACTTAGGGCTCTCATCTCGACCACATTAATATCTGCTCTCATCCTTCTTCTGCATGTTCCATGCTTCGCTTCATATTCAACGAAATCAGATTTAATAAATACATAAGTACTCGTATAATATCAGTTACAAAGTGTTATTACATTTCCGGAATTTGTGCGTTAGAGAGAATTCCTAAAACTGTTTTTATTGTTACGCAAGGCCGTTTAAAATGGAAATGGAACACATTTGAATAAAATCCGAATAACTTTCACATACTTTGTAGTCGAATTTTGTAATTAAAATAACGAATAAATCAAGCCGACCGATAACAACTAATACTTTCATTGAAACAGAAAGCCAGATCTATTTTCTAAAATTTCTTATTGTATCGAATCTAATTTTAACAATATATATATATTTTTAAATAATTACTTATTCTTCTGTCTTTATTTCGACAGCAACCGGGTTCACCAGACTGGCTGGTATCAGTAAGTTGGGTCCAGTCTGCCTATGCCAGCCAGCCAGGCGCCACCTTCATCATTGGGAGAATGATATAAATTATTTTAAATAATTACTTAATCTTCAGTCTTTATTTCGACAGAAACCGGTTTCACCAGACTGGCTGGTATCAGTAGGCTGGGTCCAGTCTGCCTATGCCAGCCAGCCAGGCGCCACCTTCATCATTGGGAGAATGATATAAATTCTTTTAAATAATTACTTATTCTTCAGTCTTTATTTCGACAGCAACCGGTTTCACCAGACTGGCTGGTATCAGTAGGCTGGTCCAGTCTGCCTGTGCCAGCCAGCCAGGCGCCACCTTCATCATTGGGAGAATGATATAAATTATTTTAAATAATTACTTATTCTTCAGTCTTTATTTCGACAGCAACCGGTTTCACCAGACTGGCTGGTATCAGTAGGCTGGGTTCAGTCTGCCTATGCCAGCCAGCCAGGCGCCACCTTCATCATTGGGAGAATGATATAAATTCTTTTAAATAATTACTTATTCTTCAGTCTTTATTTCGACAGCAACCGGTTTCACCAGACTGGCTGGTATCAGTAGGCTGGTCCAGTCTGCCTGTGCCAGCCAGCCAGGCGCCACCTTCATCATTGGGAGAATGATATAAATTCTTTTAAATAATTACTTATTCTTCAGTCTTTATTTCGACAGCAACCGGTTTCACCAGACTGGCTGGTATCAGTAGGCTGGTCCAGTCTGCCTATGCCAGCCAGCCAGGCGCCACCTTCATCATTGGGAGAATGATATAAATTCTTTTAAATAATTACTTATTCTTCAGTCTTTATTTCGACAGCAACCGGTTTCACCAGACTGGCTGGTATCAGTAGGCTGGGTTCAGTCTGCCTATGCCAGCCAGCCAGGCGCCACCTTCATCATTGGGAGAATGATATAAATTCTTTTAAATAATTACTTATTCTTCAGTCTTTATTTCGACAGCAACCGGTTTCACCAGACTGGCTGGTATCAGTAGGCTGGGTTCAGTCTGCCTATGCCAGCCAGCCAGGCGCCACCTTCATCATTGGGAGAATGATATAAATTCTAAAAAAAATATTTTTAACAGAATATAAGAACCTAAGAATGTAACATGTAGATATTTAAATAAGACAGAGTTCAAGGGACGAACATTAAAAGAGTTTATTTGGTTAACCCATTACACCCTTCAAAATTGAAAAAAAAAATTTAAAAATCTTTCTAAAACGTACATTTAGTTAAATTCCACTAGTGTTTGTTTCTTCAACTGGTTTTGGCAGCTCGCTGGCACAATGAGTGGCAGCTAGCTGCCGAAACCGGTCAAAGTCACAAACACTAGTGGATTTTAACTAAAAATATATATTAAAAAGATTTTTAACATTTATCGTTTATTTTCATTGTTCACAATGAATTTCTACTTTAATATTTCATACAACTTCTTCTCGATGATGTATATAAATATAGACATATCTGCCTTACTGAGTATTGTCAAATGTGCTTTTTATGTGATTTCCCGGCGAGGCAAAACATGTCATCTCATAATATAAAATAAAACTTCTGAAAACCTGTCGTATTCATATATATTAATGAAGTTTTATAATACTCTATAGCAAAAGTCTCCAAACATTTTTGTCCCGTAGACTATGTACTGATTTTTCTGTAATGTGTAACTCCCTCATTAACTTGTATTGATTTTTACTAATTCATTAACAATTAATTTATCTTTGAAAGCTGACACAAAGCTCTTCACTTTAATAGGGTTTACTGTAGAAAATATATTTTTTAATAAAATACACGTTAAGATTTATGGTCAAACATATATTATTATAATAAAAACGAAACCAAATTTTAATCCAACATTATTACATAAAATAAATCTTTGTTTTAATGGGTGTGACAATTTTATAAAATAAACATATAAATAAGTAATTTATGTCTATTATAAAAAAGTATTAACATTGGTTATTTCTGTGAAGTGGATCATTATATTTATGGGACCTAAAATTTTGGTGACGGCCTGCCTAAATGGGATCCACTCTCGTGAACCTTCATTTACATCTCATGCAACTCCATTTTTTTTTTCATTAACATGGACCCCTTGCATGTCGGAATCGACCCATGGGGGTTGGGATGGTTGTCTTTCTAGGGCGTGATCTATTATAATCATTTGATAATGCACTAGTAAGACAAGACCTGTCACTTACATGAATATAAATATTATATTACAAAAAACAAATGTTGTGTGTGTTTTTTTTATTATTCAGAAACATTAAACAAATACAAAGCAAAAATGAATTTGATTTTGTTTCATGTCAAAGCTTTCAAAAATCCAGCGCAGACATAAAATATTTCATGTAGTACCTACTACGTAAAACATGGGATCCCAATGGTAGAGTGACTTGTTTGTCAGGCTTTTTGAAATTCACATAACACCATGCTACTTGATGGTAGACAATAACTCAAAAGGGATATGCAAAAGCTACGCATTTCCGATGCGTTCCTGCGCGGGAAATTCAATGTGAAGGGGAAAACCTTTAGCGTTTTGTGTTTTTCTGCCCTCGCTGGGTGATAAATGGAAGGGCTGTATATCATCGTTAGCTCGTTACCCGAGGTGCCCAGTTCCTTGCTAGTTTCTCGGATTTATTCATTCTACATTTACAGGTCCACCGTAAGATATTTTGGTGATTTAAGTCATTCTAACTCGGAATACTTTATTTATGATTTGATTAACTTAATAAACGCTAAGGCATTTACACTGTGGAATTCCATAGAAATATAATCCACAAAATATTTAAAATATATTAAAAAACAAGTTATGTTTCGGAGGATACCTTCATTTTCAGGTGTAAAAATATAATAAAAACGAAACAAATAAAGACTTATATAAAAATGCATATAAAATTCGATACAATAATTCAAATTTAAAAATTACTTTGGGCTTTTTGATACAAGTACTTATAATTATTTTCTTTATTATTATTTTTTTAACAGTAAGAACTAATAAATAATATTAAGTAATAATAATACATGATGATAATATATAAAAAAAATATATGTATTATCATCATGTATTATTATTATTTATTATTTCTTACTTATAAAATAATAATCATTATTTTTACTATTAGTACTTATAACAAATAGCCCAAGTTTATTTTTTAAATTTGAATTATTGTATCGAATTTTAAATGCGTTTTTATATTAGTATTTCTTTGTTTAGTTTTTCTTATATTTTTACACCTGAAGATGGAGGCATCCTCCGAAACATGCCGTTTTTTTAAATATTTTTTTTAATATTCTGTGAATCAAACAAAGTTTTTTTCGATTCCCTAAGTATATGATTTGATTGATCACAAGGTCAAATCCAATATGTTAGTTTCAAAATAGTTTATCAATTAGTTAAAGAATTGCAAAATACAAACAATCATTGCTTTCATACAAGGAATATATATTACTGTATGCTTAAAACGTGAAATTTAAAATACCTTAGGGTCTTCTTTTATTATCTTGGAAATTGGAGAGCGAAACTTGTCACTCTATTTGTATGTAATATTAACAACACTACAATCAAAACTAAGCGAAGCAATAAACTGGCACAAGAAGGATGAAAGTAGAATAAATGCAGTAGAAATGAGATATCTCAGACGAATGTGTGGAAAATCTGTGTATGATTGTCAAATAAAAATATAAGACGTAAATGCAGTGTGAATAAAAGTGTTATGAACAAAATAATTAAAGGAACATTAAGATGGTTTGGACACATAAAAAGAATGAATGAAGAAAGAACAGTAAAAAAGTAAATGTTAACAATGTTAATAGAACTACAAAAAGAGGATGACCGAAAAAAACATGACACGATCAAATAAAGCTAATATTGAATGTAAGCCGCACGAGGAGTCGGAGAAATTGACGTGCGTGCATGGCACTATGCATGAATATTGAGGAAGCGAGAGAAGTATGTATGGAAGGAAAAGTGTGCCAGTACATTATTTCTGCCTACTTCTTCGAAGAAACGGCGTGATAGTTAGATTGTTAACACTAAAAATAACTCTCACAATCTAATATTTTCCATAATTTTGGAAAAATTTTCAGATTATAACGAGTATTAATAAATGTTATATTTACGATATTTAAATAGGGCTAGCTGATTCCTTCAGACGGCCCTGCTGTGGGCCCTTGGAAGTGCGTTGTTTAACGCCGGGACGGTGCTCCTTGACTAGTAACTAATGACCGAGTTTCAAGTTCTTCGAGCTTAATTTAAGAACTTTTTTAGAAAACTTAATTAAAATTTGTTGCTTGCCTCAGGACAGCAACGATTAAGAATAACGGATTACCACTGCTTTCATATACAATACTATTTGTAAGTAAACTGCAGAGATTTTGTGTGCTGAAAACCTTTTTCTAGTTTTAAAATTAGAATCCAGAGTTTTCCATCAGAACAGACACATTCATAAAGAATTTTGCTTATCGAATTCTTAGAAATCTAAATGATATTGAAAAATTGGTTTTAAAGAAGTTTCATTATATTTATTGGGTGAATAGAAAATTAAAAACTCTACGATTATACATATTTTTTTGATAAATTGTACATTTTTTATTGTATTCCCACGAGTAGAAAACTCATTATGTGACTTAAGATAAGTTGCACAATCAATGATTATAGGGCATTCAGCAAATATTAAAAATATTGACATAAAGAACTAGAATGGCAGTGCACAATGGTGTTCTTCTACCGACCCTTATGTATGGAAGCGAAGAATGGAACTGGCAAAAGGAGGATAAAAGTAGAATAAATGCAGTAGAAATGAGATCTCTTAGACGAATGTGTGGATACACTGTGTATGATAGAGTGTCGAATGAAAATATAAGAAGTGAATGCGGTGCGAATGATGGTGTTATGAACAAAATAAAGAAAGGATCATTAAGATAGTTTGAACATATGGAAAGAATGAAAGAAGAAAAAATGGTAAAAAAGTTATATGTAAATGATGTAAATGGAACCAGAAATAGAGGAAGACCGAGGAATACGTGGCACGATCAAATAAATAAAATATTGAATGTCGGCCAAGTGAGGAGTCAGAGAAATCGACGCTCGTGCATGACACGATGTATGAATGTTGAGGAAGCGAGAGAAATATGTCAGAAAAAATTGTCAATCCATTATTTAATCAACCTACCCCTCGTGGAGACGACGCGGCGTGATGGTTAGTTAGTTAGATTATTATTACGTATATATAATATATTAAACATAGTTAAATTTCGATAAAAAACCGACCTTATCATGAAAACAGAATACTAGTTTTTTGTCATTGTTTAAAAACACAATATACCACTCTGAAATGTAAAATTCTTTTCTCGTTTTTTGAAGGAGGTAAGAAAATCTTTTTGCACAGTTTTCTTTAGTTTCTATTTTAAAATTTTATAACATCTACACTCTTTCATTTCACAGGTCACATTTTATGGTGTAAATCCAAGAATAGTGGCTGAGAGATTTAAATATTCAACTGATTGATGCGGCATTTTCGTGGATAGGTTTTTATAACTTGTTTATTCAAATATACGTTTAGTTTATTAGTTAATCATTACTTGTTTTCGATATCAGCTAATCCATTAGCAAAATGGGCTAGTTTCATTATTCTTTCGTATGAAGCACTTAAGTTGTGGAGTACCATTTTTAAAATAAATATGAAAACACTTTCATATTTTGTTTTTACATCACCTTATTGGTTAAACGAACCAACCGGTTCCATTCCCCTCAGAGCCACGCGGTAGATAGGAGAAATTCATGTGTGGACATTGCACGATGTATGATTGTTGAGGAGTTGAGGAATAACAGGGTGGCGGACAATTATTTCTGCCTACCTTATCGAAAATACGGCATGATGATTAGTTTGTTAGTTTGTTTTTGTTTTTAATACCTATAATTTTATCTTTGACATAGTTTTTTTTTTCATTACATAAATATAGCTTGACGGCAATTGTTAAATAAACAAAATATGCGAGATACTTATAGATTACTTAGAAAAACAAACAACTAGACGAAAAAATGGAAATGGTGGCATATAGGTAGACAGAACGCTGTTCTCACAGTGTGTGATTTCCGACCAGAAAATTGGATTCTGTCGGTTCGCGCTTTTATCCTATATGTAGCTTGCCCTCGGAGCTTTGTGTAGGCATGTACCCTACTACGAGGTAGACTATTTCATGGAAAAGTGTTTAAAATGTTATATTATCTTAAGCCACGTAAAAGCAAGCAACGCTCACAACATAATGAGTATTTAGAAAATGACATGTAAATAAAAACAACATCTGAACACGATTAATAAAATATTTTTTAACGAAGTACGAAAAAAATTAAACGATTCTGACGAAGTTGGTTTAACTCAACAGAAGAAGTACACACATAAACAGGATAAAAATGTTTTGATTTATCAAATGTTTTAATTTCAAAACGTTATTTTATGTATCATAATTTATTGATAAATCGGGTGGCGGTCTAGGGGATAGAAAGCTTGGCTCCTGATCCAGGGGACATGGGTTCATCTCCTGAATACGACCAGATTCCTTCTTCATAATAATGAGCTATTTTCTGCTCACATTGAAGATTGTAAAATAAATTCTAATATCATTGATTAAAATCCTTGGTATTAGTCTTTTTTTTTTTTTAATATAAAAAAAAAAATTCAATTGTCCTGTTAAATAATTAGTTGTTTGTAACACCCGATGATACCAACAAAGGTTGGCAAATGAGCTGTCGTGACAATCTTATAAAACAATCAGTAATAAATTGTGATACGTATAATAACAATGTATTAAAATTAAAACATTAAATAATATTGAAGAATCATAGGTATTCAAAAAAAAGAATGGACTTTGATTTCGTTTAAATCGAAAATTGTACGTATAATTCTAACAATCTTTCGTAACGGATAATGTCAAGGGATCTTTAAAATATATTTTTGGTAAAAAACGAGTTTCTGCCGAAATCTGAATGTATTGGAAGCAAAGGTGCTTAAAATATATTTAAAATAAAAATATATAGTCATGTTTCAGACAAACAGTCCTTCTTCAGTAAAGATACATCGCAAGCTTAATAGAACACTGGCTTAACTCAAAAAAGCAAGTTTTGCTCAATCTGACATGAGTCGGTGTTTTAACAAAAACAGTCGGAAAACACGTACGAATGAAAAAGACCGATATAGTATTATGAAGGTCAATTGGCGGAATTTTGACTTAATTTTAACGCGAAACGATGGATAGCGTTAACACAAGCCTCTGTCTAATGTTAACTCAACTATGACCTAAACCATAATCGGTCAGTTTACTACTATTAAGCGTGCGACATATTAATAAGAAAGATAAATATGTATCTTTACTGAAGAAGGACTATTTGTCCGAAACATGTCTATATAATTTTATTTTTTAATATAAGTGTTGTGTATACAAAGTGTATAAAAAAGAAAAATATAAATTAACCATCATAACAACACTATTGTTTTTATTCCTATTTGAATTTGACATATTAAAAGTAGTTTGACCTAATAGAAGTACTCTACCTAATCGGGTGGTGGTCTGGGGAATAGAATGCTTGGCTCCTGATCCAGGGTACATGGGTACTCTTCATAATAATGAGCTACGAGTATTTTCTGCTATTATTGAAGATTGTAAAATAAATTCTAATACATTTGAATTAAATCCTCGATGCTAGTTTTTATTTTAATCTTTAGATCTAATATTAAAAATTAAACGGTTGTTAATGAATTTGAGAACCTGTGCTATAAAAACAAAGTAATATCGATTATATGCAGTATATAGTAACTCACACACGCGAGCTTATTTATTGAAAGACATCCCCCATGATTAATTCGAAACTGAATGAACAATCAATCTTTCGCCCGGCCATAGATTGGACGTCAGATTGACTCCTCGACCATTTTGTCCGTATTTCGTCAGCTCGTCTCTGCGCAGAGCCACCGACATCTTGCGGCCAGGCAGCGAGGCTTACGTGAAGTTCTTTCTCATTAATCAGATTTCTTAGCCTTGCCCGGCCCATCTCCAGGACGTACTACGAGCGGAATAACTGCGGAGCGAAAAGCGATAAACCTGCGAATTTCTTATTGATACGGTGAACGTGTCTTACAGTGCTTCGTTTTTTATTTTATTTATATAATTATTGATTTATGCTAACGTGATATTCGCATTTACTTATGCTTTATTGTATAACATTAACACGAGCCCAATTATTGATATATTCCAATTACCCTTCAATCCTAAATAAATAACAGCTACCTATACATTAAAAAAACTCCATCTTCTTTGATTTAATATACAAATAACGATTTTCTTTTAAAAATTATTTAAAACACTTTTATACTTTATTGAAGGTTATATAATAATAATAAATCTTAAGTTAGTTTACTCATAATATATTATATTTACACCTGAGAATGGAAATCACCTCTGAAACATGTTGTGTTAGGTATTTTTATTCTTCAAATAAACATTCTTTATAATTTGTTTTTACACCACTTTACTTTGTTTTATCAAAACAACCAGTTTCGCCCCTGCCGGAGCTTCCTAAGGGTTACAAAAACATATGCTAATTTGTTTTTGTGCAGAATATTTATTATTAATAAAATCTCTCTACTTTTATTTCAAAGTGTATTTTATCTTCAGTATAGAAAACATATTATAAACAGGTAGGAAGGAATAACCATCGTTAGCCGTTAATACAAGGATTCTTGGAAATGTTTAAAAATCGAATTTTATTCATATTTATGTTTTATATTCATATTCATATTATGACACAGTTATAGAAAAATGATTTAATTGAATTTTATGATATTCCGTAATGATATGAACTCCATAAAATTACCCAGTATTATCCCGACTAGTACGGCCGCAAGATAACACCAATATTGACGCGTTGGGTTGTAACAAATTGGGCGATTTGTTAAAGTTTATTGCGTGTATCGTTCTATTTAATATCCCTGTATAACGTTACCGTTGTCGATTTATTTTACTAACTTTAATTACGGACAATGTCTCGAGTTTACGAAATATATAAAAAAAAGTGATGGCTAGCTGCGCTAACTTTTGTTACTCACAGTTAAAGAAACCCAAAAAGACAAGTTCTGTCGAGCATTATTATTTATTTATGGGTTATGAAATTTAAAAAACTACTCATCTTTTTCGCAGATTCAATTCTACGGACTGATTTCCAAGAAAGTGTTGAGCCTCGTCTTCTACCGTGTTCCGTCTTCTGCAGCGCTCTTTTATTCAATATATAAGACGCAGTTCACGTCCTCGCATACCTGTTACATATACTCCCATCGGAGGGATCCTCTTTAATTCGCTATCTTGCTCGCCTCTCCACGAAGATTTTGATAACTTCTCTCATTCATTGGATACTACTGAGAACCTCGTCATTCGTGATGTGGTCTCTCCAGAAAATACCTTACATTCTTTTATAGCACCACTTCTCAAAGATTTTAATCTCTTTCGGTTAGATACCACGTCTCACAGCCGTTCATCAAGTTGCTCCATACATATGTTTTATTTAGTAGTGTTCGGAGCAACTCCTGGTACTTGATTCCTTCATACGCATATTTTGTTAATTAATATGAATGAAAACGTCTCTTTTCTGGAAGTTTTATAAAAAAATATATGAATTACCTGTTTCACCTCTCTAAGGCATTATAAAATAACAATAAAACTTCTAGAAAGTGGACGTGTTCATTCGTAGGTATTAATTATTTAATATGGAGTTTGAAATCATTGTTTAAGAATTATTAAATAAATATTTTGTTAAGGTTCCTATGCGTAGTTACTTATAACCGATTATTTATTTCTAGAAAATTAAAGTAAAAATATTCATAAACGAAAATCTTGTTTAAACACGTTATTATCTTCGCCCTTTCTTCCAGCTATGCTTTAATTAGATTTTTTTTATACGGCATTTTTTCCAATGAATCTTTGGAATTTCTATATTTAAAACGCTTATTACTGTTTTTATTATTGTTATTTTTCATGATGAATTTGGCGAATTTGATATTTTCATTGTGAGTTTATGAAACATTATGAAAATAGAAATTTTAGTATAATATTATTCTTACCATCCGATAAAAATAATGTCTATTTTTAAGAAAATTACAGATTATTATTTTCATTTTCAAGGATTTAAAATAATGTTAAAATTTTTGTATTAAAACATAATAAATTAAATATTTTACATACATATGAAAAAAATGTTAATAAATGTAGGCAAAACTTTCCGGATAATACCATATGAGTATATTTTGTTTTTCGAGCTGTAGTAAGTCTTTTGTTATTACTAAAGGGTTACTTTTAATTTCTTCTATTCATCATGAATTTGTGTTACAGATTCATAATTAAACAGTATATTTTTCTTTACTTTTAAACTTGTTCATATAAAATAATAAAACACTTTTAACATAATTATGGTCATTACAATTGATGCCAACTAGCTTCGCTTGTACCCAAGCTTCATCAGGGCGATAAAATAATTTACGAGTATATCACCCTTTAAAGGTTACTTTTAAATTCCGCATCATGTTTCCAAACAAAAATAGATGTTGCCAAGTATTTTTTTTCGGTAATTTTTTTTTCATTGATCATTTTTACGGTCAATCAATTTCGATACTCTTCATACATATTCATCAGAGCAATAAAAAAAACAATAATATTCTTTCACAAATCAAATCTCCGTAAATGCTAGAATGTTTCGATTGCATGCAAACATGCTTTACCGTCAAGTTTTCCGCTAAAGCAAAATGATTTTATCCTGGATTTTAGCTTCCTATTGCAGGCGGGTCTTGTTATCCCATTCAGTTAATCCAGGGTCTAGTCCTGTCATGGCGAGATTAATGGACACAAGGAAACGTGTTGTCTCCGGGACGGTTGAGTATTATTTACTATACAATTTATAATTTCACGGGTTCACACAAAGGTCAGTGATAAGTGTAGTGAAATACGAGTATATAAAGAGCCAACAACAATACGAGATTTGTGAACAAGTTTTTAATAACACTGTGAAAATACCACAATATAGAAGCTTTATTTACGGTGTAGCAAAACCCAACTTTAGTGTACCTGAATGTTGGCCAAGAGGTCAGAACTGATCTGAACAAAGTAAAGTGCCATTTTTATAAACTTAATTAATTTTAAGTATTGATTGTAACTCAATAAAAAGTTAATTTAATTTAGCTTATAAGTTAAAATAACATTTATTGATTTTGAGGCGGTACGAAGTTCGTCGGGTCAGCTAGTATATAAAATAAAATTGCAATCCTGTTTGCGTGTTTTTTATATGTTATATAATACTTAGAATCATTAGTCATTTTATTTTATATCCGAGTGTAATACTTAGAATCATTATTCGCCTTGAAATATGTAAAATCATTTGTAAACAATTTCTAAAAATATGTTTTTCTTAGAAACAATTTATTTCGTTCTACCTCAAAAATCTTATTTTTGATTTCCATAATATCATTTAGTATCCCCTAACTTTTAATGTAAATCGTTTTTTTTTTTGCACACTTAAATTTTTTTTACAATTAACAATACCAATTTCTTCTCATTTTGTTTTCTACACCACTGTCATACAACAATAATCAGAACAAAATAATCAAGAAACGTTCAAGGGGCATGCCCATCGTGTGCATTTCGAATTACTTTCGGAGAGAAAAGAGCCATTCGTCTCTCGCTCTCCTGTATTCAAAATATTCTCGTACTCTTTCTTGATGACATCTGGATTTTTGCCTATTACGATACATTTGATAATGCCTTAGATAGGCGAAACATATTTATTGTGAATTCACGTGTCCAAAAATGGGTATAGATTGGCTACCTATTACATTTAATAAGAATCAATAGCAAAAATGTTGTATACAGTAATTGGATTCAAATAACCTGCCGTATACACATGTGGAAAGCAACGGGAAACTATCACATTAAAAGACCCAAGTGGCATCCCAAGAACCAGCATAAATGTTAAATTTTGCCGTAAACCAATCCCTTGGATTGAAACTAGTGAGGAAGAAGATATTTATTTTATTTGAAATATTAGCTTAAAATTCTAATACCTGATTTAAAATCAGATTCGTAGTTCTATAATGTAATGAAGCATTCGGTGAGATTGATTCATTCAAAAAATATTATAGTTATTCTTGAATGTGTATCTATAATTTCAATGTATAAACATTTCATAGCTCGTTCATACAATAACGGTGCAAAGCTTAACCAGATGGTCCAACATTTGGTTAAAGCCTCTTAATATAATTAATAAGCGGAAGGACCCGGTAAAGCTGCTTGTCCGATAAATTCACTATTTTCGACTGAAATTTAGGGATGTGGGTTAACCCCAGTGTCATCACACTTCACCCTGTTTACATCGCAGCTCGCTAATGTGAAAACATTGTCGTACTTCGCGGAAGGACGCTCTATTTATAGATTTATTCCTCTAATTCATAAATTTGTATTTTTTTTACATCCTCACAAATTACTATTTTATCCAAATAATTATTCATTAATTTGGCGTTCGATTTTGAAAATTTGGTTTGGTTCATGTGGTGCGGTGCTCCTGTAAATTTGGAGATATTTCGTGTAAAAGTGAATTGTTTTAGTCAATTTAACTGTTGCCGCACTTTATAATAGTTAATTGTAACACGTAATACGTTTGTACTGTTTTGCTGTTAAAATTATATTAGTTTTATCGTTTTTATAAAGAATTTTGACAGGTGCAAAAATAAATTTTTCATTTCATTCAATGACAATTTGAATAAATTCTTCAATATTATTTTTAAGTTCTTGCTGGTTAAGTGCCTAATTACAGCTAATTTAAAAAACGATGGATACGTGTAACATAAATTAAATAAACACAAAAATCCGGATCGTCCATGTCAACATGTGCTACATGGAAAAAAATCATTATGTGTTATTACATTATGTGCTAAATTAAGAAAAAAACAGTGGGTTTGTGGAACATATATTGAATAGACAATATGTGCACCATCTAAAAAGAACATTTTGTGTTAAATTATTATTACTTTGTTATTTTATTTTATATCATTGTATTTTATATTATTTGTTTTAGATTTATTTTGTGGGTGTTGGACGATGAAGAAGGATGGAGTGCCGCATCAGTAAAAGTGTGACAGTCCATTCTTTCTGCCTACCCTTTCGGGGAGACGGCGTGATGGTTAGTTAGTTAATTAGTTACATTAAAATAAATAATAAAATGTAAGAAACTTATGATGGTAAGTAGTAAACATTATCGACTGTCCCTCGTATCCGGGGAAAACTGTCCTTCACGGTTGCGGGTCCTCATGGGGCTAAAGAGTCAAATTTTGGACCCTCACATTCTGGGTCATCTAGAACAGAGAAATACGTTGGCAGTGAAACCGTCTCCCGATGGCCTCTCCTTTCGTCTCCTCCTCCTCTCTGCGACATCATCTCTGCACTGTACTTTAAAGTCCAGCCTGCCTTCATGTTGATTCTCCACCTAGATCTGTCTTCTACAGTCTTTTCTCAGAACTCACAATCGATATCAGTCTTTTGGATTTTTGCTTTTATGGAATATTTGAAGCGTTTTGTCTGACCTCCATGTGAACGTGTTCCTTGGGCGTACAGAATTTTTTTTGGTGTCTAGTCTCAGGCATTCCTACGACATGGCCAGCCTAGCGCAGTTGTCTCGAAATGATGGCAGCTAAATTATATCCAACGAATGACTGAAATATTATATTTTGTTGTTGATCGAACAAGAACGTAAATGATTTAATGATCTTGTTTGATTACTGACCACGGGCAGCCACATACCAACTTTGAGGGACAGTAACAAGAACTTCTAGAACTAATAAGAACTAATGATGAAATTTTACAAAGAAATGTCAATTAACAACCTTTATATTATCCATAAGTATATTTTTATGTTGACATTTAAATTCATATTTAAGACTGAAAGATTTGCTTTTAATTTGAGTTAAGTGAGATTAATAATAAACGAGGTGTTTGTCTTATCTACGAAAATTTAATTAAGAAATAAAGAAATACTTACTTACTTCCTATGGCCATAGAACTCTTGAAAAGTTTTAGCCTCCTTGATGATTTTCCGCCAAGCTCAGCAGTCCTATTTGCCCAACCTAGCCAGATCAGCCAAAACATTGTCCATCAGGATAAGGAGCTGCTGGGTCATTGTACGATAGATTTTGTCCCTGATAGATTTCTCCGACAGCGACAGCACAGATTGTTTTACCAACCGGCCACCAGGACCAATCTGCCTCTGGTGACACCGGTGAGAAGAGCAATTAGTCTGCTGAACGCGGTCTCCTCGAAGATCGACGTCTTTTATATTAGTAAAGGTACGTTCAGGGGAAAAAATACTCTTGACTTTAGAAAGTATGTTGTCTTCCTAATGTCGAACCATCTCTAATGCGTTCCTGGTACTTTGTTGTATTTTTATAATATTTTACCTGTACTCAATAGACGCCTTAAACATTTTCCTGTTTGTAATGTCTTTTGAGTTAATAAACTAATTTGATTAGATTTGATTTGATATCTTGGTTGGTCCTATGCCTCCAAGTTCCCGCTGCAACACCGGGTCTGGGTCCCAGGATCATTCTTAGTAGGTACCTATTCTATTCTCAAACCAGTAGATTCTTTGTTGTTCTTTTAGAGTAATTTGTCCACGACTCAGAACCATATGTCACCTCTGATTTGATGATGGTTTTATAAATACTTAGCTTGGTGTTTCTGAATAGAAGCTTGGACTTTAGAAAAGTTTGCAAGGAGGCTGCAGCTCCTGGGCCTTTTTGAACTCTGTGTTCCAACTCCGCGTACATATCGTTGACTTCCGTCATGATCGTACCCAGATAAGTGAACTTTCTGACTTGCTCAACTTTATCTACCTCCATTCAAATATCTCTCAGTGGTGAGGCTAGGCCATTATTACTCCTGGAAATAAAACAATAAATAATAAAATAAACAACAAAATATTAAATGCAATTAATTAATTCAGTGCTCTTAATATAAAATATTTTAAATGATATTTAAATTCTAACGCCATTCTATAATTGATCAATTTGTTAGGTTATCCAAATCTGACGATTTTATTCAACTTGATCCTTGCTAACGATATAGTCCATTAAAGTAACGAGTGCCCGAACGAAGTAACGGTGCGCATCCGTTACCAAAGCTCAGTCTACGTTTCTCCGTCATTCTGTTATATCACTATACCGTAGCCCAACACGGATCGCTATCACAGAACGGGGGTGAGTGCTTTCTAAGCACCTCGATAAGTGTCATTTCTGAAATAGAAAACTATCTAAGTAATTATTATTTTACAACGGCGTCTGGGTATTTGTTAGGATCATTATTCGCTCTTCTGTAGCTTAAAACTCTAAGGTTTTTGTGTTAATTGAATGAGCATTTCTAAAAATAAACTCGGAACATAAATCTAAGGTCCCCTTTACAATAAACTGACTCTAAAATAATATTAATGTTAATACGAGTATATGCGGAAACGAGAGGTCCGACAGTCTTGTTTTTTAAATATCAATTCAAAGTATCATTAAATATAATTTTATTTACTAACTAACTAGCTAACCATCACGCCGTCTCCCCGAAGGGGTAGGCAGAAAGAATGGACTGCCACACTTTTCTTTCCTGACATATTTCTCTCGCTTCCTCAACATTCATACATCGTGTCATGCACGCGTCGATTTCTCTGACTCCTCACATGGCCGACATTCAATATTTGATTTATTTGATCGTGCCACGTTTTCCTCGGTCTTCCTCTATTTCTGGTTCCATTTACATCATTAACATATAAATTTTTTTTAATTGTATAATTTAGAGAGAAAAGAAAACTTCCTAAAAACAAGCGTTTTCACCAATATTAAATATTTGATATGAAGACAACTTCATTGTCTAAGAAACCATAAATAAATTAAATTTGTTATTTTTTGAGGATTTTAATACATACTATTCTTCTTAATAATAATGAGTATATATTTTAAAATGTATATTTCAAACGAATGAAAACGTTTGTTTAATTATATTTTATGGGAATGATAAATTTCTACTTGGTGACGCATTAACAAATGAGTTGATAATGGGATTTTTCATCAATGTTTAAAAAACAATAAACCAAAGATATCAATATATGTTTTAATGGTGTATAATCTGCTCAGTGCTGCTATTTGGTGTGAAGAGCTGAACTCTGAAAATTATCACATTGATAAAACAAGCCTGAATTGTGGACTTTAGGAAAACACTCAAGTTTACGTAAACAAGTGATAAATAAATAAGTGCTGAAAGGCATGTGAACGGATTATCACCGATCCACTTCAATATATAGTTTGTTTAATTATTTTGTGCAATCCAAAAAATATATACTGCAGCTGATAATTGAGGATACGATTAGAGGAAGAATAGGCATAGTACGCAGAAGAATATCATGATTCAAAAACATTAGAAGGTGGAGTTAATTACTGGCTGTGGGCAGCCTCATATACGCTTCAAGAGGCAGTAGTAGAATAAACATATCAAAATAAGAAAATATGTATTATAATGTATAGGTTTATTTTTAAAGTGTCAATCCTAGATATTGGTTTGCAGCAACGTCTAACACCTTTGCTGATTCTTGGGATGCTACTTGGGCCTTTTTATATTGTATTCCCGTTGATTTTTAATTTCTTATATACAACGTGTTATTTGAACTTAAATGCTGATTATATTTCTTCTTTTTTTTTCAAATTTTCATCGCCGGAAATCCAATCCGGGACCTCTGGTGTGGCAATCATAACTATTGCTATGCCACTGTGCTACGAAGGCCGTCAGTAATTAAATTAAATACTTCTTCTTTCTTCTTCTTACCCCTATTCCTCATGATTTTAATTAAATACGTGTTTAATATTTAGATGTGTCATATAATCATAAATTGTCATAAAATTTTTGATGACAGATTTTTTCTTAGCAACCTAGTTTCTTGAATGAAAATGCCGAAAATCATTCTCCGTAGATGGCGTTAGTGGGTGGATTATATAGGTTAATCTTGAAAAGATTCACAAGTGTAATCAAATCTACATAGATGGCCACTTAAAACTGACACGTGAAGATAGATATGGATTTGAAGTATATATACAACTTCCAAAATTTGTCAAGCATGATCATAATAACAAAGGTGGAATGGGGAATGTTGTAATTACATAAAGCGTCCGCTTAACCCAACCAATGACAGGTCATAAGTCCTGTAAACACCTTGATCATCCATATTCAGTTTCCAGTTTGCGTCTTCGTCTCTATTGAGATACAATTAAATCTTAATTTATTATTTTTAATGAGCTACAATATCCTAATTAGACAATCTCAAATATCGCAAAAGAGTATTTTAAAAATGTGAAGATATCTTATTACTGAATTCGTATAATTAAAATATTTCCAAACAAATTAACGGAAATTTTCTTTGAAACATGAAATTCGATAATTTTTTTTGCGGGGCATTTTTATACAAGGAATTTTTTTGATTGAAGGATTTTCATTAAAACGCTTTCTCACTTTTTCATTTTAATAATTATAAATGGTCAACATACGTATTAGCCGTTGTAAACGCAAAATTTAAATGTGAGTTACTATTTAAAATTTGTAACAAAAAATCACTCATTTATTTATTGTTTCTTGAACAATGATGTAAAACTCCATATTTAATAATTAATATGTTTTTCCTTTAGTTTTATATATAATACTTAGAAACGTTAGTCACTTTGAAATATGTAAAATCATTTGTATACAATTTGTAAAAATATGTTTTTCTTAGAAACACTTTATTTCGTCCTACCTCAAATAACTTATTTATTATTTATATAATATCATTAAGTATCCCCTAACTATGCAATCATTGTCATAAAATTTCTTAACGAGTTCCAAGAAACTCTTTCCAATATTTCTGAACCTACCCAAATAATTATTAGTTAAAAATGTATAGTCACATTAATTTTCCTTAATTACCATATTCTGCTCCATTTACTAGTGTAGGTATATAAACTGCAACGAGTTGAAGTTTTGTCACATTTGATAATGCTTTAGAAGAGCGAATGATGTCATTCCCATAAAATATAATAAAACTTCTAGAAAACAAACGTTTTCATTCGTATTAATTAATCACTTTATTTATGTTTATGTGGTACCTATGAATTAAGGACCGAGAATATGTAAATAAACAACGAAAACATTTATCATTTAAAACTATCATACTTCAATCACAGGTTTTAAAAAAAATTAATGTATATACGAGTATTTACCCTGCTAATTTGTCTAAATAATTTTTTCTAAGAATATGTTTTTTCAAATAAACTGATTCCCTAGAACGGGTTACCCCAGTTGGGAGGCATTAAAACCACATACTTAGTAAATTATCTTCTTCTTCTTCAAGTGCCCCGTTGGGTCCCCCAACATTGGCAATCACCTCGGCGAACCTGTCCCTGTCCTGCGCCGCTCGGAACAGCTCCTCCACACTTCGGATGCCGGTCCACTCCCTCACGTTTCGCAGCCAGGACATTTGTCTCCTTCCGGGCCCTCGGCGTCCCTCAATTTTCCCCTCCAATATCAGTTGGAGAAGGTGGTACTTTTCCCCAAGCAGTATATGACCCAGATGTGAGATTTTTCGAACCTTGATATTTGATAACAATAAATGTAAATGATTCATAAATAAAATTACATTTTATCGTGCAATTTTTAAAGTAGAAATAATGCATTGTCACTGATTTAAAAATATAATTATATAGATTTATATTTTGCAACAAGCCGAGTTTTTGTATACAATATAAAATGGTTATTTACGCCAGTAAGAAGAAAAAAGTTTTAATACTTATGTGATGAGTTGTTTGCGTGTGAATAGGTTAAATGAAAGGTCACCGGTTGTCGTTATTATTTATTGAGTATGCACTGACACAATGTTGAGCAACAAAATGAAAAGGTGAGAGCAAAAACGCGGTTGCAGACATCCGTGCGCTACGGTGCCCGAGGCCAGTATTGTGGTGAATAAAATACTTTCTTTCAATATAGTGCTATTATTATTATTCCTCTATATTAAGTTTCAATGTGATTCGATCCGGTGACGGCGCGAGAGAGCACCGCTCCGTGTTCCTTCTATCCTCCGCGCGTGTGTTACTTGACTCCTTCGCTCTTCCATGCGCGACCTTCGTATCTTCTATCTCCCTACACCTACTTACTTACAATAACAAAGGCACTCACTACATCCCACTTTGGGCCCCGGCCTCCTCCAGAATTCTTCGGCACTCTCCCTGGTCTTCTCCCATTCGCTGGAGGTCTCCCAACCATATAAGTCGCAGTATTTTTATTAACGCATACTACTACCGAGGTTTTATTTTATATGCGAACGCAAATATCCACGCATATTCATTCATACGGTATTATTTAAACTCTAGGGTGGATTGACCATATTTGCCGAGCCGGAGAGACCAGAGTAATCCAGACCTGACACCAGTCAAGACCACCTGTATTGAGACTTCTAGTAAGGCGCCTGGTGTATAACGTTCTAGCTGATCTGACTAAGTTGGGCGAAAGGGGCTGCTGGGAGCAAAAAGCACATGTTCAAGGAGCTTTGAATAACAACACCAAAGAAGTTAAAACTCTTCACGAGTTGTACGATCATCTGAAGTACGCTTATGGTAATAAACTTATTTAATTAAAAACGTAATACGTAATACGTTTGTACTGTTTTGATGTTAAAATTATACAAGTTTATTCGTTTATATAAAGAATTTTGACAGGTGTAAAAATAAATTTTTCATTTGTTCCAATGACAATTTGAATAATTTCTTCATTATTGTTTGAAAGTTCTTGCTGGTGTTGGTTTTTTTAGGTGCCTAGTAACAGATTATTAAAAAAAAGCGGTGGATACGTGGAACACAAATTAAATAGACAATATGTGCACCATCTAAAAATAACATTTTGTGTTAACATATTTTTATTTTGTTATTTTATTTTTTATCATTGTATTTTATATTATTTGTTTTAGATTTATTTTGTGGATGTTTTACGATCAAAATGTGCACGGGAGATGCCTATTGGTGGCGATGAGGTTCGCAACCCATCACACTCCGTCTCCCGCGGGGGCGAAAAGAGAAGGATGGAGTGCCGCATCGGTCAAAGTGTGACAGTCCATTCTTTCTGTCTACCCTTTCGGGGAGACGGCGTGATGGTTAGTTAGTTAGTTAGTTTTAATTAAAAATACAATTCTTAGTAAAGTCAGTTTATGATCCAACAGTAAGGTAGTGCCTGATATTGAGGAATGACAAGCAGCGGTTTTTAGTTAAGGGGTTAGGCCACTCTAGGATTTTCTAAAAATCGTTTTTTTGTTTTTTTGTTTTGAAAGGTCTAATGGAAGAATTAACATGGAAGAGCAGAACACTAAGCTAGCAGGCCTATTATATGGTGAGGGTATCGCGGATTAAAGGTATTGCAAAAAAAAATTATGACTTTCTATAACTTAAAACTTAAAACGCGTTTATCTCACTACATTTTTCAAGTTGGCCGCACCAATAATTCGAACAATTTTCAATCACTTCAAATTTTAACCAGATCTTTAAAAATGTACTGTCCAAAAAAGTACGTAGGATTTTTTTATATATTCTTCTTCTTAAAGTGCCCTGTCAGGTCCCCCCGACGTTGGCGATCACTCTGGTAAACTCTTTCCTATCCTGCGCTGTCCTGAATTATTTTTATATAGCATAGTTAATTTTTTGTGAACAATTTTCTGGCGATTTTTCTACGAATTTTGCATGTTTTGACTTTGGAAGTGCGCCATTCAGCCAAAAATCAATATATCAAAATATTCTACGTACTATTTTAGCTGTTGTTATGTGCAATACCAAAAAAATTGTGGACCCTTTAAAAATAGAGAGGTCATCTGAGAAACGCTGCACAGCCACCATTTTTAAATACATTATTCTCTAAAAAATACTTTTTACAGTGAATTATATGTACAATAAACTCCTACCTTTATAAGCTTGATTTATTCTATACTGTTCCTGAAAAAATCAGAAAAACTTATTTTTTTCGGTCTCTAGAGTGGCCAAACCCCTTAAAGTTTTGTTTTGAAAGATTTTACTAAGCAAGCTTAATTACGTCGAAAATGTTGTGGTAAAGTAAAGAAATTGAATAGCTTACTCCTTGCTGAAGTTGCTTTGAAAAGCTCGTTATTACATTATAATTCAACAAGAAGCCTTATTTAATAAAAACGGAACTCACTAAAGATTGTTTTATATGAATAACAAGAAATGGATGTAATTTTTTGTGTCTGCAATTGTCTATATTTATTTAAACGTCTTTTAATTTAAAAACTTTTTTAAATATTGTTGGATGAAAAAAAAACTCATATTTAAGGCAATAAGGAGAACACAATATTTGAATTTAAATAATTGATAGGCATTTAAGATTAAATATATCGAATAAGACTTTGAATATCCTGGGTGTGTTAACGTAACTCTGAATATCAGAAAAGGACAAGAAGTACTTCCGCGTATTTAAATAAGAAACCCGTATTCTATGAGTTTCTGGCCAAAAATCGCAAACTTTTCTGTGCATTTGTCGACTTACAAAAAGCATATGATTACGTTAATAGAGAAAAGTTGTGGAAAATATTGTCTGAATATGGAATAAGTACAAAACTGATCACGGCCATTAAGTCGCTATACACGGAAAGCACTGCTAGTGTCAGAGTAAATGGAGATCTTACAGCCTGGTTTGATATCAATAAAGGTGTCAAACAAGGTTGCGTAATGTCCCCGTGGTTATTTAATCTGTATATGGACAATTGTATGAAGAGCTGAAAGGGTTGGATGTAGGTGCCAAAATGAGCGGAGTGTCAGTAAGCTGTCTCTTGTATGCGGATGACGCTGTCCTACTTGCTGACAACGAGCATGAACTACAAGTCCTGGTGAATTGTATGTATGAGGTATGCATGCGAAATGATCTGATGATGAATGTTAATAAGTCCAAGGTAATGATTTTTGAAAAGGAAGAAACCACGACAGTCTGCAACATTAGCGTGAATGGTGAAAACTTGGAGCAAGTAGTTGAGTTTGTGTATTTAGGTAGTATGTTTACAAGAGATGGGAGAGTGGAGAGGGATATTGAAAGAAGGGTTAGGGCAGGCAACAAAGTGAATGGTGCACTTAAAGTTGTCATCGCAAACAAAAACCTATCCAAAAAAGCTAGAATGGCAGTGCACAATGGTGTTCTTCTACCGACCCTCATGTATGGAAGCGAAGCATGGAACTGGCAAAAGGAAGGATGAAAGTAGAATAAATGCAGTAGAAATGAGATCTCTTAGACGAATGTGTGGATACTGTGTATGATAGAGTGTCGAATGAAAATATAAGAAGTGAATGCGGTGCGAATGATGGTGTCATGAACAAAATAATGAAAGGATCATTAAGATGGTTTGGACATATGGAAAGAATGAATGAAGAAAGAATGGTAAAAAAATTATATGTTAATGATGTAAATGGTACCAGAAATAGAGGGAAGACCAAGGAAAACGTGGCACGATCAAATAAATCAAATATTGAATGTCGGCCATGTGAGGAGTCAGAGAAATCGACGCGCGTGCATGACACGATGTATGAATGTTGAGGAAGCGAGAGAAATATGTCAGGAAAGAAAGGTGTGGCAGTCCATTCTTTCTGCCTACCCCTTCGGGGAGACGGCGTGATGGTTAGTTAGTTAGTTAGTTAGTATTCTATGATAACATATAAAATCTGTTTTAATATATTGTTTACTTGAATATGTCAGAACAAAAATAATAGTTGATTTTAAGATTCAATGTTCAAAACAACGAACCATAAGGCCGTTTCCCCGGAAGGGTAGGAAGAGAATGGGCCGCCACACTACTCTATCCTGACACACCTCTCTAGATTCCTCCACATCATACAGCGAGTCAAGGCAAGGCACGTCGATTCTTTTGACTTCTTAAATGGCCGAGTTTTAAAATTTAACGAGCGTTAACTTATAATTATTATTATTTTGTTGAATCGCTCTTAATATCATTATAGCGGGAGCCAAATCGATGTAAGGGGTAAAGATATCATATTGATTTTCGTGACATGTAATAGGTAGCTAATCTATCGTCATTTTATTATCACGTGAATTCTGCACAAGACAGTGTGACGATTATGCTGCCATCGTTAGGAATCGAACCCGGGATCTTCTGGGTCGGCCATGAAGGTCGGCTTTCTTAACCATTCCTTAAATAATATTATATAAAATTAAGTTTTTTAACTGCTTCCACTACTGTCTTTATTTCGACAGCAACCGGTTTTACCAGGCCTGCTGGCATCGACAGACTGGTGACCCTGTAGCTACTCTGAGCCTGGCGCAACCGGTCGTTGTCGAAATAAAGTAAAACATAGAAGCAGTTTAAAAACATCGTTTGATTTAATTTTTATTTAAAATGAACTTCCATCATCAGATTTGAGTAAAATCATTCGATTATCTAAATTCATGCTTCAATGTATCTCAATTCGTGCGTTCTTTCTTCATCCTTGCGTTCTATGTGTCCAAACCAGCGCAGTGATCCTTTCATATTGTTGTTCATAATACTTTCTTCCGCTCTTCATTTCTCCCGGATATCATAATTTGAAATTATGTCGTACATCATTATATCGCACATGCGTCTAAGAAATCTCAAATCTACCAAGTTTATTAAAACCATCTTGTGTTAACGCTATCCATCGTTTCGCGTTAAAATTAAGTCAAAATTCCGCCAATTGACCTCCATTACACTATATCGGTCTTTTTCATTCGTACGTGTTTTTCGACTGTTTTTGTTTAAATACCGACTCATGTCAGATTGAGCAAAAAAGCTTTTTTGAGTTAAGCCAGTATTCTATTAAGCGTGCAATAAGTGCGAACGGTGAGAAATTAGAGCAAGTTACCGAATTTATTTATCTAGGGAGCATGTTTACAAGAGATGAAAAATGGAGAAAGATATCTAAAGAAGGGTTGAAGCTGGAAAAAAGTTATTACCTCAAATAGAAATATATCGACTGAAGCAACGATGGCAGTGCACAATAGAGTTCTAGTGCCAACTCTTATGTATGAAAGTGTAGCTTAGTGTTGGCAGAAGAAGGATTAAACTAGAATAAATGCGATAGAAATGAGGTCTCTAAGAAGAATGTGCGCAAAACAATGTATAATAGAATATCTAATGATTAAGAAAGAAAAGAATGTAAGACGGATAAATGTCCCCTAAAATAAAATTAAGAAAGGGTCACGAAGATAATTAATCCAATCGCCCTTCTAAGGCATTAAGGCATTATCATTTGATAATGCCTTAGAAGCGAGGCCCAAGAAGACATGGCATGACCAAATTAATCAACTACCGAAAGGCGGCAATCTTCGAAGTAGGAACAATCGACGAGCGTGCATGTGACGATGTGTGAATGTAGAAAATACGCGAGAGTTATATCAGGATATAGCAGTGTGGCGGTCCATCCTCTCTGGCTAACCCTCCGGAGAAACGACGTGATGATAAGTTTGTTAGGTACGTGCGAATTTCATCTATCTACGAGTACTTCACTTTACTCGTATTAGGTAGTCAGTTCATTTTTTGGGGTCATCCAATGCTCATTTTTCTCACATGGTCTCCTCAAGACTGTGGGTGCCCATCTATCTGTTTCGTTTCTGGCGACATGTCCTGCCCATTTCTTCTCCAGTTTAGCACTACGGTTCATTATATGGACAAGTTTTGTCCGGCATCCGATTGAGGTATTAAGTATTTTGACCCAAATTTATGCAAAACATTCGTCTCTCTATAGCCCGCTGTGCACATTTCAGCTTGCGCTTGGTATTGGCTATGAATATCACAGTTTTTAACTTAATACCTACTTAATTACGGGGAAGATGCATGAAATCGGTACCTATTTGGCAAAAGGTCCCAACTGCTTTTTGATGAATTTTACAGGAGAGCAAAAATAAGATTTTTACATTATTTTCATTATTTATAAAAATGATATTTGTGTTCCAAATTGTTTATTTCAAATGTCAATTTACGTAGCATAACGTTACCTACAAGATATATCAGTAACTTTTTTTTTAAATGTATACATATTTAAAACAAATGGGGGTTGAATGCAATTGTACATAAAAAAAATACATAAAAAATGTAGTAAAAAAAGTACAGCTCTAACGTTTTGTCAAAACATAAAGTGTGCAAAAATAATACTGATGGTATATTTAACTCAATTTCATCAAAAAACTAATCTGGGATTTTGCCAAATAAGTACCAAAATACTCAAAATAATGATGAACTATTACAGAGAGCAATATATAAACAATATGATATAAATTGTATATTTCATACTTATTTAATTGTATTATGGAAGAAGGTTGTGGTGTAATGATCTATCCACGAGCTGGTCCCCGATCGGAACCCAGCCTTCATCCTTCCTGGTCATCATCACTGTGATGACCCATCCTGGTCACGGCACCAAATGTGGTGATTCGATCTACACACGTGAGGAATTAATCCCTCCTAACCTTCCTCCGCGAATGGTGGAGCTTCCTCCAGTCATTCCCTCTTCATCCACCTGTACGGAGCTTACAGGTGTTTTACCTTACGCGAGTTGGCCTTCGTGATCGTCTAGAAATAATACCGGTTGACCCATCGTTATGACCGATGTAATCCAAGCCCTTTTATTTGGCGAATACTGATAATTTCATTCTAAAGCTAATCGTTCCTAACCCTTCCGAATATTCTAAGCAATCCTGACAAACCCACGTGTAATCAAACTATATGTCACTCTATATTCTAGATACATCTAAACCAAACAACCTAAAATATCTCTAAGTTTACAAAATATAAATTCAAAATATTATCTCTAGAAAATGTGGCAGCCCTGGAAGAAACATTCACAAACAATTTGGAACAAATACGATGTACAGTAATTTAAATCAGAGCGTAATGAAATAATGATGCAATAAAGAACAGCTTTCTGAAAGGTACAATTATATAGCAATTCAGTGTCAAAATATAATATATTAAATATATAAGGAGTTGTAGGGGATTTGGATATAATAGTGTTAGTATCGCGGGGAATCAGTCTTTTCGTCAGACTGATGATTTTTCTCCACTGCTCCACAGCAGGATCGTCTGGTAACCAGACGACCTACTTCCCAACCCTTAATCAGTGGACCTGGGGATTCAAACCCATGAACCTGGCCATCACCCTATCAGGGGTTTTCGAAGTTCGGTCCACTCACCTTCGAGACAATCTCCACCAATAGACAGATAGCAGGGTCTTTCACCATACTACCTTATATTTCGTCTTTCGGTGGGGTCAAAGAAGTGCGCGATCCCAACCCCTCCTAACTGTCTTCGTTCATCAGCAGTCAACCATATTTATGTAGCATAATTTGCATGGGTCGTAGTTTATATGTTTATTTATATAGAAGATGGCAAATTTTATTAGAACGCTACATGTCCATAACTAAGATTTCAGTATTCGATGAGTTAGTGAATACCTGTTTCGGGCGCGATGCGTTGGCCCGAGGGTTAGTGAGCTATATTACGTGCAGTATAGGAAAGGTATCGATATATTATATATATAGGTATATATTTAGGTACATGTATGTAATATATCGTGGGTATACTGGCAAAAAACGTTAAGTCTAAAATCGCTGTTTTGAGAAATCAATCATTTAAGTTTTCTTTAAATTTGAAACATATAAGTGTCGTTGTCAAAAGTCAATCGAGGGAATTTTTTTCAGCCGAAGACAATAAGTAGAGTTAACGTTTTTTTCCAGTACAAAAATGTTCAACAAGACTCTTCGAAAAATATTAAGTTTTTTGAAGCTTTTAGCCTGTATGAAATACCTTTTGTACGATTTAACGTTAAATTTATTTTTAAAACTAGAGAAAAAATCTGTTTCATTCGACTTCGTGTATTTTGCCAATTTGTAGAGCATTGTAAACTTTACAATACTGCATCACTAAGTCAAAACTGCCAATTTTCGACTTAACGTTTTTTGCCAGTATACCCACGATATAATCGTAAGCATAGTATAATCATGGAGTAAGCCGAACGCATACGTTCCAATTTCCTGTAATATAAATTCTTAATTCTAGACTTAGCTTTTCCGTCGTAAAAACCAGCCCAGGAAAACTGATTCTATAGTATTTTTAAATCTGCAAATGCCGCACCCCTCGTACCACTATACTTGTATACAAAATAAAATGAAGTTCTTGATAATCAATACAACAAACACCCACTGAATTTAATACCAAAAGCGACCGCTTCCCGTCAGGTCAAAAGTCAACTGCCTCGAGCTACCTCTCTCCCTGGCCCACTACCCTTCCCCGCTCCCCTCTCCCCTCTCCCTGCATCTCCTCTGCTTCCCGCTGCTAGATCTACCCCCACTTGGTTAGGTGTTATATTTTCTAGTCATTTGAATTTATTTTCGTATTACATCTGAATTCACGTATCTCTCTCTACGATGGTTCAATACCATCACAAGGTATTATGAAAAAAAATATGAAAGGATCGCTGCGTTGGTTCAGACATATGGAGCGCATGAATAAAGAAAGAATGGTTAAGAAAGTATACGTTAATGATGTAAATGGAGTACGGAGTCGAGGCAGATCGAGAAAAAAATGGCATGACCAAATTAATCAAATTTTAAAGGTTGGTCATGTTAGAAGTCGGAAGAATCAACGTGCGTGTATGACTGACTGGCTGTATGAATGTAGAGAAAGCCCGAGAGGTGTGCCAGGATAGAGTAGTGTGGCGGTCCATTCTCTCTTCCTACCCCTGCGTGATGGTTTGTTTGTTTGTTTTAATTGTGTACGTTATATTTCTATGGTTCAGAAATTTTTTTCTTAAAAAATATAATATGCTCTTCTGGGTTTTTTTCGATATAAATCGGGCTTTTAATTTATTGTTGCACATTTTTTTTAATTGTTCACTTTACAAAGTGAGATATTAAATTTAGCAGCACTGTGTGATCTTGAGAGCTTTGAACATATTATACTTGAAAAAATCTCCTTTGTCATAGTTTTGAAAGTATACAATGTAAAATATTATATTATAATATTTTATCATTAGCAGGTACATACGAAACTTAATTTAAGTTTGTTTTGCAGGTTGAAACAAAAGTTAAGAAGTTTTATCCTGAGTGGTTTCTTGAATACTTGCGTCTGCTTATTCTCCATACGGGGTGATATTTTAGGAATCTTTCACGCCTTCGCCGTTCGAGGAATGCGGCTCCATCCCTTTTGATACGTTATAATATTCTAAGCGTACCTGGTGAACACCTATATTAAATACTCCACAAACTTTCTGCCCAAAACACTTAAATTAACTGCGTATTTATTTTTAAAAAATATTTGTTCTAGGACAAATTATTAATTTTAAAACGATAAAACAGTTTGTTTAATCAAAAACAAAGCTTCTAAAAGCTTTGAACTAAATATTACACGTAACTTTTAATTAAACACGTTTATGTCAAAGTGACAAAGTACTGAAAACACTCAACATTTTAGTTGCGTGTACTAAGCTACCGATTTTTTGTAATTATGAAGGAAAATGTAATATTTAGACACTTACATGTGTATACGCATCAACACAAGTCAGCAATTTTTTTTTTAACTGCAACACTGTTATGGCCATTTTTATAAAATTTTACAAAATATTGTATTATAATAAAAACATAAATGTGTTTTCTTTGATTACACAAGCATAGTGCATTATGAATGAAAGAGATCGATGATTTTCACGACGATTTCGTATGCAAATTCATTATTAAACTAACTTACGCCGTCTCCCCAAAGGGGAAGGCAGAATGAATGGTCTGAAACACTTTTCTTTTCTGACATATTTCTCTCGCTTTCTCAACACTCATACATCGTGGCATGCACGCGCGTCGATTTCTCCAACTCCTCATGTGATTCATTATTTGATTTATTCGATCGTATTTGATCCTCAGTCTTTCCCTGTTTCTAGTTCCATTCGTAAATATATAATTTTAACTGTTTATTCTTTCCATGTGTTCAAACCATATTAATGATCCTATCATTATTTTGTTCATAATAAGACCATTCGCACCGCATTTACTTCTTATATTTTTATTCGACACTTTATCATACACAGATTTTAACACATTCACATAAAAGATCTCATTTCTACTGCATTTATTCTAGTTTCAACTTTCTTATGTCAGTTCTATACTTTGCTTCCATACATACGGTACAAGAACACCATTTTGCACTACCATTTTAGCTTTTTGGATAGGCTTTTGTTTGCGATGACAACCTTAAGTGCACCATTTATATTGTTGTCTGCCACAACCCTTCTTTCAATATCCCTCTCTACTCGCCCATCTTTTGTGAACATACTTCCCAAATATACACAGATATAAGTTGTTAGATATCAGAATTATGAGCCTCTTGGAAATTTGGCATCATGAATCAAACAGTGAACTGACTCAAGCTTCACTCAAGCTCAAATTCGTTTATTTTAGTAACAGCCCCCGTTTTCGTCTGATTGAACTCCCCGTGACTTCTTTATATTTTCAAAGATCAAAGAAAAGGGACAACGTAGCAACAACTTTGTCTACCACATTGAATGTCCCAGGTTCGATTCCCGGCGAAGACAGTGTGAAAAAAATCACGCTGTCTTGGTATCATAGAATTCACGGGACAACAAAAATGGAGATATACTAGACTAAAAAATGTATACATAAATTAGATTCAAATAACCTGTTGTATTAAAAAATGTGGAAAAACTACTACCAAGGTAGGAACTACCAAACTAGGACCAAGTGGCATCCCATGAACCAGAAAAAATGTTAGACTTTGCAATAAACCAATTCCAAGAATGGAAATTTGAAATAATGAAAATGAACTTTAAAATTACAGGAGCAGCTGAACACCATGTCATAAACCGAATTTATGAATGTTTATTTTATATTTAAATGAACAAACTATCAAGGTTCGAAAGATCTCACATCTGGGTCATGTACTGCGTGGAGAAAAGTACCACCTTCTCCAACTGATATTGGAGGGAAAAATTGAGGGACGCCGAGGGCCCGGAAGGAGAGAAATGTCCTGGCTGCGAAACGTGAGGGAGTGGACCGGCATCCGAAGAGTGGAGGAGCTGTTCCGAGCGGCGCAGGACAGGGACAGGTTCGCCGAGGTGATCGCCAACGTTGGGAGGACCCGACAGGGCGCTTGAAGAAGAAGAAATGAACAAAATTTAAGTTTTTTTGTAAATACCTCATTTTGAACAGCTACTCTTTTTGGTCTACCGGATGTACTCGTATAATCGGAAAATGATTATGTTAACTTGTTTCCCAATATTCAATGTTTAAATTTCGGTTAGTATTTTATAAAAGATAAGTCAATGGTACACGATTAATATTTTATATTTGATCATTCTACTATTTAAAAAATAATGTATATTTAAAAAAAAATCACTAATGTTGAATCTTTTACGTACGAAACCTTACAAAATTAATTATGATACTTCACTAAAAATTAATTATAGTTAATAGAAATTTAATAGAAAAAACAAAAGTTTAATAATTAAAAATTTCTTTAAGTTGATTATGGTAGATAAAAACGCAAGAATTATTCGTTATTAAAAGAGTACCTTTATTTTAAAATCAAGTTACCTGAATTACAATATTAAATAAATCATATTGCGTTTTAAAAATTAAAATAAACTTAATGCTTCAAGAGCCCACTTGGGAATTTTTATCTGATATTTATGTATATACTTATATAGATGTTTGACCAATCTAACATTTGGTGTTTTCTCACTGATATGAACAAAGCGAGGTAAAAAGAACTAACTGCTGCGAGTAAAATTCAAAGAGCAATCGAGGATTACCAATGACACTAAAACCTCAAGAATTGTACGCAGTCACATGAAGTAAGTAAATAAGTATTTCTCTAAAACATATTTAATTACGTATATTTCTTTTTTTAAATACTTTGTTTACAAAACTTAATTTTCATAACAAATTAAAATTAAATATCAAACATGTTTCGGATTACCCTGCCCTATTATTTATTATATTTAAAATATTATAAAATTGTTTACAAATATGGTCAGTTTTGACAGTTGTTTGACAGATAACATCTGTCAAAACTGAACACATTTGAAAACAATTTTATAATATTTTAAATATCTATATAATATCACTGAGGAAGGGCTGGGTAGTCCGAAACATGTTTGATATTTAATTTTAATTTTATTTAAAAAGTGAGTATTGTATACAAAGTATACAAAAAAAGAAAAATATAAAACATCTACAACACAAAGTATGGCGAACATAGAAGAAACAACATATTGTGACTGTGTAAAGATATGAAGAAAAAAAAATCCTTAAACAGTAAAAACTATATTCAATGCATTTCTGACAAAACAAAGCTAGTCGTTTCTTTTATAATATATACCAATTAAATACACTCTGTATTAATCCCACCCTAATACGAGTACAACGTTGAAAATTAACCCCTTCGGAGATGTTCTGTGCTATTAAGTTGCACCAAAGATTCGAGGGGAACAAAACACAGCAACGCTACACATGCAAACAATGCCCCACTAACATTTTACTCGCCAATTTTACAACTTGGTACCGGGTTCCGGACAGATTCACAGAGATCTCATCTCGCGGATGTCGTAACTGCTCCAGTTGTAGTGGAACTGTAAACATTCACGACACGCTGCCGTTGTCTGCAGTGCCTCGTCTTGCAACAAATTGAATAATTTACTGTTTCGGGTTTTCCATTTGTTTTATAGCGGAGTTTCATTATTCCTATTTAGTACTAAGCACTCGGCATTGTTAAGACGTTCGCTCACCATCGTAATACCAACCACAACAAAGAATTCATTATTTTTTGGAATTTATATAAATGCTATGTTACTTACACTTATGTGATGAAATTTATTTTTAAACTTTGGAGTACGAAGCATACAAAAACTTCTACTTATTGTTTTATTCGTTATGGTAATTTAATATTTTTTGTATGTAATATTGTATATAGACAATTTAAACTCTGAAAAAAAAAACATTTATAAATAAAAATAACTTATTCTACTTTTGTCTTTATTAATTCCGATGGTCCGGTCTGTTGATGACAGCAAGCCTGGCGAATCCGATCACTGTCGAAATAAAGACAAAAGTAGAAATAGTTTAAAAAAAACATCGTTTTATTTAATTATTATAATATTTAAAATGAACTCCCATCAAGAGATTTCAGTTAAATCATTCGATCATCTTAAAATCGTTTGTGGTATAAATATGCTGTATAAAATTGACGCAAAAATTTGCATCAATATTTTAGCGGCCCGTGTTATCATTATATAATATTATTGGAAATGGTAGTATAAACAGTGTAATAATTTTTTTTTTTTTTTACTATTTAAATTTCAGATAAACTAAAGGCTAATTTTAAATCATTAAAACACCGTTTTTCCACTTTTGAGTTTATTTTATAGACATGGTTCAAAGGATTTACACCTTCATCTTTGGGAGAACGATATAAACTGTCTGAACAAGAAACATGTCGAGAAAATTAAAATCAAAAGTGTAAAAAACAGTGTTTCAATTCACATCAAAATATATCGTACTAACAGAAACATTGTGTGAAATCGTTGCATAAATTTATCAAAAACATTTGTTTAAAGAAATATATATACTGTATATTATACTGTTATAGAGATTACATGTTTTCTTTTTTTTTTTATCCAAACATAACAAATTCAATTACCAGTATATTTGATAATATTTTGATTAGAAAACAACAACAACAATAAATCATCACGCCGTTTCCCCGAAAGGGTAGTCAGAGAAAATGAACCGCCGCACTACTCGATCCTGGCACACATCTCTAGCTGCCTTCACATTAATTCAGCGAGTCATACACCCACGTCGTTTCTTAAGATGGCCGACCTTTCACATTAATAAAAGTAAATCTGGTCATGCCAAGCTTTCCTAGGTCTCCCACGACACCGTATTCTTTTCTCGCCTTTAATTTATGCTTGTTTAGATAACAAGTCATACAAAAACGATTTATTGAATTAAAGTAATACCAAAAACAATAACAAAAACCTATAAAAAGCTAGAATGGCAGTGCACAATGGTGTTCTTCTACCTACCCTTATGTATGGAAGCGAAGCATGGAACTGGCAAAAGAAGGATGAAAGTAGAAAAAATGCAGTAGAAATGAGATCTCTTAGACGAATGTGTGGATACTCTGTGTATGATAGAGTGTCGAATAAAAATATAAGAAGTGAATGCGGTGCGAATGATGGTATCATGAAACAAAATAATGAAAGGATCATTAAGATGGTTTGGACATATGGAAAGAATGATTGAAGAAAGAATGGTAAAAAAATTATATGTTAATGATGTAAATGGAACCAGAAATAGAGGAAGACCGAGGAAAACGTGGCACGATCAAATAAATAAAATATTGAATGTCGGCCATGTGAGGAGTCAGAGAAATCGACGCGCGTGCATGACACGATGAATGAATGTTGAGGAAACGAGAGAAATATGTCAGGAAAGAAAATTGTGGCTGTCCATTCATTCTCCCTCCCCCTCGGGGAGACGGCGTGATGGTTAGTTAGTTAGATAGTTAAGTAATCCCAACGTTTTTAGCTACGAATTTTTGTGAAAATCCAACAAAAGTCATAAAAAAATTATTTAAAAATATTCCTGTCAGAAATTATTCTTCATCCTTTTAATGTAGGTCTAGTGGCCTGTTTCTTACAGGGTTTGGCCTCATGTGATATCGATTTTCATTTGTCGATCCATCTTTTTTGATGGTCTGCCCGAGGGTCAACTACCTTGGGATTGACCGTAAAATACAATTATTCACACGTGTGTAAACCAATGTATTCTCCTTTGCCTCTCGCACCTAAAGATATCTTCGACATTGCACATTTCCTTTACATGTTTATTCCACTACCAAGTCTCAAATCAAAATAAAGATAAGTAGGTAAATGGGGTACGAAGTACGATGGCATGACCAAATTAATCAAATTTTAAAGGTTGATCATGTTAGAAGTTGGAGGAATCGACGTGCGTGTATGACTCGTTGTATGAATGTGGAGGAAGCTAGATAGGTTTGCCAGGATAGAGTAGTGTGGCGGTCCATTCTCTCTGCCTACCCCTGCGGGGAAACGGCGTGATGGTTTGTTGTTGTTCTTAGGTACAATTTAGTACGACGACCTTTTACAATTTAATACGACGACATTAAATATGACGACCTTTGTGGCAGAGTGGTAAGAGCTCAGACTGGCAAACCGAAGGTTCCGGGTTAGATTCCCGGCGATGGCAGTGTGATTATCAGACTGTCTTTGGTCTGGTGTAGAATTCTCGTGACAATAAAATGGCGATAGTTTAGCTACCTATCACATGTCATGAGAATCAATATGTCAGCTTAATAATAAGTTGTATACAGTAATTGGGTTCATGCGACCTGTTGCATACGTAAAAAAAAAATTAAATAAAAAAAAATTATAAAAAAAAAATACTAACTATTTATTTCATCTTCTTCTTCAAGTGCCCTGTCGGGTCCCCCCAACGTTGGCGATCACCTCGGCGAACCTGTTCATGTCCTGCACCACTCGGAACAGCTCCTCCACTCTTCGAATGCCATGCCGGTTCACTCCCTCACGTTTCGCAGCCAGGACATTTGTCTTCTTCCGGGCCCTCGGCGTCCCTCAATTTTCCCCTCCAATATCAGTTGGAGAAGGTATTTAAGAACCTTTAAATATTATATACAAAGCACATACTTTTTACGTACTGCGCAAACATCTGACATATTTAAGTTTTTTAAGGACATTTAGAACCTTATCAGTCGAAGTGTATACCACCAGATACAGGCATATCTAATTTTTGATTAACAAACCACTACGCCATACCCTAAAACGGTGGGCAGACATAATCACCGGCACACTGTTCATTCCTGACACAGTTATCTCGTTCCTTAACATTTATACATCGTGTCGTGCACGCACGTCGATTTCCCGACTGCTCACATGGCCAACATTTTAGACATTTTTTATTTAATTATTGTATATTTCAAGGTGTATGTTTGTACTGAATTATATTTTTTGCTAGTCCATAGCATTGTTTAACTTATCAAATCTGTCACAAAAATATATAACTCCTTTGGAAGAAACCGATAATCTAAAATGTATTCTTATTTTCATGGATATGCAAAAAAAGCATTTAATATATATTTTATAATGAAAATGAATATGATAAATCAAATATTAAATGTCCGAAGTGAGGAGTCCGAGAAATCGACGTGCGTGCAGGACACGATGTATGAATGTTGAGGAAATTGAAAGAAGTATGTCAGAAATGAACCGGTGTGGCGGTCCGATCTTTCTGCCTACCCCTTCGAGGTGCAGCGTGATGGTTAGTAAGTGAGTTACTAAATTAAATATTTTCATGATGTAATCTACTGATAAATTGTAGCTACGATTTTACTCATTTTTCATACGGAATGAACAAAAATGATATAACATTAAAAAATATATATAAATGGAAATTAAAATATCTGTTTTCTAAAAGTTTTATTATATTTTCTGATAATGACACGTTTCCTCTGTATAACGCCTTTAGTCGGGCGCAACATGTTATTTACATAAAATATAATCAAATTTCTAGAAAACATACGTTTTCATTCGTATTAATTATTTAATATGGAGTTTTACATCATTGTTAAAGAATTAGTAGATACATTTTTTAAATGTATGATACTCTCATTTTGATGATTTTACAAATATAAAGTAATATTATGTTTTGAGTACTCTTTCAATTCTCTCGTGCTTGAAATTTTTCATCATTTGTGAGCGTGTGTAAAAAGAAAAGAATGCCGGAAGTAAATTTGATACAAAAACGCGGGAATTTCATTCGTAAAAAGTAATAAAACACTCTTTCTTATGTTTCTCAGTAGCTCGGATGTTTATGCATGTAGGCCCTGATTACTTACAGCCGAGGAACTCATTCCTTCTCGTAAGAGGCACCTTTATCTCCACCCCCCTACAACCCTTCTCAAAATTGTCAAATATTATTTATGCACTAGCAGTCTGGGCCCTGTAGGTCTAGAAAGGTCCTAGTTTACGTCTCGAGGGACCATCGGTCATGTCCTGAACACAATATGCCAGTGGAACAATGTATGTTAACTGTACGCCTGCATTGGGTAAACTGAAGTCTCAGAAGTGTACTAAGTTCCAGTAACGTATTGATATAATCTTACACAAGTTTCTACGCCTTGCAAATAATGGTTTTTCTCCTTCAAAGTTAAGATGTACGTTATCCTATCTACAACTTTGAGGTCAGCATACACGGAACTGTACGTAAGAAAACCAATTTTGAATAAGTTGTTGTTTTCAAATATTAAATTATTTTTTATAATACAGGTAGTTCCGTATTATAAGTTGAGAACGTAGCGTGAAAAATAGCCTCGTTGAAGTGGGATTGGGCTGGCCATAAAGCGATAACAACGGATGATCGATGGACAAGCCGTACCCTGGAGTGGCGACCGAGAACCGGCCATAGAAATCCTGATAGACCACAAGCCAGATGGTTTGATGATATCAAGAGAGTGGCAGGAGGTCAATGGCACAGACAGCGAGAGATAGATAGTTATGGAAGACGGGAAGGGAGGCCTGTGTTTAGTACTGGATGACTAAAATCTGATGATAATGATGATGAGAGAGTTCTGAAAAGAAATAACGTGAAAAATGTGGCACGATCAAATCAGTAAAATATTAACTGGCGGCCACGTGAGGAGTCGAAGAAATTGACATGCGTTCATGACACGATCTACGTGTGTTGATGAAGCGAGAGAAGTATGTCAATCAAGAACAATATGGCGGTCCATTACTTCTGCCTTCCCATTAGGGGAGACTGCGTGCTGGTTAGTAAATTAGTTTATTCAGATAAATCTGATTACAAAGTATTAAAATTATTACAAGCTAAATTAAACAGATTTCTAATACGTTAAGGCTTAATCGGTTTTACAATTGATGTGATTCTTCATTTTATTTCATTTATTTGAATAAAAATCTCAAACATTATAGAAATATAATTTCAGATCGTTTTGCAATTACATTATAAGAATTTATAAGATAAGTAAAAAAAATACCTAATGAGTAAGAATTAGAGAAAATCATAACGTTGATATTACATCCCTAAGGTAACTCACACTCCGAGGCGACCCGAATAAGCAATAAGATTGCCCTACCCACAGGGATAACCATTGGCAAATTGGTTCTGCAGCGTGGCAAATAAGACAGTCTGTGCTGTCTTTGACGAATGTAATTGTCAGGGACAAATAGATCTATAACACTCAAGACATCCGAGTAATGTACTCGTATACGGCCGCTAATCTGCTGAGAGAAGTGAACTCCCAAGTGAATATTCTTTTTTCTCCCCAATAATTGGTAGCATAGCATACCTAGCAAGAATTCAGTTGAAATGAGCCACGGGTAATAACCGCACTCAAATTTTGCAATCGCTCAACTATCGGAGCATAATGAATCTCATGCGGTGACTAAATAATGGAACTATATTGCAGCCGACTTCTTACCAGGGAATAATATATACAACACCCAAAAGGACTTGAGTTTTCAAAAATATCTTGGCATTCCTTAAAACAAATTCAAGCATTTTATTAGAACTATTACATAGAGCAACTATGTGAAAATTAAACGATAATTGAGCATCGAACAAAATTTCAAGATCCTTGAATGTAAAAGCTCTTTCAAGCAGTACCCCATCCATAAAATAGCGAAAGAATAATGTTTTCGATGCTTGTGTATAGGACATAACAAAGCACTTGGAGACGTTGAAGAATTATTTGTTGCGTTTACTCCATTGTATTATGCTCTGAATATCACACTGAAGCTTTAAGCTTAAGGGAGTATGTATATCAGAGAAAAAAAATTATGTCACCAGCAAATAATAGAAAATTCGAAAACTCAATTTCATTAGAAATATAATAACAATATTCTAACTACATTTCATAGTATCATAGAAAAACTAAACGGATTAATTTATTTATTGTTGGTACACAAACAATGCATATTATGTACAATAGTAATAAGTAATACAAAATATATTAAATCAGATTATTCACCTCAGTTAGATGTGGACACCAAGTTTATAACACTTAGAGTACAACTACTCATGCACCGCTGATCAGTGTAAACAATCGTCAGGCAAAACAAGACATTAATGTAAAATAATAAATACACACAGTTTAAGTAAAACAAGGCAAAAGACAACCATATAAATTCCCTTAATTAAGAATAACTCAAATGATTTTACTGAAATCTCTTGATGGAAGTTCATTTTAAATAATAATTAAATAAAACGATGTTTTTTAACTACTTCCACTTTTGTCTTTATTTAGACAGCGACCGGTTTCGCCAGACTCGCTGGCATCGACAGACTGGTAACACTATTGTAAACTTAGTCCTTTATATACATACAGATCAGGGGTGGTAAACATGATTCTATACAAAAATAATCTTCATATATTTATGTAAAATTTGTAGTTGGTCATTAAGAACTACTTGGTCAGGGGTATTGTATTTTAGCCTATTTATTTCTAGAATTTCTAATTTGTCTAGTTTTTGACTTTTTGGGCATTTATGCAAGATTTTAGCGTTTTCGGTTGGGTTAAATGTATGATTATTTTCAATAAGGTGGTTAGCAAAATTGGAGTTCGTTTTATTATTTCTCCAACTTTGTATATGTTCCCCGATTCTAGTTTTGAAGGCCCTTCCTGTTTGGCCTACGTAACTAGCAGGACACGTACTGCAGTTAAGTATGTATGTGCCTGAATTTTGCATATTATCTTTTTTTATCTTTATTGTTTACGATTAGATTTCCTAAGGTTTTATTATTATAACACGCTGTAATGCAGTTTTCTTCTTTTAAAACGCGTTTCAATTTATTATTTATATCACCTATGTATGCTAATTTAGTCCATTTTGTTTTTTTGCCTGCATCTATTTCTTTAATAGTGAGGCTATTACTGATTTCATTTATGACTAGTTTTTTTATTTTTTCTACGTAGAAATACAATACGTAGCTAAAATACAATACCCCTGACCAAGTAGTTCTTAATGACCAAATACTGTTTGTGCACTCCCCGTTGCTATACCCCATATAAATAAATAAAAAATATTCCTGGAATCGATTACTGCCCAAAATGTGTTTTTGATTGATTCCAGACCCTAGCAGCTATATGGATTGGGAAAACCGAATAAGGCGCGGCCAACCTTACGGACCAAGAACTATAACATATAATATTTAAATTCAGTAATAATTTAAACAAAATTACCATTTTTTCAAACATTATATATGAATATGTAAGAGATAATAAAAATTAAAACCCATTGTATTAAACACGAACCTCCAAGAATACCTGTAATACCAATAGTTAAATTCAGAAAAATTTTACATAAATATATGAAGATTATTTTTGTATAGAATCATGTTTACCACCCCTGATCTGTATGTATATAAAGGACTAAGTTTACAATAGTGTTACCAGTCTGTCGATGCCAGCGAGTCTGGCGAAACCGGTCGCTGTCTAAATAAAGACAAAAGTGGAAGTAGTTAAAAAACATCGTTTTATTTAATTATTATTAAGAATAACTCGTCTATTGAACGGTCGTTTTCGTTAACATTAATAAATATAAAGAATTATTACTTGGATTATTTCACTCATTTCACTGAATCGTTGCCATCACAAATAATGCATTATTTCTTACGACAGCGGGTCCCTATGAAGCTCAATGTAGCTCCCGATAAAACCGCATTATTATTTCCTGCAAAGGAGTCCTACGAAACTAGCCGCAAGATTGAAGTGTAGGTACTCTTAACTAGGGATGTAACGAATCATACAATTTAAAGTGAACTAACTTGTTTCTTATAAATATTCTTCTTATTGTGGTGCCATGCTAGGTCCCCCCCTCCCCCAACGTTGACGATCACTGCAGCGAAATAATCTTTGTCCTGCGTTTCAATAAATGCTGGTGCTAAGATGAGTGATTTGTCTGTAAATTGTCTGCTTTACGCAGAAAAGTCTTGGTGTCGAGAATGTATGAGGTATGCAAGTCAAATGATTTAATAATGAATGTCGGAAAGTCAAAGGTGATGGTTTTTGAAAGGGAAGAGCAAATGACAATTTGTAACGTAAGTGTGAACGAAGAGAACTTGGAGTATTTGAGTGAATTTGTATATTTAGGTAGCACTTCACAGTGGATGGCCGAACGGAAAGTGACGTCGAAAGAAGGGTTGGTGCGGGTTAAAAAGGGAATGGAGCTTTAAAAATAGTTATTGGAAAAAAAATTTATCAATGAAAGTGAAAACAGCCGTTCACAAAGTGAGTTCTGGTCCCAACCCTACTGTATGGAAGCTAAACATGGAACTGGCAGAAGGAGTATGAGAGCAGAATAAATGCATTAGAGATGAGGTCCCTAAGACGTATCTGTGGTAGAACTATATACGACAGAATCTGTGGTTCTTAGGAGACTTTTTGTTCTGATGGTGTCAGCTCTCGTTTCTATTCCATATGTCATTATAGGACGTACGCATGTCTTGTAGATTCATATTTTGCTCTTCTTAAGCATATTTTTGTTTTTCCAAACAGCATTTTTCAAGCAGCCAGCCACAACGGCGGCCCTATTTGTAAGTTAGCTTACTTCTCCGCAGAGGTCACTGCTGCTTGATACATCAACACTTAAGTACCTACTTGAAATGCATCACTTGTTATATTATTTTATTATCTAATGCAAGCTTGCATCGCACTGGTTGTCTTGGTTTAACCATGATCATTATCTTGCCTATGGAGATTTTCATGTTGAATCTTCGAGATGATATGTGAAAATTGTGCAGTAGAATTTTTAGATCATCTTCGAACTTTGCTATTAGCACCGCATCAACAGAATAGCCCATTATGTCTATTTTTTCGCTTCCCATTGGTCCATTGATTTGACTTATTCAATAATCTTATCCATAATAATGTTAAATAGGAAAGGGCTTGAGCTGCCTCCTTGTCTAATGCCTACAGCAGCTGGGATTTTCCTTGAACGAAACATGACTGTAAAAAGAAAATTAAAGTGTTGTGAAAATACAGAGTGCTATTCCATTTTTTCAAATGTGAATCCACAACACAATGTAAAGATGAATATAGAAAGAAAGTAAAAGCATTTCACTTGTGAATGCCCTTATAATGATATGCATATTTTTCAACTTGTATGTTGGTGAAAGAGATTATAAAAACAAAATAAGCATTATCATATTAAAGTTTTTCAGTTGTTATATTTCATGTTCATGAGCATTTTTTTAACAATTCAGGTGTGATATTGAATATTTACCCAAACAAAAATACAGCGCGTACATCCCTAGCACTTTCCAAGACCTTAGATAAAATCATAAAATCTTTAACTGGAATATCCGTCTAGAAGGTATTGTAAGAAAACAGCAAAGCAACACCAACGTATGGAAATTTCCAGAATATTCCGCCCGTAATGTTGGTTCTCTATGGAAATACTAGGATGGAATAAATATTCGCGGTAGCTGCTTAGTTGCGATTAAAAACTTTTTGAAATATGAAACACATATACGGAAAACATCTGAACATCGCAAGTTTTCCAGAATGTTTCAAGAAATATGATCATTTTACAATGCTTTTGTAACTTTTGTAAATTTAGTATGTATTTAGTATACAGTATGTGTGTTTAAATACTCAACAATTATGGCACTCTGATATTTTCCGTTTGTTACAGAAATATCTATTATGTTATTTTAAAGATCTTGCTGGCGTTGGTTTGTTTTAAATACCTTATTACTGATAATTAAAAAAAAAGGTTAATACGTGGAACAAAAAATTAAATAGAATAACAACAACATCTAAAAAGAACATTTTGTGTTACATTATTTTTATTTTGTTATTTTATTTTATATCATTGTAATTTATATTATTTGTTTTAGATTTATTTTGGGGATGTTGGACGATCGAAGTGTGCGCGGGAGATGCCTATTGGTGGCGATGAGGTTCGCAACCCATCACACCGCGTCTCCCGCGGGGCGAAAAGAGAAGGATGGAGTGCCGCATCGGTTAAAGTGTGACAGTCCATTATTTCTGCCTACCCTTTCGGAGAGATGGCGTGATGGCTAGTTAGTTAGTGACAGAAATATCTATTTTCTATTTTATTATATTAAAAACGAATTTGATCTATGACATTTACCTAAAATGAAAGAGCTTTAGACGAAAATATTTACGTAAAAATGTTAATTAAAATTTTATAATAACTCAAACATTTTTTTATGTACGAGTATTTAAATATTTAAGTTATTTCGATATTTACTTACATTAAGTTGTTTTCTTCTTTTGATTGTTTTAACAAATGTAGTCGGATTTTGATGAAATATTTTAATAAAAAGATTTTTCTGTACTTTCTGAATTTAATAGGGAGTTATAAATTTATATCGTTTTTTTTTTCAATATGTATTGAGAACCCCTTTCTCCGACTCCTAACGTGATTTATTCGATTGGGTCATGTTTTCCTTGGTCTTCCTATAATTCTTCTATCATTTACATTGTTAACATTCATTTTTTAACATCCATTTTACATACATTATTTCTATGTGTCCAAACCATTTTAATGATCTTTCGCATTATTTTGTTCATACCGCTTTTATTCGCACCGCATTCACTTCTAACGTCATTCGAAACTCTATTAAACAACGACCTTCACACATTCGTCTAAAAGATTTCATTTCTACAACACTTATTGGACCATTTTATTTTATTAAATATGATGTGAATCAAAGACCCGCTACATACTCTTTTAACTAAACGCTAAATACTGTATAATTTTTTTCTTAAATTTAAAAATTAATTTCTGTAAGTTCTTTCCCTACGCGTTCGTGCATCGATCATTCGATTTAATTTAAACTAAGTTCACTTGTTGTTGGCAGTATTGGCATTCCAGTGATATCATCTTTTTGAGCCGAAAATGTATTCCAAGACGAATTTATGCAAATTACAAAAAAAAAAAAAAAATAGATACGCATGTCGGACAAAACCTTATTTATATATTAAATTTCAAAGATGGTAAAAGATACACATAACTTTAATTAAGCTTATGCATATGTGTAGTAAAAGCGGTGAAGGATACTGTAAAACCATGAACAAGAAAACATCACAATAATCCCAATATTGTAAGCTTTATAAAAATATGTCGTCTTAGATGGTTGAGACACCTCTAGCGAATTGAACAAAAATTACTTCTTCGCCTTATTCTTATTTAAATAGATCTGAGGCTATCACCATCCATTCGGGCTACATGCTCCCTCCAGTATCTTCTTCTGCATCTACTCCACCGAACGATATCTTCTATTTCGCAAGTTTTTCTTATATCTGCGTTGCGGACACGATCTCGGAGAGTTTTTTTAGGAACGAAACCAAATTTCGATAAAAAAAATCTTGATGGAAGACGAAATGGAAGACGAAGTGTGGGAAAACCTAAACTGTTGTGGAAGAATGGCGCATAAAGAGATTGGATTTGTAAATTAGAAAAAGCGGACGATGGAACGGGGAGAGTGGCGAAAAATCAAAAGCCAAGCTGTAGCGCTATTGACAATGATGATGAGTAAAAGCGAGATAAATTAGAATATCCGAAATTCAAACATTTGTTAATAAATATAAATGCAATTAATATATTTATAACACTTTGTTACACTTTTCTTTTCACATACATGTTTTGATTATGACAAAATATTTTTCAATGCACAACATTTTAACAAAAATATTAAACAGTGATCACTTAGGTATACATTAAAAAGGGAACAATTATGTTTAAAGATTGAGGAGTTAAAAATAAGTTTGGGGAGAGAGTAGAGATAACGGGAACATTTTGAACAAGAGAATTGATTTTAAATTTAATATGTTCTTTATTATTTAATATACATAATTTCACCCTTTTTAGTATAACAGCGATCACTGTTATATTTGATTGTTAAAATTTTGTACATTGAAAAATGTTATAAGATAATAACCGAAACATGTCTGTGAATAGCGTGATAAAGTGTGGTAAAAATACTTAGTGCAGTTATATTTATTCAAATATGAATCCACAACACAAAGTGAAGGAAAATATATATAGTAATACCTATAAATAGTAACTAACCGTTCTCTTAATTAAAATATTTAGGTACCTAACTCAATTTCAGTAAGAATTTCAAAATTATATCAAATAAATTATTTAAATTGACATAGGAACAAATATACATAAAGGTTCGTAAAATCACGAAAATTTTTAATTTTTAATATTATTGTAACACCTGATGATGTCAACACAAGTTGATGAAACAGCTGTCGCGTAAAATAAAATACAATCGTAATACAAAAAACAAAGTTATTTAATTTAACAGTTTAAAATATAGATGCGTTACTCCATATCAAGTGTTCAATATATAATAAATATAATAAAAAGCATCTTAATGAGTGATATTTTTTTTATACACAACAGGTCGTTTCAACCCAATTACTGTATACCATTTATTTTAGCTATTATATATTGATTCTCTCCAGAGAAGGCAAGGTGATACCACTCTGGATATTTTTTCCCAGGTCACCACTATGACAAGGGTGATAGTCAACGTTAAGGAGACCTGACAGGACACAGAAAGAAGAAAGATATTGATTCTCATGATGATATTATATATGTTTCGCCATGCTTACGCATGTTTCAAAAACACTAGACAGCCAAAGATACATAGTATGAATTATGCTGTAGCAAGGCAAAACATGCACTCGCATAAAATATAATGAAACTTCTAGAAAACGGAAATTTTCATAAATAAATAAAATGAACTTTAGAAATAGGCTAAAAAACGTTTTGAGGAATAAACTAATTTACCGACTACGTGACGTTTTCTCGACATAGTTATCTCGGAGAATATAAATCAGAGAGAATAAATTCAAAAATCTCACATAGAAGCCTCCCTCCACACCGCACCGTAAAAGTGTCGTCACCTGGCCTTACTCACTTTATGGTCCATAACAATCTGCTCCACATCTGGAGGGGGGTCAGGACCGGCTCGGTATAAAGGCTCTCTTGTAAAATTAGGTTCGGTATCCCGCCACAATGTGTCACATTTTTTTCAACCCTTTCGCAGAATATAACTGCCTTCGTTATAAGACGAACACGATGCAGTACTCGTACAGTGTTTCTCTTATTATGCTATGTCGCACGTAAAGGTGCTGTACAATCATTAAATGCTTTAAAATGACATTTAAAATTGGAAAATAAATGTAATGATTTTTTGTATTTCGAACGCTAACAGCGTTTTTAACCCTCCCTTCCCTGTGGTGGGTGTCTTCTACACGTTGCTTCTAACAACCATCAATATCTCTATAAATATAATAAATACAAAGTTAGGATTTTAGGTATTCCTCCATAATATATTTACGCATTGATTAAAAAAATAATATTAATAATAATCAAAATTTATCGGGTACATCGGAGGTATTTGGTGAACATCGGGAACAAAATTCGTAGCACTGAGTGCGCGACACTATATTCGCATCTCACTCTTGCATACTTCACTGTGTTCTCTGTTCTCATGTTCTCACTGCCCGGCAGTAGATCTCGGACTTGCAACCAGAGTATACCTATGCACATCCCGTGAGCGTTGCCAGATGTTTTTTTTACGGTTTTAACAAATAAATCTCAATTACTATTATTTTTTACTTCAATTATAATTAATTAAGGGGATTAGCTATGAATGTTCTAATTTTTCCGATTTAAAATCGCTAATTTTTGATTGGGTACTGACTACCCAACACAGGAACGCGCCATTTTATTTTAGCACCGTAAGGCAAAGGTTGATAACCATCAAACGAAAGATTCGTACTTAACAAGCGTCTAGGACCAACTGACACATCATCCAAATTCTAAGACAAACAACTTGTCCCTCTGGCTTTCGCGAATAAAGAATTTGCAAGAGTGACACATTAAGAGAATATTTATGACATTCGTATATATTTTACTTTATATATTTTATTGCGCGACATTGCGCCACCAGCGTATTGCAAACGGTATAGTCTGAATGTATGGGTAAATAATAACTTTTGATTAAAATGTGGATTTTTATACCACAATAAATTATTTGACTGCAGAAATACCAAAAATATTATCCCATTGTTTATTACATTTATAAAAATATTAGAATTATTTAAAGCAATAGACACATGTTACATTACATCGGTTAGGTAAGATAAAAGTAGTATTGTAATAAACTCCCAATTTCTTTATTTTTTATGAAACAAGCTGATATATGGTGGTTCATACGTGTCACCAAATACAGTAAATAGTGTAATTTTAATAATAATTGACCCTCCGTAGTAAATAATATAAAAAATATTTATTTAATAACACATAAAATTTAGCATTTATATGATCTTTAGTTCAAAACATATGATTGGATGTAATTATTTTAATTCAATATTTTAACTGTTTATACAATATTGGTGCGAAATAAAGTGTTATGAATAAAATCATAAAAATAACATAAGGATGGTTTGGACATATGGAAAGAATGAATAAAGAAATAATACGAATACTAAGTATTTGTTAACGATGTTAATCGAATTAGAAATAAAGGAAGACTAAGGAAAACGTGTCACGATCAAATAAATCAAATTTTGAACCTCGGCCACGTGAGGGGTCAGAAAATTTGACGTGCGTATATAACACGATGTAAGAATGTTGAAGATACGATAAGTATGTGAGTAAGGAAATTGTGGCAGTTCATTCCTTCTGTCTACCCCTTCAGGGAGACGACGTGATCGTTAGTAAGTTAGTTAGTTAGTAAGTTAGTTAGTTAGTTATAAAATATTGCTTTCAAATCTTAAATAAATATAATCATGCATTTAAATACGAGCATAATATTACAAAATAGCTTCATTAAAATTCAAATGAGTTTTTTTTTTGCATACTAACGAATTAATACGAGTATGTTATTATCATGTAAAAACACAAAAAGTTTGTAATAATTTAAATCTTTGCAAACTGAATATTAAGTAAAAGGGGTATAATCTATAATGCTCGTAACTTATAAAGATCAAAACATTTTTTTATACCCAAATGTATTACAATAAATTAAGCTTCAACAAAAACATAAACAGGAATTTGTTTTCCAGACTCGTTCACATAGTTATTTTTTAAAGGCGTAATAACACTTTGTTCATCTGTTACCTAAAAATATCAATGGAAATGTTTTACGACATTATTTAAAAGTAAAAATTATTTTCAATAAATATATTTCGTAATGTTAATATATATTTTTTGTTTCATTTACTTTGATATAATACAACAACAACAACAAACCATCACGCCATTTCCCCGCAGGACTAATCGTACTAACAGAAACATTGTGTGAAATCGTTGCATAAATTTATCAAAAACATATGTTTAAAGAAATATATATACTGTATATTATACTGTTATAGAGATTACACTTTTCTTTTTTTTTCTTTTTTATCCAAACATAACAAATTCATATCGATTCTTCCGGCTTCTGATATGACCAACCTTTAATATTTGATTAATTTGGTCATGCCATGTTTTCCTTGGTCTACCTAGACTCCTATAATACATATTTTTCTATATAATAATTTGTATCATATTATATAACTAACTAATCACGCTGTCTTCCCGAGGGGGTAGGCAGAAAGAATGGACCGCCACACCGCTGTGTCCTGACATACAAATCTCGCCTCCTAATCACTCATATATCGTGTCATGCACGCACGTCGATTTCTTTCACGTGACCGACATTTAATATTTAGTTGATTTGATCAAGTTTTCCTCGGCCATCCTCTATTTCTAGCTCCGTTTACGTCGTTTACATATACCTTCTTTACCATTCTGTCTTCACTCATTCTTTACATGTGTACAAACCATCTTTACGACCCTTCTTTCATTGTTTTGTTCACAACACATTCATTCGCACCGCATCTTCCTATATTTGCATTTGACCCTCTATCATATACAGAATTATCACACATTCGTCTTGGAGTTCTCAATTCTACTGTAGAAATGAGATCTCAAGAAATAATATTCTGTTATTTTGTATAATTCTAGGTATGTTTCATATTTTACAATCAAGTATTACATGTTATGAAAACATAGTTTTTTTTATAATTCTGGAATAAAAAGATTAATTCAGTAGGTTTTTACCATATTTGCTATTAAGGGAAATATATATGAGAAAAATAGTTATTAATGAGTGATTATTAATCGCTCAAAAGTTGAAAATTTGTATTGTAGATTTTATAGAATTTTTATTATTTGATATGGAATCACTGTTATTATTATTGAAGAATCAATAAACAATTTTTTTTTTGATAATTGAAAATCTATATTTTATGTTAAAAAAATATTTTTTTTACAGTTTTCTGATTCACAATACACCAGCATTATATTAAAAAAAAATATGGTCTTCCGTCAATATTATAGAAAGAATAATATAAAACTTGTATAATAACATGTATTTACAAAATATGGAGAGAAAATATTAATGAAATGATTAGTAGTGCTGGAACCAAAATATTTTTTTCACTCATTGTCTTCTAATGAATTCTCAGAAATCGACAGTACATAATGAAGTTTTAAGACTTAATGTTGTATTTGGATGTAAAGTTTAGAGCTGGAAAAAGAATAATGGAACAAGACATATTAATGTATTTTTCAAGTTATATACAAAAGGTGTGAAGGGATAAAATTTGATGTAGGTGAAGAAAAACTTGCCACATGCCAATCAATAATAGGCGGTCATTTTCTCTCGGCCTAGATTTGTTTGTTGGTTAACTGCATGATGGTCTATCCATTCCATTACGACGACCTTCGTGACAAAATTGCAACAGCTATGACTGCCACACCCAAGGTCCCGGGTTCAATTCCGGGAGATGACAGTGTGATTCTCACAATGTCAATGGTCTGATGTTTCGAAAATTCACGTTACAATAAAATGGCGATATATTAGCTACCTTTCACATGTCATAAAAATCAATGTACTCGTAATAACAATACCATTTATATCGATTTTTATCGTTTATCAACAAAATAAAATAACAATAATATCATGCTTCAACATGCCGTCTCACCGAAGCGGTAGGCATAATTAATGAACCACCACACCGTCATTTCTCGTCATAGTTCTCTTGATTCTTCAACAATCATGTATCGCTTCATGTACGCAAGATTTCTTCGATTTTCACGTGACCAAAGATTTGTTAACGTAATCTCCAGATCCGGATCTGCATGATAGCGCGATGGAAACAAACTCCAATTTATTAGGTAGACTTCGATAATCGGAATAAAAAAAGGCGGCGAGATAAATTACGACCTTCCAACCCGTCGTGTGTCGTATTGTAGCGTTTTACTGCCTCACTTAACCTTTTGTTTTAAATTTGTATAGACTCGGTACGAATATTTTACGGAATTTTATGTTTTCCAATTACGGCTCTGTCTAACTGAATAAATTAGGTGGGTAATTTTTGGCGGGAAATTTCATCTGCGGCTTACGCTTTATGCGAGGCTCTCGCAACGCCGGGCGTTCGAATTTCGAATCAATTCAAGATTCGAATCTTCTAACAATTTTGTTGTACTATGTCCTATAAGAGTGTGTTTTAAAAACATCGTATTTAGAAAAATTACATAATCTTTAATATAACTAAATTATTAACTTAAATGTATTGTATTTGAAATTCGTTTTAAAAATAAACCCACATTTATCTATATACATTTATAATACTATCATAACTTAACTGTGGAAAATACATATTTCTAATTGAAGTAAAAGGCGTTCACATTGTGAAATTCCATCATTAATTTAGAATAATTGGTAAAAATCAAAAACAAGTTATAAATGTTTGAAAATAAACAATATATAAAATCCTTTATCTTTCGATAAAACAGTGACAAATATTTAAACAAAATTAGAATATCTTAAACAAAACTCTCTGAAATTTCAAATTTCAAAATATTATTGTATATTAAAAGATGTTACAGAAAATATAAAAAATGCAAACAGAAGATTTATGAACAAAATATTAATATGCTTTTTACGAATGAAAACTTATGTTTTCTACAAGTTTTATTATATTTTATGGGGATGACATGTTTCGCCTTTCTAAAGCATTATCAAATATAGTGCGAATAAACGCGTTGTTGTTTATATGAGTATACCTGAGGTATTATGAAATATGACATTTGAAAACGCCTTAGTAAAGTGAAACATGTCATTACTATAAAATATAATAAAAAATTTATAAAACAGACGTTTTAATCAGCATTAAACTGTAAACTGTAGGCCGAACGTAACATCAGATGAGAGTAGTGATGTCAGGAGTTCCACTAAAGAACACCAAGGAGTTTGTCTAGCTTGGGAGCAAAATAACGCGAGGAGGAGGAGGTCTAAAAGCGAGGTCGACAGCCGCATACATCAGGCTAGGCTTGCATTTAATAAAATGTCGAAAATAATAGAGTCAAATAATATAGACCTAAAACTGAGAATACTCCTCATCAAGATCTATGTATGGAGTGTCTTGATGTACGGCTGCGAGACATGGTGCCTATGCGAAAGAGATAAGCGGAGACGAGGCTTTTGAGATGTGGTCCTATAGAAGATTATTAGGAATTTCCTGGAGAGACCACATCACGAATGAGGAAGTTCTTCAAGGAATCGAAGGAGGAAGGCACCTGCTCAGGACCTTGTCCGAAAGGCGTGTAAGATGGATCGGCCATGTAATACGTCAAGAAGGTCTCTTGCATGCCATAATGGAGGGTATGACCGAGTCCTCGCGAAGGGACAAACTCTAGGGGACGCCCACGCCAAGAGTACCTGGCGGACCTGTTGGTGGACGTGCACTGCTCATCATATGCAGATTTCAAAAGAGCCGCACAAGACAGGGAAGAATGGAAGAGAAGAATAGAGGTAATTGAATTGAATCATCGTTCAAGAAATAATAAATATTTTTGAATTAATAGTTCATATTTAATTTGTTCAAGAAACGATAATTGATGAAAATTTTTATGAAAAATTAATTGGATAAATCTTATGTAAGTTTATTGTTGTATAAATACAGAACAAGGTTCAACATTTCAACTAAATGGATAAAACATTTCTAGTAGCACTAAGCGAGCTGGGTGCAAACTTCGCAATGAATTTAAAGTGTTCTTGACTACTTGACTTCATTGAATATGCTTGAGCCTAGGTACCTAGCTGGGAGTAAACGAATAAAGGAACTTTTTTGAAGTCCTTAACAGTCTTCGTTAAATTTTCCGACAACCGTACTAGTATTTGAGTACCTTCATAAAATGTTTTCAACCATTTAAAAGAAAAACAAACCTTTAAAAATATATGATGTATGTAGCATACCTATATACGAGTACCATCAACTCATGATTTGGGTAATAAGTTGATGGTTTATATGTTAATATGTAGACTATAGGTCCCCAGCATGCGGCATTCCTATTAAGCATGCTGAAGACCAGTAGTAAGCAGATGAGAAGGGATGGGTTTACATACCCATTTCTCCAGACTTATTAGGGGATTCTTTAAGAATTCCGTCATCTTGGAGGGTTATCCATCTTTATGTTCCGGATAGTAATCTTCGACAGTGCCAGCACAGACTGTTTTATCTCTCAGCATGCAGAACCAACAACAGGGAGAGCAATCAAACTACTGAACATGATCGCTTTGGAGATCGACGTATTTCTTATTTGTGAAAGTTCGTCCAGAAAACAAATACTTTTGACTTTAGAGAGTTATACCTACCTAAAGTCTAACCGTCTCTCATGCGTATCTGATATTATATAGAATACTAGCTGACCCGGCAAACGTTGTTCTGCCATATAAATTATTTCTTGTGAATATTATGGTTGTTAAATAAAAAAATAACGAATGTATTGTAAGTGTGTGGGGATGGGATCTATGACAAAAGAGGAATGGAGCGCTGTAGACGATGACCGCCGATAAAAACAAAATTACACCAACCATTCATTTTCTCAATTCAACGTATTTCATTAAAGTAACGGACATATTCATTGTTATATCTCTTAAAAGTTAAATGTAAAGTGAATAAAAGTCATACATTTTTTATCCTAAAGTAGGAAAATGAAATAAAGAAAATCAATATTAATTTCGAAGAGCAATTGAGTTAACGATATTTTTTGTCAGTCCGTCTTTAGCTAACACAAATAAGCTCAATGGTTTGCCCACACGAGAACATGCCACGTATAATTATTGTCCGTGTGAAAAACATGGTGTGCCCAAATCTAAGCCGCAAACAGACATCGTTTGACCTTGCAACTCATTGATTGTCATTGCGAATGCCAATCTAATAGGAAATTGAACGCGTTTGAATTCAATTGGCACGTCTGTGCAGCTTCGTTGGCATCGCACACTGCATCGATCGATTTGTATAATACCAACTCGCACACGATTAATGTCCTCACCGCCCATGAAGTAGATTTGTAAACATTTGTGTGGTTCGTTTGGCATTGGAAGCAATGAGCCTACATTGTGGTACACTTGGCCTTTGATTTTGAACGTTGAATTGAATTGTTGACCATTTGCCGCAGTATTGTGAACTATGTATGTTGGTCCGAACGAAATCATTTGGATGCATGAATTGAATGTGCGTATGGACTTCAGGAATAGGTTGGAATCTGGATCCGTGCCGATGAGCAAGCCGTTCAATGGTTCTGGTGGTGTCTCAATTTCTGGTAGTTGCACTTTTCCTGATGCACAACACATCCCGGCGGACTCAGGTTTAAATTTGAGCGCATGACAATGGGGACATTCTTTGTCCATAGCACCAATCAACACTTTCGGATGAGCGGAATATTCAATATCTGGCTCGTACTCGAATGCGAGACGAAGAAACGAAGCGGATGTAAATGCTCGATTTACTTGTTGACGTTGTTGGACATTTGCTCTGCGTGTGTTAACTACGAACCGGCGCGCTTGTATCCGTTCCAATGGTCGTTGGTGATTTCGTTCAGCTCGTGCCTCTTGTGATTGAGATGCACGCAATTGCGACATGCTCACACGCGTATTTTCGTTATCTTGTTGGTTTTTTTTTTTTTGCTCTACTATTTCGCATGTTTGTTGCTTTATTCGTTCGACAGCCCAAATTGGCCCCCTTATGTCTTGCTGGCATTGTTCACTGTAATACACGCACACAAATAGATAACACTGAGTTGTGATACAAGAAAAATGCCGAATGAAATGTCGAAATGATGCGACGCTTCTCGTGAATGACTTGCGCATGCGTAGATGAAAGTTCGATGAGGCGGACGCAGCGCCATCTGTCATTCAACAAAATAAATAATTTCGTTCTGTTTGAAATACGATCATACAAAAATACTGAATTGCGATAAAAAAAAATGGGAGGGTAGGGGTAGGAGGGTGAAAATTTGGAATTATATTTATTTTTTGATGTCAAATAAAACAAAAATACTAAAAAAATATTTTGTAAAAAAAATAGAAAAAAAAAATCTGGCTAGGGACACCCTAATCACTTAGCGATATGAAATATACTTTACAATTGATTCTCATACCTACCAAATACACATAGAAAAAATCATAAAATTCGGTAGAGCCGTTTCGAAGGAGTTCGACCACTAACACCCGACACGAGATTTTTATATTTAAGATTAATTTTAGCCTTTCTCAATGGATGCCTTCAACTACTTTTTTTGTTTGTATTATATATTTTTAGAAACAAACTGAATTGATTTGAAAAACAATCAAACCCTCAACTTATGTAGTTTGTAGTTCATAAACTGCGGTCTAATGTGGCATTTCGCCTACTGGAATGCGACTCTTCGACGAATGACGTCCCTAAAACAGATGTTTCGTTATGTATCCCTGTCTTCCGCATCTAGGTCATCCCGGCTATTCTGACAACATAATAAGTCCTTAGGTGGCCTCCCGACACTTTTCTTTATCTAAGGCTTCCAATGGAGTATTCTGTATGCCCATCTGGTACTGCCCTGTCTGACTATATATCCAGCCAATCGCAACATCAAATTATCTGTACGATCCAATAAATCGTCAACTTTAGTTTGGTGTCTAATTAATTTATTTCAGAATTAAACTAAAAGACTCACGCCGAGTATATACCTCTCCATGGATCTTTAGGTGTGATCTCCATGGATTAGTCTTATTATATTATATATTAGAGGAGTCTTAACTGTATGTCGGTATTTAATAGTATTTTAATACAAAATTCAATATAAGTTATAAACATCACTGTATAAATATGACTTATCTAAACTTTCTGGTGAAATAATAGACCACTGTTTACTTTTGAAATGAAAATCACATAGATTAAAAAATATATAATGATAAAATTAGTCTACCTCGTTTTTGTGTTACCAATGTTTCAAGCAATAAACTTGGCTCTCAAAAAATTCTAAAACAGTGTAATTTAAATATTTGGCTCTTTTGACTTATGAATTGGATTGAGAATGAACTACTCGTCTAACCTAACGTTCCGTCACGTATTTAATTCAGTTCAATTTTTTTTTAAATACGTTTATTTATATTATATTGTATACATGAAAATTTTAAAACAATTATGATTTTTTAATTATTTTTCTCAAACGGTATCGCCGCTCATAAATCAAAATTTGCTGTATTCTCAAATACTGAAAAAGCTTCATATTTCAGATAATAAATCAAGCAAAAAACACAATCTCACGGCTGTTGAAACTTCACAGTTTCGACGATTGAAATATCATCCAAAAAAAGGGCTTTTCAATTCGTCGAGTTCCCTTTTCATCCCTTGTCCGCATCAGCTAACAAATGAAATCTCCACAAACAATATTTTTCGCCGGAAAAGTTTTCCGCGCCACTAAGACCGCGATTGTTTGGCGCCCATTGTTTCTCCTTCAGATCCACGCCAACTTCCGGCCAAAACGCTTTCGTGTTTGAGGGCATCAATTATATTGGGTAAGGATAGAGTCCAAAGGAAATCCAATTTGTAAACACCAGCGAAAGATACTAATGCATTTCCCTAAACGCTCTTCATTTCGAAACAATGTAAAGTATTATTTCTCGAATAATAAGAAAGATTTTTGCATTTTAAAATGAAAAGATTTCCTACGAACGATTTTCACACAAAATGTATTACACAAATATAAATTTATACATTTAAATATTTATTCTTACATCCGTATACTATATTGAAGCTTTCTCGATTTTAATTCTGGGGAATGATTGGCTGAGTAGCTTTACTTCTCTTTCCCCACTTCGCTTGGTCTTCAGCAATTCTTTTCAGGTCTGTATAGCAGGTACAGTCCATGTAATGGCATTTTTTCTCCAGGTATCCAGGGACGTCCTTTGTTAATATATCATTTAAATATTCCTTTTTGAATACAATAGCTTCCAAAAACGGAAAACGAAGTGTCGGGAGAAGAAGTAAATCCTGGCTAGAATCCTTTGAGAATAGTTCAGTTGCAGTACACCATTGTTTAGAGCTGCGAGAGTTTAAATAGCCATACTATTGTCCAACCACTGATAGAAGTTAAACAAAAAGCATATGTCGTTATTATGTTTCATTTAAACTATTTTTAATGAGTAAATAGTACATTTCTTCTTCTCAGTTTCAATATAGGGGATTGGTTTGCAGCAAAGTCTTGCATTTCGCTCTCCGCTACTAGTAGACCAATAATAACATATGGCGTCGAAGCAAGGGCAGTCACAGTAAGGACCAAACAAGTTTTGAGGACTTCCGAGATGAAGACACTGAGGACGATACCAGGCAGGACGCTGAGAGATCGCGTGGGGAACACCAGAATAAGACAGATATGTGAGCTTGAGGATATTATAAGATGAAGTAGATCGCGAAAAAGAGACTGGTACGGGCATGTTCAAAGAGTGGAAACCACCAGACTCCCCCATATTGCACTACATAATCAACCTCATGGGACTGGTTCTCGTGGAAGACCTCCTAAAAGATGGAAGGACAGATGGGAGTCTACCTCACAGGATGAGCAACACTCTGGAGAACAGACCACATAGGTCTACAGCAAGAAAGAAGAAGAAGAAGAATTTAGAGTGGTTTATTTTGCTCAATTTATATAAGTATATAAATAGACGGTTCATGGTTCTTGCCGGATTAAAAAATATCCTTGCAATATGAACAATGGCATTATATTTTGTAGATACAACAGTCACAGATCATTTGAACCCAAATACTGCGTACATTTATTAAGCTATTTATATTGATTCTCCCGACATGTGTTAGGTAGCTAATCTATCGCCATTTTCTACACCAGACCAAATACAGTGTGACAATCACACTGCCATCGCCGGGAATCGAACACGAAACCTTCAGTATGGCCGTAATAGCTCTTGCCAATCTGCCACGAAGGTCGTCATATTTAAAAAAAATATTTATGTCAAATTGTATTATAATAAGGATAACCTTATTATAATACAATTTGACAAACCTTTTCACAGAGCTCTACATATCACCATTAATTCACAAATCCAGGTGTTTTGCATTAATGGGTTTTCCGTTTTACAATCTAATAATATTAATGGGAAGATAAGTTTCAAACAATTGCGAGATAAGACATTAAAATCGGCAGTAATCGCTCCTGCCTTGCCTATATCACGCAATAAAGTCAGCCCTTCAGTATAAGTGTACCCGGAATAGGAAATAAAGCGAAGTGTGATTTCAATATTTAACTTCGAATTATGGACAAAGACATCAACTGGAATATTTTATTACAGAATGCGAAATACACAGAGCCATGTGGAAGTATTATACTTTCGCTAGTGATTTTGTTGACGAGAGGGACATAAACCATTATTATTATTCTCAACTCTAATTTGCATGCTGTAGCAAATTTGTTGAAACCAAAAAATCTATATTTTAATTTCAATAATTTAAAAAGCTTTTCATTGTTTCTTCTATATTCGCCGACACTTTGTGCTGTGGATTCACGTTTGAATAACTTTTTGGTAACGTTGTATTATCACAACACTTTTTTGCACTTTTAACAAACGTGTTTGGGGACACAAACTTCCCTTCTGCAGTGTATGAATTTTAACAGTTAAATGATATTGAGATATTTTTTATATACTAAATGACGAGTGAAAAAGTGGAGGAGGAAAATTTTTCATTTAGTGGCAGGGTGAATTCTTGTTTATGAGGCAGGGGGGGGGGGATAAATCAATGAAGGGACTAGAAGTTAAGTTTAGTTGGTTATTTATAATATCTTCATTGTTTTTAATTGCCTTTTTGATTTCCAAAATTTCTAAATTATGTTAAGTTAATTATCTATTATTTACGTGTAAAATTTCAACGCCATTACCTTTGATAAACGAATGATCTCTTTCAATTTGCAAATTTCGAAAAGTTATTATTAGATAAGCATCTTAAGTTTATTTTAATTCTTAAATTGAAATTTACTATGTAGAAAGACGAGCAACCGTTGCACTTAAATTTGTAAACTCCAGATGGGATTAGTTTATCTTTATTATTTATTAACAGTTTACCTTAATTATTATTCGTATAAAACGCGGGTCGAATATCTCACGGAAATTCTTTTGAAATTATTTTTGTAAATTTTTTAATGAACAAAATTCTACGCCATTGATTATTTATTTTTATTTTTACCCCTATTAGCTTTTTATTGACTTAATAAATACACCATGGCGCTTTTTTTCATACAACTGGTTTCGATGACCCAATTACTACATTCGATTAAGAATTAACTAATTGCTATCATAAGTATTTACAAGTATACTCGTACATGTTCCAGAAAGACATTAATGAATTTGAAAAGAGTCCACATCGACTAACACCTAATTTAGGAAGACCATACCTCAAGTCATGGTATGTTGCGCCAGAACATGTATTCTGCTATGCGATATGCCCAGCAGATCGTATCTTCTGATGCCATGGAGCCAGAACAATCCAAGCAAATGGGCTATTAATGAAGTCAGAAAGTATTTTAAATCATAAGACGATCAATGAACCATTTATTCTGGATTCGATACTGCGATACTATGCGTTAATCAGCATGTTATTGTAATGAATAAACCTTGCATATATGTAGATATCTCAGATTTTATTCTAGATTTGTTATAATATAAAATCCACACACAACTTACGTATTTTTTTTTTATCTAAATATGCTATTAAACATTCGTTTAATTTGGAACCGTTAACAAAAAACGAATATACCTCAAAAATATGACCAGATACAAGTGAATATCAAATATGATAAATATTTTCTTAAATATTAATACGCATAACGTCTGTTTTCTAGAAATATTATTATATTTCATGTGAATGACATGTTTCGAAAGCATTAATAAATGTGACCAAATGGCATTTGATATTGGGCTTAGACAGGCGGAACATGTCATTAACATAAAATATAATAAAACTTCAAGAAAACAGACTTAGATAAATTATTTAATAGGGAGTTTTATATCATTGTTCAAGAAATTTTTCAAAATTATTTACAGGACTTAATTTTTTACAATATAAAAATTAAACCTCATAAAAACAAATTTGTACACAGTTAATATTACAATTTATGATAGATTAACAGTTAAAGATTAATTAATATGTTATATGTTATGTTGCCAATAATTTAAAAAAAGAAAAATTTATTGTTACATAAAATCAATTTGTACAATTGAATACTTTTGCTTAATTTCAATTTTCCACTTCCATTTTCCTCTGCATGCGTAAATTAAAATAATTTGTTTTTTAAACTGTTTCTAGAAATCAATAGTATAAAATACTTAATGTTTCCCATTACAAGTGACATTTCAGAAACATGATCGGAGCAACCTTTCGGCGTGGATGAGACCACAATGTAACCTAATATTATAATATACATATTTTTTTCTTTTTATTACCACTACTATTATTAATTTCAACTCTTAAATATTTTGTTTAGCCTCATTTTGTCATAGTTTCACTTTTATCTCGTTTTATACTGTCGTCTGTCAACTATTATTAAATATTTGTGGTGGCGTGTAATTGGCCTTACTTTATTTTTTTAAGTGTTTTTTTTTTAATATGTAATATTGATATCGTTGTATGTTACCCTTAAGGTCTGTCTGGTAACTTAAGCCGATGTTCGTGTCTTTTTTAGAGGGCGTTTTGTAGGAAAATATAAATGAATCGTTTTGGAAATTTAGGATGTTTTTATTTACATATTAAAGATTCCAAATTTTTTTTTTTTTAAACAAAAATTCTTGAAAATTCGTAATCTAAAGACATGTCTTTCTGGTCGGAACTAACGAGACATTTTTTCACCCCTAACTTTATATTTTACAACCCCTTTTTTGCCAACTTCGATTAATAATAATAATAATAATAAACTATTACATTTAAAAAAAAATTGTATCTTTAATATGTATATAAAAACATCCTAAATTTCCAAAACGATTCATTTTTATTTTCCTACAAAAAAACGCCCTCCAAAAAAGACATGAAAATTGGCTTAAGTTACCAGACAACTACCTTCATACATAAATGAATAAAGCTTATTTAATTACTTACTTACTTAATGTTTATTTTCGCGCAGTTGTTGAATATTGTTGAAACAAAATTAGTGTATTTTATTAAATAAAGTGTAAAAACAAGTGAAATAATATACTCGTATATGCATAATCTTACGAGTTCACATGACAAAACGGACATTCGATTCTCCAATAGCATTTCCCCACTAATGTCAATGTCCATTAAAACATCATTATCTCTCCATTCTTCTCCCTTGTACGAACTCAAAAGTTCGATTCTTAATGCGACGTCTCGTTAATCGAGATGGGTAAGTGATTAACCTTATTTTATTTCTCAAACCTTCGATTCCTTGAAAGTAGATAATTGTGTCCCCATCTTTAAAAAAATCCTAATTACTTACCTATTAATTACATCCATATTTATACAATGTCGGGTGCATGCAAGTCGACGCCACGCTTAAAATTTATATATACGTTACTCTTTAAGTTGTCATCGCAAACAAAAACCTATCCAAAAAAGCTAGAATGGCAGTGCACAATGGTGTTCTTCTACCGACCCTTATGTATGGAAGCGAAGCATGGAACTGGCAAAAGAAAGATTAAAGTATAATAAATGCAGTAGAAATGAGATCTCTTAGACGATTGTGTGGATACTCTGTGTATAGAGTGTCGAATGAAAATATAATAAGTGAATGCGGTGCGAATGATGGTGTTATGAACAAAATAATGAAAGGATCATTAAGATGGTTTTGGACATATGGAAAGAATGAATAAAGAAAGAATGGTAAAAAAATTATATGTCAACGATGTTAATAGAACCAGAAATAGAGGAAGACCGAGGAAAACGTGGCACGATCAAATAAATCAAATATTGAATGTCCGCCATGTGAGGAGTCAAAAAATCAACGCGCGTGCATGACACAATGTATGAATGTTGAGGAAGCGAGAGAAATATGTCAGAAAAGAAAAATGTGTCAGTCCATTCTTTCTGCCTACCCCTCGGAGAGACGGCGTGATGGTTAGTTAGTTAGTTTTTTTACTCTTTAAAATGTTGTCGATTTTATCATTCTAGTTTTTATCTTATTCTTTTTATATTTATTTCTCAAATACATCTTCTTTTGCTCAAGCAATTTTACTGATAAATTATTCAAACATTATGTACTCATTATCGTTGCTTATCAAAAAACAATTAAATAGCCTGATGAAATGAGATTCCTATCATATGTCATGAGAATCAATATAATATCTAAAAACAAATTGGATGCAATAATTGGGTTCCAACGACCTGATGTGAGGGTATTATTTGCAAACCCGGCGAACTCCACCAACAATCAAAAGTGAGATATGAATTGGATCTTATTCATAATACATTTGCACACAATTTTTATTTATTTTCAGTTTCAAATTCGGCTTCATTCTGAAGAATTTTGCTATTAAAATATAGGGTTTGTTGCAAACATGGCAACCTCCACTTGAGTGTTGCAAAGCTGGCAAACTCCAAAATGAAATTCATTATTTTACTTTAATTATCAACATAATGATGATTATTTCATGGCTGATTACTTTTAAAATACTAACTGGTTGAGGTGAAAAAAATTGATATCGTTAAAAGCGCATTTTATTAGCGTATCAGTTTATTGCGATTTACTCAAAACATCTAATGATAGAGTTTGCCAGGTTTGCAACTAATACCCTCATGTGTACAAAATAAATGCTTCCTATGAATATATCGATTATTAATCATTCTGGTTGGTAAGTAATCTCTGAATTCGAGTGATCCCGTGACTAGACTTTCTGGGTATTCATCGTTAAATCAGCCTAATTGACCCTCTGTTGGATCAAACCGAAATTGTTGATTGCTTTGGAAATGTTGGGAATATTGATTGACTCGACTCCGTGCTTATTGTAAGCGACAAATGTCACGTCGGTCTAGTTGCCTTGTCAATATTCACTTCTCAGTATTAATAATCCCAAGTACGAACTAATCAACGATTCCTTGAAACGTTTTTTAAATAATGAGAATAATTTTATGTAAGAAAATATCTAAATTATTTTACTTAATTTTAATTTCTTTCTAACATTACAAACAATACAAAAACATTTCATTATTTAAACCTATTACAAGTGCCTCTGTATGTATAATATTATTTAACAAATAACAGTTATACGAGTATTTCAAATAGTAATACAGTTTTTTTAATGATAATGTAAATCTGCATATTGAATAATGAATACGAATGAAAACGATGAAAATAAAAATGCGAATTTATAAAAAAAAAAAATACCGAACATTTTTCGGACTAACCAGCCCTTCATCAGATATATTAAATATATATTTAAAATATTATAAAATTGTTTACAAATATGGTCAGTGTTGACAGATGGAGGACGAGGTGCGGCATTGCAGATCAGTCTCCCCTCAACCCAGCAAAATAATCGGCACCCCCTCAAAGGGACAAGTGACTTCACAAAACTTTCCTGATATACTTTCTCGCTTTCTCAACATTCATTCAAAGGGTCACGCGTCTCATCATTAGCATAAAACAATTAATAATTCATTGTTTCAGCCGAAACGCTATGATATTTCAACATTATTATATGTTTAAATTTTGAAACTCTGGTATTATACGTATCACTATTTATTTTTATGAGATTGTCACGAGAGCTGCTTCGCCAACCTAAGTTGGCATTATCGGGTTTTACAATAAAAAATACGTTGTTTGTAATAACCTGGTGATGCCAACGTAGGTTGGCGAAATAGCTGTCGCGACAATCTCGATATATAAATATATTACGATACGTATGAAGACTGTGTTTCAAAATGAAAACGTTTAATTAAGTAATAAAAATAAATTTATTAATATATTTGCTTAAATAAATAAAATAATATATAGGGTTGAGCTTTATATTCGTCTTCTTTATACTGTATTTTGAGAATCCTTTTACCGAGGACTGCAGCTTATTGCATTCTATAAGTTTGAAAGGAAGCATAGTACTGTATGAAAGATATTATTATGGCCGAAGAACCTTCGTGAGTTGTTATGCTGAACAAGAGATCATTATTATTGGTAGCTCTACCGTATTATCAATCTAATCCTTGGTATGAAACGTATTTAAAAATGTAAAACTTTGTTTAAAGTATTATAAAATTATAAGCTTATTAAGGAAGCCTTAAGCATCTCTTGTAATTTATAAACACAATGTTCGCTGATTAAAAGACGGTTATTTAAAAAAATATCTCAAAATAATATATTTAAGCATTCGTTTCTAAAAAAATTATACTACAAATTAAGTGCTTTATACAAAATTATAAAATTAATTTGAATTTCATTTTCATTTAATTTATTTTAATAAAAATCACAAACATTACAGACATACAATTCCAAATCGTTTGCAATTACATTATTAAAAGAGAAGCATTAAAAAAAAATTAAGCCTAAGAATAAGAAAAAATCATAACATTGATATTGCATCCCTGAGGCAAATCACACTATCACGAAATATGTTGACCTCCGAGGCGATCCGATTAAGCAATAAGATTGTCCTACCCACAGGCATAACCATTGGCAGGTTGGTTCTGCAGCGCGGCAAATAAAACAATTTGTGCTGTCTTTGACGAAGGTAATTATCAGGGACAAATAGACCTACATCACTCAGGACATCCGAGTTCTGTATACGGCCGCCAATCAGCTGAAAGAAGTGAACTCCCAAGTGAATATTCCTCCTTCTCTCCAATGATTGGAAGCTTAGCATACCTAGCAAGAATTCAGTCGGAAAGAGCCACGGGTAATAAGGAAAGATAGCAGCTGTTATATGTATTTTCTTACTTTATATCATATCTTTGGATCAGGTTCTCTCCTTCAAATAAGTTATAAAAGTATCCCAAGTGATTTAGTGGCTTTTAAACCAACCCTCGTAAGTGATAATGTGTTATGCTCCCGCCTGAGACGCGATGTTATGAAATATTGATATTACGACAACTGAAGCAATAACCACGCTACGACCTAACTTTGGATCTCAAAATATTTCATGTAACATGGATGTCAAATGTTTAAGAATATAAAATTTGAATAATTTGTACAATGTAAAATTTATATGCTATAATTTGTATTTATACAAATTATAGCATATAAATTGGAGTGACATCTCCAGGCGCTATCTAGCAATACGATAATGGCGGAAGCTTATCACATTGCGTTAAAAAGATCTTCTGCGTAATGCTTAAAATCCAATCTTCATAGATAGCGCTAGTGTATAGATTGAAACTACCATGTAAAGGGTGGTGTTACAGATTAACATATATACAACTTCCAAAAATTTGTCAGACATGGTGGTCATAAGAAAAGGTGGAATGGGGAATGTTGTATTACATAAAACGTGCGCTTAACCCAACCAATGACTCGATCACCATATTCTGTTTCCAATTTGCATCTTCGTCTCTATTGAGATACAATTAATCCGTAAAATTGGAATTTAAAGTATTCATTTTTTTTTATTTACTCGCTATTGCTTTATTCGAGAAGATGCATAAAAATATATGAATTAAACAAATACAATTGAAGTTCAATATCAATTATTGTATGTCATTCAGCGTAATACATTCAACAACGTGTTACTACAAATAATTTATTTTAAACACTAAAAGCCATTAACGATTTACATTTTTGCTTGAAAACAAAAATGTGAAGATATGTTGACGATTGACAGATGTCATTTAAATCGATTCAAGTGCCATATCTGGGTGACTTACATTACACACAATTAAACACTCACATCAAATAAAATAAATTCATACCAATATAGACTATAACACCCCTAGCAATTAAATAAATATTTGCTGTCTCACCTTTGTGAGACAGCAAATATTAATATCCTTTGATATATGAGGCCACCAGGACAAGAGTGGTCTAACCAAATTTTTTTTTTAAATTGAGTTACTGGTCTAACTCACACCTATTTGTGACCTACTATAAAAGAAAAATTAATCTAACCACCATTTCCAAGTGGAAACATAGATATCGCCATAAACACTTATTTTCTCTGACAAAAATCAAAATATATGGAGTCAAATGTGGTCTATTATAAGTAACCATCAAAAAATATCCTTAAACTTTATATTTCCCAATATTCAAAATACTATTCTAAAGACATTCACCAAACAAACAAGGTTTATCACTAAAAAAGACCCTAACCCATACAGTTTTATAAAAAAATGCGGAAAAAACGTCAAATTTTCAATCGCATTTATCTCCATCGTCTAAATTTGGGGTAAGACCACTCTTGCCCTGGCGTCCTCATATATATGTATTACAAAAGTCAAATCAATTTTATTGTTTAAAAACTTCCCAAAAGTAAATTTAATAAATAATGAAAATTTCATCGCAATTAGTTCAGTATTTGTAGAGTCTATCGGTCTTATAGCTACAAAACATTGCCTTTTAGTTAAATACATTTAAGTAATTGACACCACAATCACAAAAAACGCGCTCAGAGTGTCAGAAATGAAGACGCTCAGATACCTATCTGGCAAGACATTGCAAGAGAGGATAAGAAATACACGGATAAGGGTAATATGCGAGGTCGAGGATGTCGTTAGGTTAGGAAGGCAATGGAGAAGATACTGGTATGCACAAGTGAGGAGAATGGATCCATTCAGACTCCCCTCTGTTGTGTTGCACCACCAAAGATATGGATTGACAACTGGGAGTCGACTTCGCAGGAGGCCAATTCTTCTTAAGAAACGGGCCACTAGGGCTACACTAAGAATAAGAAGAAGAAGAAGAATTAATTAAACTCACATTAGGGTAGAATAGAAATTAGAAATAAGAAAATTTGGGTCATGTGCTATGTGGAGAAAAATTCCACCTCCTACGACTGATATTAATGGGTAAAGTGAAGGGACGTCGGGGAGTTGATAGAAGGCAGCTGTCCTGGCCGCAGAACATCAAAGAGTGGACAGGAATAACAAGAGTTCAGAACCTGTTCCAAGTGGCGCTATAGACAAGATAGAGATACCTTTGCTGTAGTGATCGCTAACGTTGGGGGGATCTGACACGGTACCGAAAGAAGAAAAAGAAGGGTAGTTCCATAAATATTGTGTTAATTTTATGGACCAAAGTAAAGATCACATCATACATGCACCCCGATATAAAATTAAAATCTCTTACTAGCGATGTCCATTATTAATATAATAACACAAAATTGTTCTTTGCAATGGAAAACTCCCGGAATTATAACGAAAGTGAAAATCTTTGATATTTGTTTCGCCATTTTTAGCCATTTGTATTTTGTTTTAAAGATTATTTTCCTGATACTTATTTGTGATAAATGTTGTTATAACATTACTTCAAACTTCTTCTTACTTTCTTCATTCAACTAATTTTGGTATTTTTATCTTTATACCGAATGTATACGAGTATATTGAAATAGGCGTATTGAAACAAACTATCTTCGCATTTTTAATTATTTGTTATGAATTATATACAGATGTTTATAATAATAAGTATAAACTTTATAATAGTAACTTTTAATTCAAAATTTTTTTAACGAATGTTTCAAGCGCTGTTTTTACTTATTGGTATCGATATTCTCCGTAATTTTGAATGAGTGATATCTGAAGAAACTTGTTAAAGTTATAAGCTTACATTATCCAGAGAAAGTTTTCTAAAGCTATTATGTAAAAGAGACAGTATTTAGCATAATTTGATAAGTGAGTAACCATTTCCGTATTATATCTTATTAGGTATTTTATGTTCAAATGGTACACCATAAAAAGAAGTGATTTATTTGTTGCATATAAAATAACAACCTCAAAAGTTACTGCTCTCGTGAAAATTACTTATTATATTTAACACAAAAACTAATGAAGAAATAATACCCATGAGAGTACGTTTCTCTCTATATATAGATACACCATTATACTGAGTTTTGAACATATCTATCTAGGGTCGCTCATCAACATCACTAAAGGTACGAACACGCGTCCTTCATCTGTCAACAACAAAATAACCGATAACCCGGCGCAGGAATTCTGTAGAAAATATTTTAAGCATTTTGGTGGGATAATGTCTTTGAAAACGGAAACAAAAACAATAATCAAAGGTGTCAATGTTTTACAAGTACAATTAAAACAGACCCGCAGAGTAATTTATCAATCTACAAAAACCTCAGTGAATTTCGCGCGGGACAATAGTGCTCCCGGGGAGGGAGAGAAAATAAATTTAAGATTCAAGCCGCGTTTGACGGTTCATAGATGTCACTAGGTTCGCAGTGTTTACGCCTGACGGCCGGCGCTGTAATCAATCAGGGAAGAAACGCCGGATCATTAATCAAATTTCCAATTAGGCGCTTACCCGGGTGCGCCCTCTCGAGAGATATCTGGCGCACTCATACCTCGGCCGCTCGCCGCTTTCGAGTTTACCCATCCCTATTTTTAGTGCAAAAAATGCACAAGTTTTGACCTTTTATAAAGTAATCTTGCCTTCAAGGGAAAACGTATTTTTCTCAAAAATTATCTTCTTGTCAATTTTTCATGTTATTTACATCCGTCTTGGAAAAAATGTCTAAAAATATTGAAATTAATAAAAATAAAAATAAATTCATTTGAAGCTCTCACTTCGTAGTTAGACATTTTAGATTATAAAATATATTAAATAAAATAACCTTTTGAACAAAAGTCACGAAATTGTAATTTTTTGTTTTTTTTATAATGCTCTGATGAAGCTTGGGTACAATCGAAACTAATTGACATAATAACAATTCCGCGATATATGTACATACTGTTATAAAATATGAAGGTAATATTGAATGAAAGATTGGTGCAGGAAACAATAAATAATGCAATTATTTCATCACTGTCAATTGAAAGATATCGACTGAGACAAAGATGACACCAGAATAATAAAGCTTTAGTGCTAAGCTTACTTATGTGTAAAGGTTTCGCTTAGATCTGGCAAAGAATAACAATAGTATTATAAATGCCGTAAAAATGAGATCACCAAACCAATAATGTGAGAAAAAACAATGTATGATAGAATACCAAATAAAGATATAAAGAAGAAATATAAAACCGATAAATTCTTACTTTATAATATCGGAAAGGGTCTCTTTGATGGTTTGGGCGTATGGAAAGAAAGGTTTTTGTATGATAATAGTTTAAACTGAAATAGAAGTCGAAGAAATCATGTTATACACAAATGTATCATTAATTAAACAGCGGCCATGTTCGAAGTCGAAAAAATCGACGAGTGTTTCGGTTCACGATGAATAAATATAACCATCCTGTTTGTCTGCAGAGAAAATGATATAATGGTTAATTATTAGCAAGTATATTGGATATTCCATAAAATATAATAAAATATTTTTTTTTAAAAGACGAGCGCGTGTATAACGATGTATACATTTACAGAGATCTCGAGGGGTGTGTCAGGACAAAATAGTGTAGCGGTCCATCGTATCTGCCTTCCACTTCGGGGAGACGGCGTGATGGGTATTTAGTAAGTCATTAATTTTTTTTTTTAAAATCACATTTTCAATAATATTAAATATATATACATACATATTGTTTTACGTCATTATTCAAGAAACAATAAACAGATGCAATAAATAAAATAAAAACTTTTTAATTATTTATATATTTGGCTTTTATTAATATATCTGTTGCAACCCGTGAAATGTTCATAGAAGTAAAGATTGTTAACCCCTTATTAATTTGTTCCACTGTAAAAACGTAATCAGTAACAAGTTTTAAATTTAAAAAAAAAAAATTTTCACGCACGTTTAAATTTTAATGAACAAAACCAAATTGTTCTTCTATTTGTTTTCTATACTTCTGTAATTCAACAATAATCAGAACAAAATTCAAAATTAGATTCGGAATCAGAACTAAATACTAAGAAGTACTCCTCTCTAGCTCTCTTGTATTTAAAATATTCTCGTACTCTTTCTTGATGACATGCGGGTTTTCGCCTATTTATAAATAATGATTAATAATGACAAATGAATTCCATGAACCAAGAATATGCCAAAAAGGTTCACAATAATCGGTCTCGTATTTTATTTATATGTACGTATTGTGTTGTGTTTACGTAGTGAAAGATGTTGCTGTGAGTATGGCGGGGAGCTTAGTTCGTATCCAGACAAGATTTAAAGTGACGTAAATTCATTTTACCACGAGAAGTAAAATCAGTTTAGAACCCTTAAAGCCTTATTTCATAGAAGGGATCAAAATGTCTAAATAAGTCATAGGAAAGGTGTTAAAGTATGTTGGCTTCCTACAAAATATCAGCTTCATATTTTATATCAAAGGCGTGCATATTTTACAAATATTTTAATACTCGTGGCCATTGGCGTACACCCAACTATAGAAATATGAAGGCTTTAATGACTTGTTGTCTAAAATAATTTTACAAATATGACATTTAAATTATTGGAAGAGATGAAAAACCCGTATTTTTTATTTTATTTATATTTTTTTTTAATGAGGAGTTTAATACCATTGTTCAACAAGTAACTAATTAAATGCGTGAAACTATATTCATTTTATTCATTGTTTCTTGAAAAATGATATAAAACTACATATGAAATAATTAATACGAATGACACAGTATGTTTTCTCTAAGTTTAAATATATGTAATGGAATGATATTATATAATGTAATATTCAATATAATATTATTGCAGTTGTAAATTTAATGTACACCACCTTATTCTTATCAACAACCAACCGGTTTCGCACCCGCCGGAGCTTCGTCAGGGTTACAAAACTAATTTACAAGTGTATTGATATTATATTGAATAATGCCACACAACTAATTTACTGCATCATACTTATTCCCCTTCTTCTTATTGTAGAAGATGCCATCTGTTTATGCAAGATATCTTTCTGTGATGAAGACGACCATCTTTTATAAATGACTTCCGATTATTAAATTACCAGTTACCATATATTACAGGTGTACTTCCTTGTTTCATGAGAAATATTATTTTTGTATACGTTATTACATAATAATAATGTAGTTTTGTAATCCACCGGGCATCACTGCATAATAAGACCGTTGCTCCATTGCTCAGGCTCAGACATGATAAATACATCACAATTTAATATCCACCATCTTGTAAGCCCTTACGTGCCCATTAGGGTACACACTTATAATCTCTAATAACGAAGTTCACATACATACGTATATTACGTTAAGGGTGTTGTTTATTTAAAGGCTTTCCGGTTAAGCTTCAAATACGAAATCTTGGTAGATAAACTAAAATTCAAATCAAATCAGTTTATTTACTCAAAAGACATTACAAACAGCAGAAATGTTTAAGGCATCAATTAAATACTGGTAAAATATTATAAAAATACAACATAATACCAGGAACGCATTAGTGATGGTTCGACATTAGGAAGACAAAATACTTTCCAAACTCAAGAGTATTTGTCCCCTGAACGTACTTTCACTAACATGAAAGACGTCGATCTCCGAGGAGACCGCGTTCAGCAGACCAATTATTACTCTTCCCACCGGCGTCACCAGAGGCAGATTGGTTCTGGCGGCCTGTAGATAAAACAATCTGTGCTGTCGCTCTCGGAGATACCTATCGGGGACAAAAAGACCAACATCCTCCAGTACGGCCGAGTTCTCGAAGTATCCCTTAATTAATCTGAAGAAATGGGTAATTAGATGTCCATCTCTTCGAAGCTGTAGAGAATTGGTTCCGAGCATTCCCATAAGAAATGCCGTGGGATAGAGCCACGGATAACTACCATACTCCCTCATGTAGAGATACCTCAGAATTTTTTTCTGAACCCTCTCCAGCATAACGGAATATCTCGCTTCGTGAGGACTCCATATCAAAGAATCACTTTCGAGTCTGCTCCGAACCAATGCGTTGTATAGGACTCTGAGCGCATTGGGATCCCTGAAAACTCTTCCGGTCCGGACGATGAACCCCAACATCCTCAGTGCATTAATGAAAAGGTCTGTTTTCTAGAAGTTTAATTATATTTCATAGGAATGACATTTTACACCTTGCAAATTTATTATCGAATGTCATCAAGACATTTGATAATTCTTTAGTAAGGCGAGTAAATTTTTTTTTTGAATAAATACGATTACAGATTTTCGACTTTTGATTGTTATTCAATAATCTGTAGTTTATTATTTCTTGAAAATTTATGTAAAACTTCATATAAAATAATTATAACGAATTAAAACATCTGTTTTCTAGAGGTTTAAATATATTTTATAGAAATGACTTTGCCTTACTTTAAATGTCATCAAGACATTAGCAAGGGAAAAAACCTAATCCCCATAACAGACGTTTTTATTCGTATAGATTATTTAATATTTATCATTTTTCAAAAACCATACACAACAAATTATCTAAATAACAATCAGAAGTCAAAATTATGTAATTCAAAATACAATAATTTATTTACACCGAGCCCCTGCGGATATTTTATATTATTCGTCAAATCGTCAATAAAACTATTTTCTACTACAAAAAACCCTCTTGTGATCACAATGTTTTACTTTTAATGAATTAGTTGTTTCAACACACAATATATAACTCGTACCAGAAATTGTATTTAATGATAATTATTATAAAAAAATTACCAACATAATTCATGAAAAAAATTTATGTTTCATTCAATTAAAATCGCATTTTATTTAGGCGTTAATTAAATATGTAGTAATTGAATCCGGAAAAAATGTAGCAAAGCCTTAAAAAAGTTAATAATTTTAATATATGTGCTTGGAAGTTATTTACGTTTACGAGATATAAACATAAAAAGTATTTTTTTATTTCCAAGACTAATTATTGAATCACTAAAGATGATCAGAATATTTTGAGGAAAGCTAACAAGCTCTTCGCAAAATTAAACAGAGCAAGAATTTAATTATTTTTACGGCGGTAGAAAAATTTGTGTTGGTTTTCCGGAAAGATATTTTAGGATTAAGCATTTTCTCAACTTGAACGTATTCATTAAGATGCTAAGAAAGTTCAGATTGGTAATATTTTGAAGAAATTTTAAAATGTACTTTCACAACTCCGGATCTAAGAATTTATAAATTAAAAGATCATCTGGACATTACATATAATCCTTGGCCTCGTTTTTTTTTTTATATAAAAATATTTAACAATAGCATTGTTATTTCTAATAATGAATTATTTAGTTCCACGCATGTTTTCAAAGTATATATGGAAGTCGTATATTTTAAATATAATCTAATGATTTTACTGAAATCTTTCAATGGAAGCTCATATAAAACGATAATGAAATAAAACAAAGTTTTTCAATAATTGTGTACTTTCACTCTTGTCTTTATTTCGATAGCAACCGGTAGTAGTTATTAAAAAATATCGTTTTATTTAATTGATCATATATTTATATTTCTTCTTATAAAATCAAAGATAAAAATTAAAAAAAAATTTTTTTTTAAATTAGCCTGGAAAATTTATTAAAATAAATAATTTTAATAAATTTTCCGGGCTAGATTCTGTTCTGAACAGTCATTTTCCCACTATAAACGATTCCTAGAATAAATATATAATTATATATGTCAATTTACAATTATTTACTTTTACTGACATTTAATATTTTATTGATAATCTATTATCAATTTTAATAAAATATTTTACGTTGCACTTTAAAATTTATTTAGAAAAAATATAAATTTTTCAACTTTGTATGTAATACATTTAGGCATTTGAATCAATACTTGCACCATGATTTTTTAAATATCTGCCATCACTTTTTGTCATGGATTCTCATTTGATTTTTTTTATATTGTGTTTTTTCAACACTTTTTGGACTCTGTTTCGGATGGCACGCATTTTTCTTCGGTGTAGATTTTTTGTTACTTTTAAATTCATAAAAAATCGTCGAGTGCCTTAAGTTTATCTCGTATGTTTTGTAACCTCGGCAAAGCCCCAGTGAAAACGAAACCGGTTGGTTTAATACAAGGATAAAGTGGTTGTAGAAAAGTGCTTTAAAAGTATTGTTATAAATATTTCCCTTTATAGAAGGGTTTACATCTTCTTCGATTTTAAATACCAACATCGCCTAATTGATTATACTCGTATTTCGCAAGATGATTTATAATAAATGCATGATCTAAGTGCTGTGGGTGTTCCAAACTACTCGCCGAGGAACTATATGTTCATTAAATAATGTATACAATTATTAATGGATTCGTGTCCCTACAGAATGTTACCGAGACAATACTTACATATATATAACATAATAGATACCATACTATATATATTAAACTATATTTAGTCTCTTAAAATAGATTAAGTCTCTTAACTAACTAACTAACCATCACTCCGTCTCCTCGAAGGGTAGGGAGAAAGAATCGTCTGCCACACTCTTCTTTCCTGACATATTTATCGCGCTTCCTCAACATTCATACATCGTGTGATGCACGCGCATCGATTTCTCTGACTCCTCACGTGGCCGACATTAAATATTTGATTTATTTGATCGTGCCAGGTTTTCCTCGGTCTTCTTCTATTTCTAGTTCCATTTACATCGTTAACGTATACTTTTTTTTACTATTCTATATCTAGTCTCTTAGTTTGAAATTAAAAATACTTATAATTTTTACGTTTTAACACATTGATTGATGGTTGAGGTATTAGTTTTATAAAACTCAATTATTAATTTATAATAGTCAACACGATTGTTAAGTGGTTTACTTGGATTTAATTTAAAAATATATATAAATAGTGACAAATTTCGCCTTGCGAGAGGCATTCTCAAATAATACGTTTTGAGTCATCAATTTCATTACATTATCTTCTCCTCTTCTTTTTATTCTTTTCCTGGCACATCTCCGTGGTGCATAGGGATTCAAGGAACCTTCTCCACCCGACTTTATCACACGCCAGATGCCTTACATCATCTCAAGTGAGGCCAACTGCCTTAACCTTGTCCTACAGCGTTCTTTTCTAGGTCTGCCTCGCTTCCTTTTCCACCCACAGGATACCAATCTAGTTCGCCCTGAGCGATGCTGGCTAGGTTCCGAGAATCAATAGCTAATTCTGGAGTAAGCTACGGGAAACCACTCCTGTAACCCTTCCCAGGAAATAACAGTGATTCTTAAAGAACGCGACCTTCGTGGCAGAGTGGTAAGAGCTCTGGCTTCCATACCGGAGGTTCCGGGTTCGATTCCCGGCGATGGCAGTGTGATTGTCACACTGTCTTTGGTCTGGTGTAGAATTCACGTGACAATAAAATGGCGATAGATTGGCTACCTATCACATGTCACGAGAATCAATATAATAGCTAAAAAAAAATTGTATACAGTAATTGGGTTCAAACAACCTGTTGTATGCATAAAAAAAAAATTAGGTAAAAGCGGACGTCCATTATTTTGGCCAAAACACTATGAAACCTTAACATTTTAAAACTGTTAAATTAAATAAGATAATAATTTGTATCACAATTGTATTTTATTTTACGCTACAGCTGTTTCATCAACCTATGTTGACATCATTAGGTGTAACAATAATATATGAAATGTCAAATTTTCGGGATTTTTCGAATCTTTGTGGGTATTTGTTCCTATGTCAATTTGAATAATTTCTTTGATATAATTTTGAAATTTTTGCTGAAATTGAGCTAGGTACCTAAATATTTTAATTAAAAGAACGGTTGGTTACTATTTATAGGAGAAAATATTGAAGGTGGAAAATATAATAATAAAATAATAATAATAAAACAATAATTAGATGGAACAATTACACATAGTATAGAGTCAAAAACGATGAAAAATAATAAATTAAAAACGATAAACAACAACAGGAAGTAGATTACATTAATAGGAAAGGTGATAAAAGTTGAAGGTAATATTATTATTTTTTAGCTAGATTGTACTAAAAATTTGACATTTGATATATTATTATAACACCTGATGATGTCAACATAGGTTGATGAAACAGCTGTCGCATAAAATAAAATACGATTGTGATAAAAAAAACAAGTTATTTCATTTAACAGTTTTAAAATTATGTTTTGCTATTTCTTGTAGACAAATTTATATTTGTAGTGATAATTTTAAGCCCACCCCACATTCGGTTTTCAGCGGTTACATTTTACTCTCCTCAATTTTTTTATTCTCATTTATACATTTTACCCAGATTTTCAAACTCCGCATTTTATTTATTGCCATACACAGCTGTAACCCAAATAATTATCATGAAAATATGTTTTCGGCATTCAAATATTTCGCTAATGTTGCATCACGGTGGCAGCTGACAACTTTACAATCTCCAGAAACTCGCTTATTTCTCTGACAAACGAGATACGTTAATTTCAAATTTTATTCGAAATTTAAATTCCTTGAATATGATATTGCTACTGCGTCTACAATAATTAAATTTAATTATGGTTCCGTTTTTCATTAGCAAATTGCAAGACTTATAATTGTAATTGTAAACAAGGTATTCACAATTTATATTCACAATTTTAACTAAACGTGACTCCGATTCTACGAAGGGCAAGGCACATATGTAGATAGATACCCACCACTTACCCGGGCTATAATATGGCGCAGCGGCGCCCATTCTTCAGCCTTTCTAACTCACATTCTAAGCCCGTTCTCCCTCGATTGGGACTGACTTTCAAAGTTATTATTTCATTTTAGCAAATCAAAGAGGACAACTCCCGACGTTGAGAGCAATTAAACTGCTAAAAATGATCACTTCGGAGATTTTTTTTTCATAATGATTCATCATGATCAATGATCAAAAATAAAATACTCAAAATATTGGAAAGTATTCGGTCTCATTACTACAAAGTATACGAATTAGTGGTAAGTGCTACGACTGCCACACCGAAGGTCCCGGGTTCAATTCCCTGCGATGACAATATGATTATCACACTGTCTTTGGTTTGGTGTAGAATTCACGTGACAATAAAACGGCGATAGATTGGTTACCTATACACTTTACATCGATTTGTATTGATGTAAAGAGCGATTCAACAAAATAATAAAAATGATTAGCGTGCTTATTCATGTGTTACAATGTCGATCTTCGTCAGCTTGTCTTCATCCACTGCTGGACGTGAGCCTCTCCACCCCCACGCCATCTCTCTCGGTCTCTCGCCAGTGTTCTCCAGGCCCTTCCCGCCGTCCGCATAATATCATTGCTCCACCTGGTAGGCTGTCTCCCGATACTCCTCCGGCCCAACCTTGGCCTCCATTAAGTAACCCTCTGGCTCCATTTTCCATCATTCCGTCGACACACATTACCAGCCCACTGCCACTTCATCCTCGCAATGCGTATCCCTACATCGGTGACCCTGGTGCATCTTCTAATCTCCACGTTGGGTATATGGTCATCACAGGTAACACACACTAGTCCAACACTTAGTCCAACACCAGTTGTATTGCTATGTGTGTACGGCGGGACATCGAGGGAGAGTAGCGTAGCTCAAATGTGGTCTGGGTCACCCTTGGTTGCAAATATACATATATTATTATTGTTTTTTTTAACGTTAGTCCCGCATGGACGGCGGACGGGCCTAGGGAGTGCACGAGTGAAGCTGACGAAAGGCGCCGTGGCGCCTATAACAGCTTCGGGTAAGCGGAGGGTGCCCTCTATGGCTCGGCCATATATGGTCCAGCACTTTTGTCTTTAAATTTTGTGGCATGTCCAACTTGAAAATGTTGCCCAACCTTCCGAATGCAGAATCTCCTTGACTTGACCCCCTCTTCCAAAAGCTAACAGATGACCAAGGTACACATATTCATCCACCACTTTTATTATGGATTTTACATTTTTATTATAGATTTGAATGTCTTCGATTTGTGTGTAAGTCAATATTTTGTCATATTCATTTTAAGGCCAATTTTTAGATGATTCTTACATTTTTTGGAGTTGTACAGGAGACTCCGACAGCAGAATTATGTCATCAGCGAATCTCAAGTGAGAAAGATATTCTCCGTTTATGTTTAATCCGTGGTTCGTCGACAATGTCGATACATTCTTCTAAATCGGCAACCTAAATGTTTTTTTTTATATTTCATAATGTCTATTTGATTAAATACATGAATTTGATTTAAAAAAACGTGTTAAATAATTAAGATGTAGTCAATTAAATTTATTCATGGTAAAATTTAGACTTGCCACGTTTGTACGCTGTAACAATCCTTAAATACTGTAGATTGAAGCTATAGGTAGGGCAGTAATTTGTGCGTGCTTATCTCGCCCTTCTCGGAAGATGAATGGAGCGAACAACAATGATGTGGCGTGCGAGCCAGATATGAGATAATCTGCCCGGATATTTGAACAATAGATACCAACTTTTGTTTTCACGATACTCGAATACATCAATACAATGGCAATAGTATTAAACTTGGTTCATCCTCAATGAATCCCCATTCGATTTGTTCTTAATTATACTTTTTTTAAATCACATAAATGACCAATGGATAAAAACTCATAGGACACACCCACGGTGTTCTCCCGTACATTTACTTAATGGAAATAATGAAAAAAATGTGATTCATTATCACCAACTCCAGAACACATCACGCCGTTTCCTTGGAATGGTAGGCAGAGAGAATGGATTGAAGCGCTACTCTATCCTGACACAATTCTCTATCTTCCTCCACATTCATACGGTGAGTCATTCACGCACGACGTTCTTCCGAATTCTAACGTATGATGCAATAAGATATTTATCATTTTGACATTCTAATTAAAGTTTTTTGATGATAAAATCATTATTATATAATTGTTAACTAACACTACTACAGTTTTTTTTCGTATTAAATTTTACCTCACAATATGGTTTGGTTCAACGAAATACGAAATACGAAATACCAAATATACCTGCCGATATCCAACAGCTAATACGCCACAAAAATACCACTAGAAAAAGATGGCAAAAATATCGACTACCTCAGGATAAAACACTTCTCAACAAACTAAACATTGACGTCAAAAAAGCCATCACCGACTTACGCAATGACCACTGGATGGATTATCTAGAGTCATTAAACGATGACGACAAGACAGCCTTCTGGAAATTATCCAAAAATCTTCGCAAACCCCACTCAAGAATCACACCGTTACAAGGTGCAAATGGATTAGTGTACTCCGACGCCGACAGGGCAGAAACATTTGCATCGAGCCTAGAAGATCAATTCACGACAAATAACGAACATGACAATCCATTATTCGTGGCCTCGATCGAATCTCACGTTTCACAACTCTAAGCCAAAACTCCTTCATCCCCACCGATCCCATTCACCTCACCGAGAGAGGTGAAACAACAAATAAAATATCTTAATACCCGCAAATCACCAGGTCCCGACTCAATATCTAACAAAATTCTCAAATCTCTTCCTCTCAAAGGCATCTGTGCCCTGACAGCGGTCTTCAACGCATCCCTTAGACTCCGATACTTCCCGAAACCCTACAAAATCGCAGACATTATCCTTCTTCCCAAGCCAGGCAAGGACCCAACAGCTCCTTCAAATCATAGACCAATTAGTCTTCTTCCTTGCACTGGTAAATTGTTGGAAAAACTCATACAATCAAGACTCAAAACAACACTTCACGAACAGAGTACCATTCCAGATTTTCAACACGGTTTCCGTGCCCAACACTCCACACAACATCAGCTACTTCGTGTAGTTGAACTTATTGCCACAAACTTTAACACGCGCAAATTCACCACTTTCTTTTCCCTAGAAGTCAGTAAAGCATTCGACCGCGTCTGGCACACCGGCCTGTTATACAAAATGGGAAAAGCAAACATCTCACTGCTTATGATTCAACTCATAGCCAGCTTTCTGTCCGATCGCCTTTTCAGCGTCAAAATCAACAAGGCCAAATCCCTTGTACGCCCAATCAGAGCAGGAGTTCCCCAAGGCTCAGTAATGGCTCCTACTCTGTTCAACATCTACTGCAGTAATATCCCTCTTCCCCGAGATCAGAATACCCACATTGCCCAATTCGCTGACGATACGGGCATCATCTCCAGTGCTAAAAGGCCGCTTCTCGCGACCCGCAGGGTGCAAAAAGAGGCCGATGTGCTAGAGGTGTGGTGCAGAAACTGGCGCATTACCATCAACCCGAGTAAAAGCGCGGCGACCCTTTTCAGTAAAAGACACATTCCTCCAAACATTCCCAGCATAAAAATGTTCGGCCAAGACGTTTCTTGGACCAAAACAATTAAATATCTTGGGGTTACCTTGGATTCTAAGCTGACATGGAGGCCACACATTACAAATAAAGTCAAAGCCGCGTCAAAAGCAATCTCAGCCCTCTACCCAATGTTAGCTAGAAACAGTAAACTAAGCATCGACAATAAACTCCTGATATACAAAACGATTATAAGGCCGATCTTCACTTATGCAGCCCCAATCTGGGGCTATGCAGCTTCAAGTCACATACAAAAACTCCAAATCCTGCAAAATAAGGCTATCCGTTTATCGCTTGGTGCGCCTTCATGAACCAGGATTACACAACTGCACCTAGAATCGGGAATCCCGATGATAGATGAATTCATTCTGAAACTTGCCGAACGTTTTTACAAAGGACTCCCTTCACATCCCAACCCCACAATTAAAGACCTCTCAAATTACGACCCAAACACTTCCAGCCGCCACAAGCGCCCAAAATCGTTTCTCCTTCAGAGGAACACTCCGGGCCACACAAATCATGCCCCCGAATAAACTAACAACCCACCAAATCACCTTCCAACAATGTTCCCATCAGACGTAAGAGGAATAGCCACATGAGCTGAACCTCTGTAAGCCAGAAGATCCAAGTCCAAGTCCAAGTCAACGAAATATCCAAGCTGCTTGCTTTCCTTTTTAAAACAGTTAATACTTTTATAAGATCGGGCTATATCAAATTATGTAAAGAATCATATATTTACATCAGTTTTTCCTCTATTTCTTCCCTTCTTCAAGCAAAAAAATAAATTTCAACGAGCATGCATTACATATAATACCCTTATCAAATGTTTTACAATTAAATATTTTTTGTGCAGAAATTATCTAAACATTAAAATAAATCTTTAATTGAAAATATATCGTGAGAATTTTTTAATGCACCTTATTGAATTCTTCTTCTATTTTAATTTGTTCCTAAAAGACTAATAACTTGTGGAGAATTTTTTACCAGAAACTAAGAAGTATATAAAATGCGTCAGCCTAAATCAGTAATTCCCAAAGTGGTCTATAAAGACCCCCCAGTGGTCCACGACAAATTGCAAGAGGTCTACGACAGTTGCAAAAAAAATGTGGGTCCATGAGATGTAAATAGGGGTCCACGAATATCGAAATCTGTGGAAAAATTTCTGTGGTTCTTATGAGACTTTTTGTTCTGATGGTGTCAGCTCTCGGAGACTATCCATGGCAAAATTATTTTTTTTACATCGAAATATATTTTACATTATAAACATATTTTATACATTGAGAGCTTAAAATTTAAAGTGGGAGTAATAGAGTAAAAACAAAAGGAATAAAAAAATACAACTTGTAATAAAGATAAAATATTAGAAACCGGAAAATGCTAATTCCGTAAAAGTTAAGTCGGATTCTGCATTCAAATGTAGAAAAATATTCATTCAAAGTTTCGACTCTCATATTATAGAGACTAGAATTACCAAGTTTTTGGCGCGAGTCATTATGATTGTGACGTGATCAAACTTCATAATGGAAAGCATAATTTTTGCTTATATAACAGTGAACACTATTTTAATATTATGTTTTTTAAGTTTCATATTGTAATAATTACTTATATTATTATTATAATTACCATTTTTATTTTTTATTTTTTTAGTATAACAGCTCTTAAAATCATAACAGCGTGAGTCAAATCGATGTAAAGGGTATAGCTATTATATTGATTCTCAGGACATGTGATAGGTGGCTAATATCTCTCAATTTTATTGTCACGTGAAATCATATGCGAGTGTATAATTGCGCGTTGTTTTACATGCATGCATTTAACTTAGCTACTAGTCGCTTTTAATTAAGAAATACGTAAAAATTAGGGGGAAAATAGCCAAATAGACTATACATATATGGAACAACGAAGATTTTATAAATAGAATATTAGCAAGATGACTAACTAACTAACTAACTAACCATCACGCCGTCTCCCCGAAGGGGTAGGCAGAAAGAATGGACTGCCACACCTTTCTTTCCTGACATATTTCTCTCGCTTCCTCAACATTCATACATTGTGTCATGCACGCCCGTCGATTTCTCTGACTCCTCACATGGCCGACATTCAATATTTGATTTATTTGATCGTGCCACGTTTTCCTCGGTCTTCCTCTGTTTCTGGTACCATTTACATCATTAACATATAATTTTTTTACCATTCTTTCTTCATTCATTCTTTCCATATATCCAAACCATCTTAATGATCCTTTCATTATTTTGTTCATGACAAAATAATGAAAGGATCATTATTTTGGACACACATTCGTCTAAGAGATCTCATTTCTACTGCATTAATTCTACTTTCATCCTTTCTTTGCCAGTTCCATGCTTCGCTTCCATACATAAGGGTCGGTAGAAGAACACCATTGTGCACTGCCATTCTAGCTTTTTTTGATAGGTTTTTGTTTGCGATGACAACTTTAAGTGCACCATTCACATTGTTGCCTGCCCCAACCCTTCTTTCAATATCCCTCTCCACTCTCCCATCTCTTGTAAACATACTACCTAAATACACAAACTCAACTACTTGCTACAAATTTTCACCATTCACGCTAATGTTGCAGACTGTCATGGTTTCTTCCTTTTCAAAAATCATTACCTTGGACTTATTAACATTCATCATCAGATCATTTCGCATGCATACATAAAATTCACCAGGACTTGTAGTTCATGCTCGTTGTCAGCAAGTAGGACAGCGTCATCCGCATACAAGAGACATCTTACTGACACTCCGCTCATTTTGGCACCTACATCCAACCCTTTCAGCTCTTTCATACAATTGTCCATATACAGATTAAATAACCACGGGGACATTACACCTTTTCGATATCAAACCAGGCTGTAAGATCTCCATTTACTCTGATACTAGCAGTGCTTTCCGTGTATAGCGACTGAATTGCCGTGATCAGTTGTGTACTTATTCCATATTCAGACAATATTTTCCACAACTGTTGTGGAAAATAAAAGCAAGATTAATGTACTCTTAATATAATTGAGTAAGGATGGCCTAAACGATTTGCAAAATATGTATGAGAAAAAGTGTTCTTATTATTCGTATTTCATTTTTTTTAAATCGTCATAATGGTGAGTATCCCAAGTTTATCAAACATTTATATATATGAATTTTTCCTTATTAACTTTGTGTGTTACGTGCTACGTGTGCAAACAAGCATCCTGTTATAATAAAGTAGTATGTTTAAATACACAAAAGCGTACTCTCATACTAAAGTAATTATTTAAATAGGATCGTATTATGATTAGAGTTCTAAATATTTTTGCGAGAAAGACTGTTAAACCCAAGAGTTTTGAAATACCCAAAACCGGGTTATGATTGTAGCGCACTCTCGATAGTATTGAATGGTTGCCAGGGGCGAGCAAATATTTGTAAGCCTCCCGTTTGGGCTTTGGCGTTTACGTCGCGGCGCTAAGAGGCCCGCCATCAATTACGGGAACTCGTGTCGAGTGATCTGCAAACGGAGCGTCGTTCTGCTGAAAAGCGTCGCCGAATTCCGCAGCCCGTATTTCAGGTGCGAATTGAGAAACATTAGGGAGCTATAAGTTCAATTGTAAAAGGATTCCGTCCCGTATAAATTGCCCCGAATTTCGGTGGATGAGATTGTATAGTACCTATTTCTTGAATTTATGTAACCGTGTATTTGGTATGGTGTATTGATTCTCCGGTAAGCACCCTATTAAATATTTATGAACGGTTTCAGCTTAGTGCGAATTTCATGGAATATGAACGTATTTTTTTATCACTAAAAATTTGACGTTATATTTCTCGATGCATTTAGAGAACTTAGCAATCCTCCTCCTTTGGTTTCGATGAATGGGTAGTGCTTTTCACTTTGCGGTCAGTTTTAAGTAAGATTTAAAAAACGCACTTTTACAAAAATTTACTTATTTAGTTGCATATATTGGTCCTTACATATGAAATTGGCGTTTTGCCGTACTGGCAACTTTGATCTCAAATATCTTTTCTTTGGTTAGGAATTCCAAATTCAAATTGATACAGCTATTTACTCAAGTATTTGTGTTTCGAAAATTATATTATAATTCATTTGTTTTTTCCTCAATTGTTTTTTTTTCTTTGCGTCACTCAGTTAACAAAATGGAAAACTTGAAATATCGCGTTATTTACGAGTACGAGTTCCACCGTGGCACCAGTGCTGCAGAAACGGTTCGAAGGATTAATGATGTGTATGGCGACGGTGCCGCAAAAGAAAATATAGTGCGTTTTTGGTTTCAACGTTTTCGTTCTGGAAATTTCGACCTGCAGAACAAGCCCCGTGGACGGCCGGAGACCAAAGTTCATAATAAAGAATTGTAGGCTATTGTGGAAGCGGATCCATCGCAACCCACGTCCGAGTTAGCTGCAGGCTGCGGTGTTAGTGATAAAACTATTTTAATCCACTGGAAGCAAATTGAGAAGGTGAAAAAGCTTGAAAGGTGGGTACCTCACGAATTGAGTGAAGCAAATCATCAAACGCGCGTTGACTGCTGCGTCGCATTACTCAACCAGCACAATAATGAAGGGATTTTGAATCGAATCATTACCTGTGATGAAAAATGGATCCTGTATGATAATCGGAAGCGCTCATCGCAATGGCTGAACCCTGCCGAACCAGCCAAACCATGCCCCAAGCGAAAATTGACTCCAATAAAATTACTTGTGAGCGTTCGGTGGACTAGTGCTGGTGTCGTTCACTACAGCTTTCTTAAATCTGGCCAGACGATTACGGCAGATGTCTTTTGTCAGCACCTGCAAACCATGATGGAAAAATTAGCTGCTTAACAACCGAGGCTGGTTAATCGCTCTAGGCCACTGCTGCTTCATGATAACGCACGACCACACACTGCACAACAGACGGCTACCAAATTAGAAGAGCTTCAATTGGAATGTCTAAGACATCCACCGTACTCTCCGGACCTTGCCCCAATAGATTACTATTTTTTTCGAAATTTGGATAACTTCTTGCAAGGGAAAAATTCAACTCCGATGGGGCAGTCCAAACCGACTTCAAAGATTTTATTGATTCCCGTCCGAATGTTTTTTTTAGTAAAGGGATCGATGAACTACCTATGAGATGGCAAAAGTGCATAGATAGCAATGGTACATACTTTGATTAAATAAATATATAATATTTAAAAAAATATACTTTATGTTCCTCCCATACAAAACGAAAATTTCATATGTAAGGACCTAGTATTAGAACAAAACCCTCTCAACCTATCATAATTGATTTACACGGCATGTGATAGGTAGCTTATCTATCGCCATTTTATTGTCATATGAATTCTGCACCAGACTTAAGACAGTGTGGAAATGGAACTCGGGATCTTTAGTGTAGTAGTCTTAGTACTTGCCAATCGCCGGGAAAGTCGTGGCCGAGTCGCAAGTATAATTTTACTTTTCAAATGTTTTTTTTTCAACCCATTACATCGATTTGGCTCGTACTGTAATGATATAAAGAGCATTTCAACAAAATAATAATAAAAATTATAATAATAATCACAAAGTTGGGTGTTAGGAAATTTCTCTTTCGGCGCTCTCTTTAAATAATTCGTCTGACAAATGGTTCTTGCTTTGTTAATTTATGTTCCTGTCATCAGATAATTTGTGAAATATAGCGCGCTTAATTATTTTATTCAGTCTTGAATCCACCCAAAGGGTAAAAATAAAACATTCTTATTTATAAAGTCGTAAAACTTAAACACTAGTTAAGAAAATTCCTAAACTATTTTCTAATTTGTGTAATCAAATTGTTTATTTATTGTACGAGTATATATTTTTTTAATACTTTGTTTACGTTAAAGGCGTTGATACCGTAGAATTACACTTTTTAAACGCTCGTGGAGAATCAAAGCTTGTGCTTACAAATTGTAAACCACCACGCCATTTCTCTAAAGAGATAGGCAGAGGACTGCCACACTGTTCTTTCCTGACATACGAGTATTTATCTCGATTTTTCAATATTCATACATCGTATCATGCACGCACGTCGATGTCTCCGACTTGAGCATTCGTGTCCGACATTCTATAATATATTTGATTTATTTGATCGTGCAACATTTTCCTAGGTCTTCCTTTATATCTGGTTCCATTTACATCATAAACATTTACTTTCTTTGCCGTTCCTTCTTCAATATTAATGACACTATTTTGCTCACATATTTTCACCAGCACTGCATTCAATTCTTATATTTTCATTCGACATTCTATTATACAAAGATTTTCTACGCAATTGAGATAGATTTCATTTCAACAACATTTATTCTTATTAGATCCTTATTTTACCAGTTCCATGCTTTAATTCCATACATAAGGATGTGTACAAAAACAACATTATGCAAGGCCATTTTAACTGTTTTAGATAGGATTTGGTTTGCGATGACAACTTTAAGTGCACCATTCACTTTATTGAATTTGTTGCACTGTTAAAATCAATTTTTGATATGAAGCACTCACTTTGTGGCTAGACATTTTAAACTTGTAGATATAAAATCAAAAAAACGCTTTGTATTTAACCACGGTATGGATGCCATACCGCGGTTAAAAACAAAGTGTTTAATTTTTTTTATCATACAATGTCTATAAGTTTACTGTTTTTCATTATTCCATAATGTAACAAAAATATTTTTTACATGTTCCAGAGGTGACCTCTATCCTCAAATGTAAATATAACTAAACTAAAAATAAATAAATAAACTATCAAATCAGCAACATATTATGTCTCATCCTAAAAAGAACAAATTCACAATAATGACTAGGGGAAAAATACACATTAGAGTAGGAAAAAGAGTTACAAATTCTCCTTCTAAATAGTATAAAAATAGTTTACATCCTTATTAAAATATTTGAAAGATAACCAATGAAGCCGTTCTATATTTCCTTAAAAGAAAACACGACATTTTTTCCAATATTAATCCTTTTTTATTTCTTTGGATCTTGAGTATGCCCATGTCTCTTGATATTCTTTTGAACTTATGTATCAGAGCGCATTGCTGACTCCAAATTTTGGATATTTGTTACCAGTGAAGCGTGTTTAGCTTCAAATAAGCAATAATTGCCACTCGCAGTGACTTAAGTAACAATAGCGCTTATATTAAATAAACATATTTTTATATTTATCTATTTATTAAGGATAACATACAACGATACCAATAATATAGAGATTTTCATTTAGAGCGCTTAATCTTTAAAGTGAAATAAATTAACCTATCTAAGTAATATAGCCTTTATTTTTATTTAAAAGGACATTTACTGACATTATGTATGGAATATAATTTTGGTCAAATAGCTGACGTTACTTTGCTGCAGGTGGTGTATCCTGGTGGTCAAAGGATTTTTCATTAGGGACGCTCGAACTTTGACAGTGTACAGCGACCATTTTGGTAAAGCGATAGCTGTCAAATTTGAATAAAACACTTTTTATGTCTTGATATTTTACCATGCTTCATGCAACGCTACATGCTTCAACAACGCGTTGAAATTGTTAAAAATATTATCAAAATCAGTGCTCTGTTCGCCAATTTATGGCATTAATTATTCCTTAACGTTACGTCGTGTCTTGGGGGCTGAAGTTATTATTGTTTGAAAAATTAATAAAAATACTTGTAACACTTAAGTTATTATACAATACTGTTTTCAAACATTCATTGAAAATAAATTTCAATAGTATGAGTGAGGAGTAGTGGGTCGAAGATGTAGACGCGCGTGCATGACACGATGTATGAATGTTGAAGAAACGAGAGAAATATACCAGGAAAGAAAAGTGAGCCGGTTCATTCTTTCTCCCTACCCCTTCGGAGAGACGGCGTTATAGTTAGTTAGTTATTATAGTTAGTAACATATTTCCTAAATTTAGGAATTCGTCCACTTTTTCCAGTTGTCCATAATGGTGTTATTAATAAAAATATATATTTTTTAAGTTGGCAACATTGTTTTAACGTTTAAAATCGTGGTCATAATAATGCAATTATGCGTTTAATTATTTCAATATTATAATATTATAATATGATGACCACGGTTTTAAACGTTTAATCAATGTTGCCACCTAAAAAATACATATTTTTATTAATAACACCACTATAGAAAACTGGAACAAGGGAATGTATTTGTAAATTGGGGAAATATATAAAGCAGGTGCGAGTGGAGAGGGATATTGAAATAAGGGTTAGAGCAAGCAACAACGTGAATGGTGCACTTAAAGTTGTTATCTCAAACAAAAGTATTTCCTAAACAAATAAGATTGTTGTACCCAATGGTGTTCTTGGACCGACCCTTATGTATAGAAGTGAAGCATGGAACTCACCCCGCATTACACTTTGAATACACTTCCCAGTCGTCGCGGACTCGTACGAATGTGCCATCCACGAACACAGTTTCATGGAGAGGGTGGAATTTTGCGAAAGGAGACTTTCGACATTTGTATGATACAATGAGCCAAATCAACTGGGACTGTATTAATGCGGCAGCTGACGTGAATGATGCTGTGAAAATTTTCTATGAATTATTGTACTCGTGTTTCGATAGACGTTTTCACTCGCGAGATTATCAGTGACATCAAAACAAAGCATCGGTACCATAAAAAATGGAAGTCTTCGGGTAGTTTAAATGATTACAATTCTTTAAGTCAGTATCGAACTATCGTAAAACGTAATGTGCAGTCTGCTTACAAGTCGTATATCACCGAGGTAGAATCAAATATTCTTCATAATCCTGAACAATTTTTGGAAATACATAAAGTCTAAACGTCAGGATGGTGGAATAATTGATTCTATGCCATGGCAAGGACAGACTGTGCAAAATTCAGATGTTTCAAATGCATTCGCAGACACTTTTCGTTCTGTTTATAATGTTTCCTCATCGCATAATTTTATTGACAGTGAATGTGATATCTCACACCCATGTCTGTTATACATTAGTCTTTTTAATGTCGTCCCTCCATCGAAGTTGGGGACGTCTTGGGTTTCGGGTCGCAGTTCTAGGACACCAGCAAAGTAGGCGATTTGTCCATCTATCGCCAGAGCTGCAAGTTACATGGCCTAGCCAAAGCCATTTTAGCGCTACCACTCTTCCGATGATAACCGACACTCCTGTTCTGGTTCTAATATTGATGTTTCTCCCCGTATCCCGTATACTGATTCCCAACATTGCTTTCCATAGCTCTTTGGACAATTCTTAATTTATTTGCGCTTTTCTGAGACAATGTTATGATTTCAAATTCCTAAGTTAACACCGGTACGACGCAGTAGTCAAACAAGTTTCACTTAAGGTTAATAGGGGTTCCTGGATTTCTCAATACACCTATGGTTTAACTAACGGCAGCTCAAACTAAACTAATTATTTGGTCGATTTCTGCGGTTTGATTTCATAAATCAGTTACCTTCCTTAAACAAAATTACAATATTTTAAAATATATTATCCCAATAACTCGGCATTATTATATCATGTTTGTCTTAAATTTATATCCTGTAATGTATTTATACGAAATAAATTCTATTATACATAAAGTATCAGTATACAGGGACGAGTATTCGTCGAATTAAATTGGTATCCTCTTGTTAGCAACAACGAAATTCGATGTTTTTTCGAGCGGTATAACAAGCGTCTCTATTAAGCTTCGTTAGTAAGTACAAAAGATGTGATATAATGTTTCATTCATCTGATCTTAATGTTTTTCTGTATGTACTCAATAACAAAACACCGTAATGGCCATTAATATACATTTTCTTCCTGTGTCATATCAGGTTTCCCGATTTTTTCTATCAGTTTTGAAAGGCCTCTTCCACCGCACTGTGATTCGCCTAGTACAAGCTAGCTAGACAAAAACAACTCTTTAATTCCACGAATTTTCTTATCACAATAGATAGCAAAGACCCTCATTAAGAGAATAACAGGTAATGTTTTGCACAACAACCCTTCAATTATGAGTCATAAAGGTATGTACTCGTATATAAGACAAGTGAAATTTTAAGTGCATTCAGTAGCATTTGCGCATCGTACCCATTAATGTATTCAAAAAGTTTTGTGCTTTAATATTATATTTGTATATAATGGAGTTTAAAACTAAGGGTGAGTACTATATTTTAATAATATGTTTATGTATTAAATGTTATCGAGACAATAAAAAAAGCACTTTGATTAATAAAATAATGAGATTTTTGGCCCATTTTTAACTTCACTAGAGAAAACTTTACATTTTCCCTAATGTTCTCGCTCTAGAAATTATATATTATGTTCCTACATCCAAGTAACTTATGATGAAATAAAAATAGGCTCGTAATATTTGCTTAACTAATTTTTTTCTTTTTTTTTTAGATGTCCAGTTTACTATTTCCAAAATGGACTTTTTAGATGAATGGCTGAAACACCCAAAAGAAACAAGAAATGAAGGCTTGTTTCGATTTGTTTCATCGAAACAAGATCTCACGGCTGCAACTGAGCACTCTCTGAGGAACATCAAGGTTGTCATTTCGCAATTTTGTCCAAAATACTGGAAAAGCGGACTTGTTCTGGAAGGAAGAAGGAACGGTTTCTACACAAGCACTCCGAGTGGCTAACGGGTCAAGATATAGCTTTTAATATAACAATTACCGTGCCGTTGCCATCTATTTCCGAAGAGCACTTACCAGGCCGTGGTAGGCCTTTGAAGGAGTTCTCGGACTCGAGTGTTAAGGCGAAAAGAAGACGAGTTGATGACCTTATCAAGTCCAGAAGTCCAAGTGAATTGATGTACGCAGCTGAGGTATCAACGCGAATGTCAGGTAGTAGGGACGTGGCACAAGTACTCAAAAATTTTGAGAACGACCCAGTGCAAATTAAGAAACTAATATAATTTTGCGTGAAATAAATGAACAGAGGGTGTTAACTAGTGACGAAGCTTTGGCGTACTATGTTGAGAGTAAATCAACTAGTCACGCCTACAAGCCACTCGGAAGTGGAGCATCAAAGCTGCGCACAAGGTATTTCCGTCATTGTATAATCTTAGGAAAGCTAAAGTTGCCTGTCTTCCTAGAGAGGAACAGATTGTTGTGACCAAAATGCGTGCCGAAATCAAAGTTCAGGCGGTTTTGAATAAAATTGTTGAACGTTTGTTTTTGGGACAGCAAGATATTGATTCACATTAGCTATCGACTTAGTGTAAATAAATGGCAGTTAAGAGCTGAATCAGACAAAACTATTGTGAAGCAACGTTCTGATGAAATAAAAAGGCGTTTTAAAAGCGAAATGGGGCATATTGTAGATAAGCTAAAATCAGGGTATGGCAATACAAATGACGGAAATACTGCTCGAAGGTTTATTTAAAACTCCGAGCTAACGGCTGATATTACATTGTTAGATGTTACACTAATTAGAAAATTTGAATTTATTCTTCGGGCTTTATCTTCAGGACTATACAATTTACTGACTAATATAAATTTACAAAAAAATCAGACTTTAGCAACAGAAACGAGACAAGTGTACATAAATCTCTATCCGTGGTATAACATGCCTGCAACTGTTCACAAAATACTTGTGCATAGTCCTGAAGTCATAACATCTGCTCTTTTCCCTATTGGACAAATTTCCAAAGAAGCTCATATAAATCTTTTAGGTTGGTAATAAAGGTTAGTTAATTAGATTAAAGTCAGGTAGTTAGACAAAATTCAGGTAGTTTAGATCGGGTAGTTAAGGCTAAGTTTTTTATAAACATTTTTTTTACATATTAGGTATATTTTTGTAATGTATCGCCTAATTCTATAATTTATTGTTTTTATGTTTTAATAAAAAAATGTATTTCGGAAAATACCATATTTTTTTTTCAACCCTACTCTACATACTTATATCAGCCTGTAATATCATATAGAACTAAAAAAACATAAGAAATAATTTTGTCAAGCTAGCTAGGCGAATCACTTCGGAATAACTCTACGTTCCTTATTCCAGTACAGCGTCTTCTGATTCAGCGCAGCCAAGGAGATTGTTTTTTTTTTTTTGGCAAGTACAGGTTGTTTTTCGTTCTTACCCATTATCATACGTAGGAAGATTCTATATGTCTCCAAACAAGATGTGGTCCAGATAGGAAAATATGCGGACATTAAACCATTTTAACAGCTCCCTGTTGAAAAAACTTTCCTCAGGACTTTTGAATTGTTGGCCAAATCTGTCCACATTATACAAACCATTTTTGGGTGTAGCCAAATTTTGGATTATTAGTATTATTATTATTATTATTTGTATAACTCTTATTCTTGTTATTATTATTATTATAATTATTATTATTATTATTTTGTTGTTGTTGTTCAATCGCTCTTTACATCATTACAGCGTTACCCATATGGATGTAAAGGGTATAGATTTCATATTGATTCTCATAACATGTGATTATTGATGAATCGCTCTTTACACTTGATAACAGCGTAAGCCACATCAATGTAAAGCAAAGGCCCCCAACCGTTTTTGAACCACCTTCACAAGAAAAAAATATTCCAACGCCTCTCTCTTTCGTAATAATGATTTAACTTTATCTATACCTATTTATAATCACAACATTGAACTGAAAAAGATTATCGAATGTATCATAAATGATCATATTTGGATAACTAACTAAAAAAAACTAACTAACTAACCATCACAGAAAGAATGGAACGCCACACTGTTCTATCCTGACATACTTCTTTCGATTCCTCTACATTCATTCATCTTGTCATGCACGCACGTCGATTTCTCCGACTCCTCACGTTACTGACATTTAATATTTGATTGATTTGATTCTTCCTCTATTTCTAACTCCGTTCACATCGTTTACATATACCTTCTTTACCATTCTGTCTTCACTCATTCTTTCCATGTGCCCAAACCATTTTAATGACCCTTTCATTATTTTGTTCATAACACTTTCATTCGCACCACATTCACTTCTTATACTTGCATTTGACACTATCATATACAGATTTGTAACACATTTGTCTTAGAGATATTATTTCTACAGATTTCATTTCTACGGATAGTTCCATAAATTGTTAGTTGTTGTTAAAAACATTGATTAATATTTATTAAATTACGTACGGCACGACCGCCCCCCTTAATTGCCTCAAAGCCCCTCATTTACCTCTGGACACATTACTACCCGCATGGAAAGGTCTAGCGCCCACTGTTGATAACCTATGATGTAAATGGTATAGCTATACTATTGATAGGTAGCTAATCTATCGCCATATTATTGTTACGTGTACACCAGACCAAAGACAGTGTGACAATCCCACTTCTATCACCCGGAATCGAACCCGGGACATTTGGTACCTTCGGGATCTTCAGTACCTTAGCATGACGATACATGTCATTCCCATAAAATACATTAAAACTTATAGAAAAACGTATGTTTTTATTTGTAATAAGTATCCAATTATAAATAATTATGCTTCATGGCTGTTTGAGATAAGAAATACATGAAAGTTTCATCTTATTTCTTCTTTATTGAATTCTTATTAAACTTTACATAATTATTATTTTTCTACTTATAAGAAACAATGAATTTTCATCATTAAATGTAAAGCATAATGAAATACTTTGAATTAAGGAGAAAAACATTTCTTAGAACAAATTTATCATCTTTTTAAGTAAAATATATGTAGAGTTTAAAAGGAACTCAATACAGAATAATTAATGTTAGACTTCTAAGTATTTCGTATATCAAACAGCTCCATGAAGTTTAATTGTGGTTGGATTCTTCATCTTCTTCTTATTTATGTCCTGTCACACCTCCGTGGTGCATAGGGCCTAAAGAAACCTTCTCCACCCGACTCCATCGCATGCCTGATGCCTAACATCATCCCAAGTGAGGCCTTCTGCCTTAACCTCGCCCTGCAGGGCTCTTCTCCAGGTGGCTCTAGGTCTGCCTCGCTTCCTCTTTTTCCCCATAGGGGCCAGTCTAGTGCGCCCTGAGCAAAACAGGCTGGGTTTCGTCTCAGAGTGTGACCGATCCACTGCCATTGGCTTTTCGCCTGCCATGGTCTAGAGAACGGCATTTGACACTGTTTGGGGCCAAAAGATCTTAAATATTGAGCGAAGGCACCTATTTATAAACACCTGGAGTTTTCCAATAACGTCTGCGGTAGATTTCCAACTCTCATATCCGTAAAACAGTACGCTATACAATAGCAGGCGGTTGAATTCTTAATACGAATAAAAACATATATTTTTTTTAACAATGTAAACAACAATTTTTTTTTAACAATGTAAACAACAATTTCTTTGTAAACAACAATTTTTATTTACTTCAACGTTTTTCTTTATAAACATACAGAACAAGGGTAGATATACAAGATTCTATACGAAAGTAATAATATAATAATTAGGTTAAAATTTACCGAATTTAAATATTGATTACATCTTTTTTTAAGTATGAAAAAAATATATTCATTAATTTGTAAAACTAATGAATTTAAATATATAACTGTTAAATTATAAAACTTCGTTTTGTAACACAACATAATTTTTTATTTTTCACCACAGCTGTTTCGTCAACCTATGTTGACATCATCAGGCGTTACTATAATCTTTCAACTGTTAAAATTAAATTTTCTCGATTTTTCGAACCATTATGTTAATACACAATGACCAACAATAATAATAAATCATAATGTTTTTCTATTTACTAAACATTTACGATTTATTTTATTACAGTAAAAAATATGTATGTTTGCTCTCGTTACTCATAGTATTTCTTAGAATAAAAAGAACATGAAACAAATGAGACAATAACAATGTAAGTGTGTCAAATAATTTATTTTGATAGTGCGCTTTATTCTGAAACACTTGAACATACACATATTAATATAAATGCGGACTATCTAAATCTTTAGTATAAATTCAGCCTTGGACCTAAGATCTTTATTGGCGAAGAAAATTTATTAAAGAAAGTCACTACTTGTATCGCCATTCGCTTGACACCGCAAACTTTATGGGGGTTCTCAATCTCGGGTGTTTTTTACTCATATAACATATAAAACGACGTCACGTGTTACTTGAAATAATAACTAATACCTACGAGTATAAATAACAGAAAATCAATATTCACATTTATTTGGGTAGAAAAAAAACGTTTTAATTAAATATTGAATAGGCAATTTGTTCACATACAACAATAAAATGACCATTGTTATGAAACTCCAAATAAAATTATGAACATGAAATAAGATCTCTGTTTTCTAGAAGTTTCATAATATTTTTCGCCTTGTTAAGGCATTATCAAATATTTAGACTTTTGGTAACGATTTAGCAAGGCAAAACATATACAAAATAAAATAGAATAAGATCAAACTTCTATAGACGTTTTCATTCGTACTAATCATAAATATGTTTCAACCATAAGAATCGTAAATACACAATTTTCATTATTTTTGGGTTTTGTTGTGATAGCTAAAAATACTCAGGAGACTTATGGAACTTCACGGAACTGTAATTATTCATTGAACTGAATAATCATTCTATTACTTTAAAACAATAATAAATTTAATAAATAAACAAAAACAACAGAAATTATACTTTACGTTGAGTAATAAATATATATAAAAAAAGTGTATTCTATTTCAGGTCGGAAACTTCTGGGACATCCTCATATATTAAACAACTGAAGGCGTTCCATAATGACGATTTTTTTATGAATCAAAACACTGTTTTTTCCATTTTCGAGTTTATTTTACTAGGCAAATTTTGAAATGAAAATAAACAGTGTTTTAATTCTTAAAAAAAATGTAATTCTATTTATGATAAGTGATAAGTAAGTAAGGAAGCATTCTATTTTATTTTTTATCTTTGACAATTCGGTTCGGGTTGAGAAACTGCTCTATTTCATCATGACCATACACTTTGGGTGATTTATCATTGTAATTTAAAGCCTCGCACACCCTACAACAGTGATAGGAAGGAGCGTGAAATTCCCATGCTCATTAACCACCGCAACCACTCTTGAAATTCCATATAGTTCTCCTCCAATATCGCAATGATGTGCAATAGCTTTTCGGCAAGCTTCTTGGGACCTTCATAATCTAGGACATTTATCTAGGAGTTCGGCGAGAGGATGAGTGTTAGGACGCTTTGCCTGCGGGGATTGAGCGCTTTCTGTATGTGTGGGCAAACGCTTTCTCCGTTATATATTAATCGCATTAAGAATTCTCGAGTTCAGGACAGTCGTCTACTTGAAAACCTACGCACCTGTAAATAATAATAATAAAATATTATAATTGTTGCTTTTTCAAAATCTTGGTTAGAAAATCTTCGAGAATGGTTCAGATGCAGCACACTGTCCCTGTTAAGCTTTATATAGAGCTACTGTAACAAGAGTAGAAAAAGCCATGTTGCTGTCCAACCTCCAATTAAAAAGAAACAGCAAGAAAAAGAAATGTAACTTGAATATTTATCCATATGTTACAATCTAGAGACAACAATTTTTATAGCAAAAGTGTCCACAAATTAAAATGCATACAACGATCCACGGACGGAAGAATTTAGACGCTGAACCAAAGTTTCCTACATCATGGATTGCGCAGCTAAATTGAAGTGACAATGGGCTGGACATATATAGCCAGACAGGACAATACCTGACGGACACACAGAATACCTCGAAAATTAAAAGAATAGTTAAAAGACGACAGTACGAAACAAAATTGAAGTTAAACAAAGACAAATTCAGGTTAAACAATATATTTAAGTAATTTATACGAATTAAAACGTCAGTTTTCAAGAGGTTTTATTATATTTTATGGGAATAACATATTTCGCCCTTCTAAGGCATTATCAAATGCATGAACGCATAAATAAATCAAATGCATATCAAATGCAATGAACATTTGATAATGCCTTAGAAGGGCGAAACTTGACATTCCCATAAAATATAATAAAATTTCAAGAAAACTGACGTTTTTATTCGTATTAATTACTTAAATACATTGTTTTATCTAAATTTGTCTTTGTTTAACTTCAATTTTACTTCATACGGTTTTGTTTTGAGTTTCACATCATTGTTCAAGAAACAATTAATAATATTATTTAAGAGTTAAACATATTAATATTAGTCAAAACAAATAGAAAAATCGATTAAAAATATATATTTATTCATTCTTGAACAATGATGTAAAACTCCATATTAAATAATAAATACGAATGAAAACGTCAGTTTTCTAGAAGTTTTATTATATTTTATAAGAATGACACGTTTTGCCCTTCTAAGGCATTATCAAATGTAAGAAACGAACAAGAAGGGCGGAAAATGTATTTTTTTTAATACTAACACCAAGGATTTATATCAATGATATTAGAATTTATTTTACAATCTTCAATATGAGAAGAAAATAGCTCATTATTATGAAGTAGGAGTCTGGTCGTGTGCAGGCTTGAACCCATGTCTCCTAGATCAGGAGCCAAGCGTTCTATCCCCTAGACCAAGACCACCACCCGATGAGAAAGATTAGATAGACTTTCCCATAAAATATAAGTAAACTTCTAGAAAACTGACGTTTTCTTTCATATTATTTATTTAATACAAAACAAATATATTGTTTTCTTACGCTTTTTTCAAGATGGTTCCACAACCGCCGTAAATGTCGACATCGATATATTTCTGCATTTCTTTAAAGTTCAGCCTCTCAGCATGGCAATTTGGCATGATCGCTACTGACGCGTCCCTCGTTTTGTTCTCCGCATTTCCATATTAAATTACATAATATGTTATACGAAGAGAATTACGTTTGATAATACTTAAGCTAGACGGAACTTTTCAATCCCATAACATAAAATAAAACTTCTAGAAACAGATGTTTTCATTCGAAATGCAAAAGACGATATTTTCAAAATATTTTTTCACAGCACATTTCAGATTGTATACATCGTTTTTCATGCCTAAACCTTTCCTTTGCACCATCCTAATCCCATCCTGAATCTCTCAACCCCATTTTCATATCAGTCCCCACCCAAGGCCACTCTTGTCCCACTTGGTTCCATATCCAGGACCAAATGGCCCCCACCCAAGGCCACTCCCTGTCACCATCCCTTGGTCTCCACCCAAGACCTCGGCTCCTTTCCAAGGTCATCCCCAACCCCTCACACTCCTCCCCACCCAGGTGGTCAGGTCCAAATGTCGGACACAACCCACTAAATCCTCCAAGTAACCCTCCCCTCACCATCCAACAATATCCAACTTCATCTCCAAAAAAGAAATTTCCAACATGTGGGGGAGCAATAGCCTTCGGGCTGGTACTCCCGAAAAGACAATATCTAAGAAAAAAAAACAGTATAAATTAAATAAACAAAAAATGTCCGGATCGTCCAGCTGTCAACAAGTGCAGCATCTAAAAGAACATTATGTTTTTAATTATTTTTATTTTCTTATTTTATTTGATATCATTATATTTATTTTAGATATATTTTGTGGACGATGCCTATTGGTGGCGATGAGGTTCGCAACCCATCACACCGCGTCTCTCGCGGGGGCGAAAAGAGAAGGATGGAGTGCCGCATTGGTTAGAGTGTGGCAGTCAATTCTTTCTGCCTACCCTTTCGGAGAGACGGCGTGATGGTTAGTTAGTTAGTTTGTTTACATCGTTTTTCAGCTCTTGAAAATAGGCATGAGTATTTTGAAGACGTGTGATATGATAATTTCTGTTAAATAGATATCAAAGTTAATTTGTCCATTGTTCCTTCACAATAGTGCAATTACTAATAAAGAACCCATTATACAGTCCTCCTATTAACTATGTTACCGAATCTGAATACTCCCGCCCCTTTCAATTCTGAGGATCGTATGCCGCCTTGTGGACCACAGCTTCCCTGGGGACCCGATATTATTCCTCTAGACCTAAGACTGGTTCAAACGTTTTTGGACGCTGGAAGAACCATTACACTATTACTTGAATCTATGTAATGCGACAAATATGCAATGCTTTTTCATTAATACCAATGAAAACAACTGTTTTCTAGAAGTTTTATTATATTTTATGTGATAAGTTTCGCCTGCTTAAGACATTATCAATAATCTATATTTATAAAATGTCACATTTGATAATGCCTTTGACAGGCGAAATATGTAATTCGCAAAAATATAATAAAACTTCTAGAAAACAGACGTTTTTATTCGCATTGATAGTTTTTTTACGTAATTACATAAATAATGAAAATAAAATAAAAATATTAAGAATTTTTCTATGTTTATTTTTAGTGTAAAATCTACTTATTAATTTTCGTCTTCGACCGGTTTCGGCAGCTCGCTGCCATCTTCTGGTCCAGAAATAAACATAGAAAAATTCTTAATATTTTTTTTTTCTTTTCATTATTTACAATGAACTTCTACCAAGAAATTTCAATCAACAACATAAATAATTTGTAATTACATAAATTATAAATCTGGAAACAAAATAATATTTAAAGAAAATATCTGATTTGATATATATTATGTATCAAATAGACTTCACATCTTGACTATGATACAGAGAACACCATTTTATCAAAATAGAGAATTTCAGAAGAAGATTTTATTACCAGTGTTGATCAAATGCCATATATTCCGACTTCCACGACTCTCTTTCCCTTGCCACTCGGTGCCATTGACTTTTGACCACTCTTTATTTGTCACCGGTTCTCGGTCACCATAGCAAGGTACGTCTGGTTTACCGATTATCTGCTGTTCTCACTATTTGGCTAATTTAATCCCACTTCAACAATTTTGCGTACTTCATCAGCTACTTTGGTCCTTTTTCTGATCCACTAATTGCCTTTTCTCTTTCGCAGACAAATGTTTAATATCTTCCTCTCCATTGCTTGCTGTGTTTCCCGAAGTTTAAGTTACATACTGAAAACGACTACGAATATGTACACCTACGTATACACGAGAATGACCAGATGCTCCCTCCTGGAAAATTTTACACCCAAAGTATTCAAAGTACCTACTCCTTAATAGTCAGTATGGACAAAGTTTCAAACTTAAATGCTCTGCAGATATTCAGGAACAAGAATGCCCATTGAAAACTGGGGGCCATTCTAGAAGGCGCCGATATATTTCAGTTTTCTATTAACAAATACATCGCATATAACATTCAATCGTTCTTATGTGAGTTAAACAGGCGATGCATACTTGAATCCCATACAAGCATCTTTGGGTATTTTAAACTTAACATTAAATATAAATATTTTGAAACCAATTTGATATAGGTATACAATCATTTTTTTTACGATTACGGGTTTGAAATCATAAGGAAATCAAACATTAATAAAAATAAAAAAAATCCGTTAACGTTCTATAAAATATAGATATATCTTAGATAAATGTGAAATAATCTACATGGAGTGTCAAATGCAAATATAAGAAGCGAATGCAGTGCTAATGAAAATCTTATAAACAAAATAATGCAAGGATCATTAAAATGGTTTGGACACATAGTATGCGAAAAAAGTATGTCAGGTTTGGACAGTGTGGCGGTTCATTATTTCTGCCTACCCCTTTATAGGGATGGCATGAAGGTAAAAAGTTAGTTAGATTAATTAAAATATGAAACGAAAAAATATCTGGCGTAAACATTAATATAAAATAATGGAACATCCGTTATTATCCTATGCCCATATATATTGATTATCTTTTTTATTGTTTCTAACCCTTAATTGGGCACACTTAATAATTCTAGATTATTATACATTTCATCCCATGGATAAAACATGTAAATTTAATTTATAACATTTTACGGGTAATAGTAAACTGTGTCTCTTGAAACAAATGGGATATATTTTCTCTCGAGTGAATTAAGATTAAAAAATGACGAAGTACTCCATATTATTTTCTTATGAAAACTTTGTTTTTCTAGAAGTTCAATTATATTATGTGGGTACGAATTGTGCATTTCGCTTATCTAGAGCATTATAAAATATTTGCCATTATTAGCAAAATCAAAATATATCATGCTAAATGATAACATGTTATAAAATATCTACCATTATTAGCAAAGCATGTCATGCTAAAGTATAACATGTTATCAAATATCTACCATTACTAGCAAAGGTAAAACATGTCATGTTAAAAGGAACCGTGTTATAAAATATCTGCTATTATTAGCAAAGGCAAAACATGTCATGCCAAAGTATAATATGTTATCAAATATCTACCATTATTAGCAAAGGTAAAACATGTCATGTTAAAAGGAACCGTGTTATAAAATATCTGCTATTATTAGCAAAGGCAAAACATGTCATGCCAAAGTATAATATGTTATCAAATATCTACCATTATTAGCAAAGGTAAAACATGTCATGCTAAAGGGAACCGTGTTATAAAATATCTGCCATTATTAGCAAAGGCAAAACATGTCATGCCAAAGTATAATATGTTATCAAATATCTACCATTATTAGCAAAGGTAAAACATGTCATGCTAAAGGGAACCGTGTTATAAAATATCTGCCATTATTAGCAAAGGCAAAACATGTCATGCCAAAGTATAATATGTTATCAAATATCTACCATTATTAGCAAAGGTAAAACATGTCATGCTAAAGGGAACCGTGTTATAAAATATCTGCCATTATTAGCAAAGGCAAAACATGTCATGCCAAAGTATAATATGTTATCAAATATCTACCATTATTAGCAAAGGTAAAACATGTCATGCTAAAGGGAACCGTGTTATAAAATATCTGCCATTATTAGCAAAGGCAAAACATGTCATGCCAAAGTATAATATGTTATCAAATATCTACCATTATTAGCAAAGGTAAAACATGTCATGCTAAAGGGAACCGTGTTATAAAATATCTGCCATTATTAGCAAAGGCAAAACATTTTATGCTAAGGCATAAATAATGTCTAAATAAGTCTAAATAAATAAAAAATATTACTTAGAAAACAAAAGATTTCGTTAAACAATATTCTTGACTAATTAAAACACAAACTCACGAATTTCTCCCGGACTGTGAAATTTCGCATCATAAATTACAGGTAAGACAAGTCGTTCGAGGATTCTGCTGGTTGCTAAATGAGGAAGTGAAAATTTAACAAACATACAGTGATCAATAATAAGCTGTAATCTTAGCTAAATACTTCCCAAATACTCTTTGAAAGTGTTAATTTATTTTAATTATTTTGAAATTCGCCAAAACGATTGATGCCTTTTGTATTATTCCGGCTTTATCAAACAAACAACCTATTTTATGTAACAAAGGAAAGCGAGAAAAGGGAATAATATCTCTCTTTGAATACGGGAATTGCTAAATACAATATTTAATACGGACCATTTTCCTTGCAATCGTAAAGTACTTATTTTGTATGTCTAAGGATTTAAATCAATTGAAGATTTTTTTTTTTAAAACCATTACATTAAAAATAGCTCTTTATTATGAAGAAGGTATAGGGTCATATCTAGTCTTGAACCAATGCCCTCTGGATCAGAAAACGAACGTTCTGCACCCCTAGACCATGGCGCGGACTCTTTTAATAAAATTATAAACTTATATCCTACTTAAAACATTTTAAAATGATAATAATTTGAGACTTTAACATTTATACAAATTTCTTTTATTCATTGTCACGAAAATTGTGTGCTCTTTAAGATGTACAAATGGGACTTATGCACAAAAAAGTAACCTACATATTAAACAAGTGTCATATCTTTTAAATCGGCCACCGTAACTCGAAAAGAAAATTTCCGATATTCATTTTTGTAAATCATATAAAATATAATAATTTTTTTATGTTAACGTTACCATTGCAAGCTTGTGAATAAGTAAAGGTAGAAAAGTTGACTGAATTCGCTTTGACTTCACTCCTCGGCATGATTTAAAGTAAATGATTATACAGAGTCGTTTGAAGTGCTTTGTTTTGTATAATTTAACACTTTTACGAAACGATCTGATATTTTATTCATGTAATTGAATAAGTGGAGTGCTGATTTAGTGCTCTTGGCTAACATTTTTTTGGTTTATTAGATTTATAGGCGTAAATGGACCAAAAAAAACATACAACTGTATTCGAAACCCATAAAATCTCACTTCAAACGAAATCGTTATTGAAAAATCTTTGATCGAGTGAAAAAGACAATTTAGTTATTATTTTTTTTTCTTCTTATTTTTTTGTTAAGGTATTTTGTTACTCTCTGCATCAAATTTTGAATTAGAAGGTGTACTGCCTGTTGTCCTTTCATATTTTTGGAGGTCGTCTTTAAGATCCGCTTCCTTGGTTTAAACTGTCCCTTGCTGTTCTAACGGCCTTTGATTATATAATTCCTCAATGTTAATTAATACCAAATCCTTATTTTCTGCCGTCCCTATCTTACAATATCCTTGACATCAGATATTTTTGTCAACATTGTTTGTCAGCAATATTTTGTCAGAAATAATTCTCTAAGTATCCTCATTTTGCTGATTCGAAATTCTTAGTGTCGGTTCCAAATTCTATGCTGTCATTAGAGGACTACATTTTGCTTTGAATGTTCATATATGTTACTTTTTCTTTCAGATGATATTCTTAAAACCATAAAAATATGACTTCGGCTTATTGTCTCTGTTCCTTAGGTACTCTTTTTAACTTAATTTTTATACTTTTTCAATTTTTTACAAATATAACGCAAATTTTTCGTATCTTTAATATTCGCAATCACTTTTTATAGTGAATTCAAATTCGAATAATTTATTGAAAACATTGTATTTTTACAGCATTTTTTGAACTTTAAACAAACTTTTCAGGCCACAGGCGCATTTTCTCATTGTAAGTGTAGAAATTTAATAATTTAAATTAAACAAAATCTCACTGAAAATACAAAGTATTCATAAAATTATTAAAATTTGTAAGCTCTTTTAATAACATACAGTTACTTTAACTGATATTGATTAGTTTTGTTGACGCTAAAATGTTTAAGCCTAAGCTTATTCAATAATAGGTACATATTATTTTACTCATTTAAAAATGTATTTTGTATTGATTAAAATGTGTAATATATTACAAAAGCATAAGATGTAATAAGTTATTTACTTTACCCCTAAAAACAACCCTTCTTTATGTTTTACCACAGATTAGAAAAGTGGAGCAACCCTTTACGGGTATGCGGCTTGTAAATAATTTATATTAATTACGTGTACGTAATTTATAACTTGATTCGAAAATTAGTAAAATCATTTTACTAAAGCTGGATTATTTTGAGTATGCATGCGTCATTAAATTCAAAATCAATAAAAATATGTGAATAACTAAAATATTCAATAAAACATGATCATCTAATAAAATTTTATCAATTTGGTGATGCCATGTTTTCCCCGGTCTTTTACTATGTTTAAAGTGACAAGTTTTTAACGCACCCTTTCACAGAACCAACTCAGTGACCCTTTCATAAATTTAATTATATTACGTACTTTCTTCTGTTCTATAATACTTTTTGATATATTGAAATGTAAAATTTTATCTTATTCAACTCATCCGTCTAGAAAAAAAATCTCTCAACCATTTAATTTTCTCGTGCTTCTTCTGTCTTCTTCTGAGAACTTCATTGTGAATGATTTTTGATTTTATTGACAAACTAGAGCTCCATTCATTTTGCTGTCCGCACCAACCCTTATTTCAAAATCACTGTTCATTCGGCCATCACAATTAACATACTAGCTAAATATTATAATTAACAAACTCAGTGTTGTTTTTTTCATCTTTACTTATGTTACAAACATAATAACTGTTAATATTAGGTCCTTACATATGAAATTGGCGTTTTGTATGGGAGGAACATAAAGTTGATTTTTTTTTAATGTAATATATTTATTTAATCAAAGTATGTACCATTGCTATCTATGCACTTTTGCCATCTCATAGATAGTTCATCGATCCCTTTACTAAAAAAACCAATCGGACGGGAATCAATAAAATCTTTAAAGTCGGTTTGGACTGCCCCATCGGAGTTGAATTTTTTCCCTTGCAAGAAGTTATCCAAATTTCGAAAAAAATAGTAATCTGTTGGGATAAGGTCCGGAGAGTACGGTGGATGTCTTAGACATTCCAATTGAAGCTCTTCTAATTTGGTAGCCGTCTGTTGTGCAGTGTGTGGTCTAGCGTTATCATGAAGCAGCAGTGGCCTAGAGCTGTAGTGTACGACACCAGCACTAGTCCACCAAACGCTCACAAGTAACTTTTTTGGAGTCAATTTTCGCTTGGGGCATGGTTTGGCTGGTTCGGCAGGGTTCAGCCATTGCGATGAGCGCTTCCGATTATCATACAGGATCCATTTTTCATCACAGGTAATGATTCGAGTCAAAATCCCTTTATTATTGTGCCGGTTGAGTAATGCAACGCAGCAGTCAACGCGGGTTTGTTGATTTACTTCACTCAATTCATGAGGTACCCACCTTTCAAGCTTTTTCACCTTCCTAATTTGCTTCAAGTAGATTTAAACAGTTTTATCACTAACACCGCAGCCTGCAGCTAACTTGGACGTCGTTTGCGATGGATCCGCTTCCACAATAGCCTTCAATTCTTCATTATCAACTTTGGTCTCCGGCCGTCCACGGGGCTTGTTCTGCAGGTCGAAATTTCCAGAACGAAAACGTTGGAACCAAAAATGCACTGTGTTTTCTTTTGCGGCACCGTCGCCATACACATCATTAATCCTTCGAGCCGTTTCTGCAGCACTGGTGCCACGGTGGAACTCGTACTCGTAAATAACGCGATATTTCAAGTTTTCCATTTTGTAAACTGAGTGACGCAAAGAAAAAAAACAATTGAGGAAAAAACAAATGAATTATAATTTTCGTAACACAAATACTTGAGTAAATAGCTGTATAAATTTGAATTTGGAATTCCTAACCAAAGAGAAGATATTTGAGATCAAAGTTGCAAGTACGGCAAAACGCCAATTTCATATGTAAGGACCTAATATATAAAACGCTGTTTAAGGTATCACAATTTTTTTTAAATATCTTTTACGAGAGCCGTTTCGTCAACCTATGTTGACATCATCAGATGTTACATTATTTTTAACAACTGTTAAAATTAATTTTCACGATTTTTTTAACCTTTATGTGCATTTGCTCCAATGTCAATTTGAATAATTTCTTTGATAGCATTTTGAAGTTCTTGCTGAAGTTGAGTTAGATACCTAATTACAGTTCATTAAAAGAACGGTTAGTTACTTTAAAAAATATTATAGTAATGTGGAGTTTTATATGATTGTACAAGAAACGATAATTGAGTCTTTGATTATCTTCGTGACTACAATCATCGATGACAACATAGATCACATCTCTTATTTTAGAAGTAATCATCGATATTTTCAATTGATACAACCTTTTAACTTCATGTATTTATCAAAAGTTCATGAAAATGGTATATATCAACAGCTTATGAAAACGATATCTCTCAAAAGTTTATAAAAAAGCGGTATCTATCAACAGTTTATGAAAACAATATCTATCAATAATTTATGAAAACGGTATTTCTCGACAGTTCATGAAAACGCAAAAATTACATAAAAAAGAACACACGGGATTTAGAAACATAAAAATTTTACTGGACGTATACGAGATACACTGATTTATAAATATATATTGTTTGAAAGAAACTTTACGACTTTGTTTTTTTTTCTGTCCACTGTGTTTTAACAATGTCAAATGCCTTAGTCAAATCAAAATAACATATGTAGCCTACTGTGTTAAATTCAATTGCCTTCACTTTTATTTGCCTCAGAATGAAAATTACGGTATGGTGAAATTTCCAATACATTAATAAAGATTGTTCAAGATCTGTACACTAATTGCAAAATTAAGATTGACAATAAACTGTACAGGGAAATTCCTGCAAGCAATGGTATAAGACAGGGAGATATTTTAAGCCCCTTTCTGTTTAATCTTATAATAGACAAAATCATAGAAAAGGTGACTGTTATGGGACTGGGTTACAAAATGGACGATAAAACTGTGACCTTCATTTGCTATACAGATGATACCGTGTTAATAGCTAATCTAAAGATGACTTACAAAAAATGTTGTACAAATTCCACATAGCATCACAAAGGCTAAATGGAACAAACAGCTAAACAAAAAGACTCAAAATATCCAACCGACCTTCAAGATATATATCTGTGGAGCAAGTAATAAACTTCAGTTATTTATCTTGCCGTGTCCGGGTGTCTAAATAATCTGGTCTGAAAGAACAAGCACATGCGTATCTACAGAATATATACACGCGTGCGACCTATCATAACATATGCTGTAGAGACGCGGGCCGATACTGTACGAACCAAGGTTCTGCTAAGAAGATCAGAAAGAAAGGTCCATTACTGGAAAATCAAAGAAATATCGTGTCCGTAACGCAGACATAATAAAAACTTGGAAAATAGAAGATGTCGCTCTCGTCGAAAATAGAAGATGTGACAAAATCGCATATTCAGCCGCTAACGAAATCCCTTCTAGACGCCGCGGCGCGCTGTCCAGCTTGAAGACCAACTAAGAGATGGAGGGATAGCTGGACCTCATCATCCCAGGAAACATGATTTCTGTACACAGATCATCAGATCTATGAAAAAAAGAAGAAAAAGTATTTTTAGTCACGTATTATATTATTGTATCACGCTTCAAAAATCCCTTAAGAAAGCTTAATACATATTTGTGTTATCAAAAAACCATGCTTAGTAGATATTTGATTTTTTTTTTGTCGAAAATCGAGAATTTCATATTTTCCCTTTGAAATATGTTCATATATCCTAAAAATAATGATGCCTTAAATACTCAAGACCCACATAAAAACTCACATTAAACGACAAAAAACTATTATTTCATTATTGGAATAGACCAAGAATTTCTTTGGAATTTCTTATTTCATTTTGTAACGAACCATTTGTCAATTCTGAATTATTTGAGCCTCGAACCTAAAAGCTTTAGTCCCTAATTGTGATGAAAAACATGTTACACAAGTAAAAAAAAACATTCGGAAAACTTACACTTTATGTGAAGGTGTATTTTGGTTTTCAATTTAGCGACATGTTATTTCGTGCAAAAAATGTTACAACAAATAAATTTTTTCAGTCATTTAGGAGGTCGATAAACCTAACGAAATTTGAAAGAAGCAAAAAAGTATTCGTAAATTGAAATTATATGACTTACTAACTAACTAACCATCACGCTGTCTCCCCGAAGGGGTAGGCAGAAAGAATGAACTACCACACTTTTCTTTCCTGACATATTTCTGTCGCTTCCTCAACATTCATACATCGTGTCATGCACGCGCGTCGATTTCTCTGACTCCTCACAAGGTCGATATTCAATATTTGATTTATTTGATCGTGCCACGTTTTCCTCGTTCTTCCTCTATTTCTGGTTCCATTTACATCATTAACATATAATTTTTTACCATTTTTTCTTCGTTTATTCTTTCCATGTGTCTAAACTATCTTAATGATCCTTTCATTATTTTGTTCATAACACCAACATTCGCACCGCATTCACTTCTTATATTTTCATTCGACACTTTATCATACACAGAGTATCCACTTATTGTAATTATATTTTAAGCGATAACTCATGTAAGTGTTGAAAATAGAGTTTTATTAGATTTTTTTTTGTATCTTGTAAATGATTATTAATTATTTATGAAAACGTCCGCATGGAACTGAGAGAAGAAGGATGAGAACAGAATGAATACGGTAGAGATGAGATCCATTTGACGTATGTGTGTAAAACGATGTATGACAGAGTATTAAATGCTGATATTTAGGAAGCTATGTAGAGCGGAAGCAAATATTATGACCAAAATTCTGAAAGGATCACTGCGTAGGTTTGGTCACATGGAGCGCATTGATGAAAAAAAAATTGTTTAAAAATGTACACGTTAACATTGTGAATGGAATACAGAGTCGAGGAAGACCAAGGAAAATATGGCATGACCAAATTAATCAAATTTTAAAGGTCGGTCATGTATGAAGTCGGAAGAATCGACGTGCGTGTACGACTCATTGTATGAATGTGGAAGGAGCTAGATAGGTGTATCAGGATTGAGTAGCCAAAGCTCAGTTCAACATGTTATTCCCATAAAATTAATATAACTTCTAGAAAATAGTTGTTTTTATCAATGTTCCAAATACTATGGAGTTTTACATTATTGTTCAAGAAACTATATATGATTTTTGATTTCTTAGTGCTAAAAAGAGGGCACCATTGTGTTTTTATGTTTTTTTTTTCTTGTTAGTTTAAAAATGTAATGGTGCTTGCTAGTGATAATCTTAAGGATATTAATTACTATGTAGCTGTTTTTAAACAATTGTATATTATGAGTTTACTTTCAATTCTTCAGAGCTTACTCAGACAAGCTCTGGGGTCCATGGGGTATTTTATATGTTTCGACATTCGCCTTATAGCGAGGAAATCGTGGAAAAGATCAACTGGAACATTGAGAGCATGACTATGGGGAGAATAAAAAGATCTTCGAAAATATTTATTAAATAAGAACAATTAGGTACATTTAATGTAGCTTAGGGCAATATGGTAATTCACTATATAAAAAAATATTTCATTAATTCAATGTCCTTTATTTATGAATAATGCTGGTAGCCATCTCCTGGAATAGCAGTCGCATGTTTTGATTTTTGAGGATAGCCGGAAAGTCGTCGAGGGGAACCGCCCTCTTCTAGGTCTCTTTCTCCAGCTTCCATCTATTACTGAGACAAGCATTGGGCAGTGTAGAAGTACATGTTCGATAGTTTGTTCGGTTGCATTGTCACATTAGTCCTGGTCGCACTCAGACTCCTGCTGTGGTCCCGGTCCCTGCTCCTAGGCTGTACTCAACTGCAGCAGCGGTTGGCCAACCGAGAAGAATGATGACGAGGTCCCTTACGGCTGGTGTGCTGAGAGGGACGGGGGACATATCTACTACCATTGTGTCTGCCGGTTCCAGTAAGCGGAAGGCCAACTCCCAGCGCTCCTCTCCAGAAACGTGCCCTTCTGAGCCCAACCAGGACCAGCCATCGGAGACCCTGGAATCCACGGAAACGGCCTCGACACCTGCGACTGTGGCGGAAGATTGGAAAGTGGCGAAGGGAACCCGCAGAGGTCGTGTGGTGCGCGGTAAACTTCGCGGTGATGACGTTTCAGTAAACAAAAAAATGACATTTTATCACCTCTACCCCCTGCACAAGGATACCACAGCAGATGACCTTATCAAATACTTTACCTCGATTGTCAGTACGGCCGCATTCAAGGTCTTCAAAATCAAGTCGAGGGGAGATTATGCCTCGTTCAAATTGGGTATACCTTCAGAAATTGTTGGTGAAGTTTTAAAGCCCTGTCATTGGCCACGTCATTCATATGTTAAGGAATGGGATAATAGGGTGGTAACTCCGCACTTGCCTAAAGTCAAATTACTAGACACAAGCGAGGCCAGTATTGTTCCCCCTGTTTCTTGTTCCTCTTCATTAAAATGTTTTTTATCAAAACGCACGAGGGTTAAATACCAAATGCACCGAGTTTTACAATGAGGTAGCAGGATGTGATTTTGATATAATATGTTTGACCGAGACGTGGCTTAGTGATATCGTTTTGAGCTCGGAACTATTCACGTCGGATTTTATTGTGTTTAGGAGAGATCGCGCGTCCTCTTGTAGTGCTCACAGCCAGGGTGGGGGGTGTTTGTTGGCCGTGAGACACGGACAATCTATGGATATCCGGAGATTTTCTATGTTGGAAACGGTCAATGAAGATCTTTGGCTTAAGCTCACATATAGAGGTACGATAGTTTACGTATGCGTAATATATTTTCCTCCTCAGAGTTTTTTAGAGTCTTATAGATTATTTTTTAATAAGATTCTTTGTAATCTGCTAATAATTGGGGATAAGCGTGTCATTTTACTGGGCGATTTTAATTTGTACTCGGCACAGAGCAGGGATGTCGATGAGGAGATCTCTTTTATGTGTTCGGTGCTGGGACTCGTCCAGTGCAATGGCATTCTGAATACCAAACAAAGAATATTTGATTTAATATTTTCGACAGTTCCGGTATCCGTTTCTCGATGCGAATCTCCCCTCACGAAAGAGCACTCTTACCATCCTGCATTAAATTTTGACTTGATTATAGAGACTTCAAGACAACATTCTAGGGTCCCTACTGCAGACACGGTATCATGGAGGGGCTGGAATTTTTCCAATGGTGATTTCAGTTTCCTCTATGATGCACTTTTTCAGGCAAACTGGGATCAACTTCGCTCTATAACAGACGTGAATGAGGCCGTACAAGTTTTTTATGACATTGTATATTCTTGTTTTGATGATTGCTTCCCTAGGAAACCCCCGGCTTCCACTAATAGTCGATATCCGAGGTGGTTCACTCGAGATGTTATCAGTGACATCAGAATAAAACATAGAAGTGGAAGTCTTCTGGTAATTCACATTACTACACTCTCTTTAGTAGTCTTCGAGCTACGGCAAAATGTAAAATGAGATCTTCTTTCAAATCATACGAGTATATATCCAACATTGGAGCCGATATCTTGAGAAATTCCAATGATTTTTGGAAATATATAGACTCCAAACGCCATGATGGTGGTGTTATTGATACAATGACGTGGCAAGGTCAAGAGGTTCACAATAGAGAAGTTGTGAATGCGTTCGCTGAACATTTTAAATCTGTGTTCAGTACTCCATCAAATGAGGCAGTCCATGCTGATTCGCAAAATAAGACTCAGGGCGCTCAAGATATTTCCATAGATTTTTTCAGTGAATGTGAAGTCTTCAAGGCTATTAATCAACTCAAAAACACGAATTCATTAGGTCCAGATTTTGTTCCAACCTTTATATTAAAAGGTTGCAACCACATTTTCAAAAAACCACTGTCCATTATATTTAATCGATCGCTACAAACGGGTGTCTTTCCGGAACTTTGGAAGATTTCTAAAATCTCTCCAGTTTTCAAGAAAGGCACAAAATCATGTGTTGAAAATTATCGACCAGTAGCAATTTTATCTACACCTGCGAAGGTATTTGAGGCGTTAATACATCATTTTATTAACCCAAAAATAGAACCATTCATAATTAATGAACAGCATGGATTCAGATCAGGGCGTTCAATCATTACAAATTTGATGGTATTTACGAACTTTGTCACTAAGTGCCTTGATAAAGGTGCACAAGTCGACTGCTCGTATAGCGATTTTTCAAAAGCGTTTGATACGGTGGACCACCAACTTTTGCTTCGAAAGCTTCAAAGGATTGGCGTTAGTGACAATCTGCTCAAGCTTTTCTCTAGCTATCTAACATCTCGAAAACAATATGTGTCATATAAACTTTTTCAGTCTTCAGCCTTTCACACCTCATCAGGGGTGCCACAAGGGTCTAATTTAGGACCATTGCTTTTCACGATATTCATAAATGATATTTCTAACGAAATAAAGTTTTCAAATTTTTTATTATTTGCTGATGACATAAAAGTTTTCTCTGAAATAGAGAATCCCTCAGATTGCTTGAAGCTTCAGTGTGACATTCAGAGCATAACCCAATGGAGTAAACGTAATAAATTATTCTTCAACGTCTCCAAGTGCTTTGTTATGTCGTATACACCGGCATCGAAAACATTATACTTTCGCTATCTTATGGATGGGGTACAGCTTGAAAGAGCTTCTACATCCAGAGATCTCGGTGTTCTGTTCGATGCTCAATTATCGTTCAATCTTCACATAGTTGCTCTATATAATAGTTCCATTAAAATGCTTGGATTTGTTTTCAGGAATGCCAAGATATTTTCGAACACACAGGTACTTCGGGTGTTGTATAATTCCCTGGTAAGAAGTCGGCTGGAATATAGTTCCGTTATTTGGTCACCGCCTGGGATCCGATATTCTCTGATGGTGGAGCGAGTGCAGAAAAAATTTCTGCGCTTTCTTTACCTCAGGGAGCGCGGTTATTACCCGTGGCTCTTTCCGACTGAATTCTTGCTAGGTATGCTAAGCTACCAATCAATGGAGAGAAGGAGGAACATTCATTTGGGAGTTCACTTCTTTCAGCTGATTGGCGGCCGTATACAGAACTCGGATGTCCTGAGTGATGTAGGTCTATTTGTCCCTGATAATTACCTTATTCAAAGACAGCACAGATTGTTTTATTCGCCACGCTGCAGAACCAACCTGCCAATGGTAATGCCTGTGGGTAGGGCAATCTTGTTGCTTAATCGGATCGCCTCGGAGGTCGACATATTTCGTGATAGTGTGAGTTGCCTCAGGGATGCAATATCAATGTTTTGATTTTTTCTTACTCTTAAGCTTAATTTTTATTTTTTTTAGTGTTTCTCTGTTTATAATGTAATTGCAAACGATTTGGAATTGTATGTCTGTAATGTTTGTGATTATTAGCAAAATAAATGAAATGAAAAATAAAATGAAATAATACTACAGTACACACTTGGATACATTTAGAATAAAATCTTTACTATTATAAGTACATCACGCACTTTTTATCATTATGGTATTATATTATGAAATATATACACTTGAGGAGCCGGAGAAATCCATGTGGGTGCATGATACAATATGAAGGTTGAGGAAGCGAGAATAGTATGTCAGGAAAGAGCATTGTAACGGCCCATTATTTTGCCTACCCCTTTGGGGAGACGGCGTGATGGTTAGTTAGTCAGTTATGAACACTTAATTTAAATTAATCAATATTTTTAATTGATATTTCTTGGTAGAAGTTCATTTTAAATAATGTAAACAAAAAAATATAAACAAAATTTATTTATTATTGTACCTAAAGGCCCAAAATTAGATAGGTTAGAAATCTTAGCAATTAACCGATTAAAAAATAACACGCGTAAAACAATATTGATTAATCAACTGATTCACGTACTCACCACTTTTATATCCATTGCAAACAATAAAATTCAATTCCAATATTTATTAACCTAATAGGTATTTACCTTCTAAAGAGTATATAATCTATTTTTGTTTCAGAACTCCAGGGGGAAATTCCCAGACACCAGTAACCGGGCCACAAGACATTTGAAATATTTAAAATGAACTCATCCAAATACAAAAAATAATTACATCATATAGCATCATTACGAGAATTATCCACCATTGTAATTAGTTTTTATTTATGTAGTAAACAAACTAACCCCTAACACAATAAATTTACATTATATGGAATCATTTCAAAAAATTGTCACCTATGTAAGAGGTCAATTTTCGACGCTGTTTGGAAGTGATGTCAATCAATGTTTTTTATTTTTCTTTTTCTTTCTTCAGTTAATGATTTATTGTCCTTTTTATTATGATTTACGATAATATGGCGGGACATTATAAACACCACATTCAATACTGGTTTTAAACAAATAATATACAAGTATACATTTAATATAAATTAAAAACTTAATTTTAACAGTATAAACAGTACAATAAATAAAGCAAAACTGAGGAAAACGCGGCATGATCAAATCATTAAAATATTGAATGTCAGCTACGTGAGTAGTTCGAGAAATCGACATGCGCACAAGACAAAAAATTGAGGGCGCGAGAGAGTATGTCAGAAAAGAACAGTGTAGCGGTCCAATATTTCTGCCTACTCCTTCGGAGAGGGGCGAAATGATTAGTTAGTTGTTTTTTTTACATTATATTATATTTATCTTCTATATAGAAAACAGTGTATAAAATACTTATAGTTTCAAAAAAATATCTTATATAATAGTTTCGTCTATTGGGTTATCACCATGCAGGATGGATTTTATAGGGGAAGAGAAATTAATATATTTACGTAATATATCCATAAATGCCAGATCAAAGCTTTGTCAAAACAATGGAATGGGGATGTATAAAAATATATTGAATGCATATTTTTGTAAGAATTCCATTTTAGGTAAATATAATCATACTAAAAATAATATCGTCATATAGTAGATTCCTGCCAGCGGTATTAGATTTGTTTTCAATAAATCTTCAAAATATCTTTTCAAAAAGAAAACAAAGGTCTAATATGAACAAGATCAGAGGGTTGGGAACTTAGCTTTCTCCTTTTACGAAAATTTATTTAATTTTAATAAGGAATTACACACTTTTACAAACTGAAAAACAAAACGCGTGGTATTTTATTTTGTTGCTTGATTTTAGTCAAACAATTTGTTTTAAATGAACACACTTACTAACTAACTAACCATTACGCCTTTTCTCCGGAGGGGTAGGCAGAGAGGATGTCTCACCACATTTTTCTATCCTGACATAACTCTCGCGCCTCTTCTACATTCACAAATCGTGACATGCATGCTCGTCGATTGTTCCTACTTCGAACATGGCCGCCTTTCAGTAATTGATTAATTTGGTCATGCCATGTCTTCCTTGGCTTTCCTCGACTTCTTATTCCATTCACACTACTTGTAACATAGTTATACAAATTATTGTAACATGTTATACAAATTATTGTGATGTCCAACATCGTTTGACGAAACGGCTGTCGCGAAAAATATATATTTTTACTAAATTGTGATACCGTATGCGTTTTATATTTTAACAGTTAATAAACTTTTGAATGCCGAGCTTATCAAAAAATAAAAATTATATGTTTTTTGTAGAGGGCATTTTTAATTTATTTTGCTTCTATAGTTATCACTTATACTCCCTTTTATTCGATACGTTCTGTTTGGTTATTGCCATTATTAAATTTTCAAGAATGCCTGCTATTGCAGCGGCGTCGTCTCGCCTGGAAGTCCGTCCGTATAATGTACCACGAAGGGGAACTTGAACACATTTGGCGTAATGGCCCTGAATTATTCCTGGAATGTGTGCGGTCGTGGATATCATGCTTAATTTAAACTTTCATTCGTATTGAGTTGTCTGGTCCGGTTGCTCTGGTGGTCCTGGTTTTGTAGTTAAATTAGATTTCCGAATAAATAAGTCATAAATAATATAAAAGAAACAATATTTCTATATATTCTAAAAATATTTGAGAATATCTTGTATATTCGCCGTCACTTTGTGTTGTGGATTAACATTTGAATAACTTTTGGAATACATTGTATTTTTGCAACACAGTTTTTGCCCTTTACACAAACATGTGGGCACAGAAGCATTTCCACTGTGGAAGGGTACCTGTGTCCCTGCACATCTTTGTAAATATTTCAAAAATATATATCGCACGCTTAATAGTAAACTGACCGATTATGGTTTAGGTCATAATTGAGTTAACATTAGACGGAGGCTTGTGTTAACGCTATCCATCGTTTCGCGTTAAAATTAAGTCAAATTTAGCCAATTGACCTCCATAAAACTACATCGGTCTTTTTCATTCGTACGTGTTTTTAGACTGTTTTTGTTAAAACACCGACTCGTGTCAGATTGAGCAAAACATGTTTTTTTGAGTTAAGGTAGTGTTCTATTAAGCGTGCGATATATTTTTAATTTGCATTTAAAATAAAATAAAATGAAAACACCGAACTTTGTTTTTCACCACTATGCGCAAAGTGAAACCAAAGTGCAGTGTTTTTATATTATTTTATTTTATTTTAAATGCAAATAATATTAAAATTTAATGTCTTACCACAAAGTGAATGCATCATACGAAATTTTCAAAAATAGTTGTGAAAATACAATGTTTTCAAAAAGTTATTGAAATAAATTGAGCACTTTAAAATAAGAACACAAAAATACAACATCATTAAATCGCAGAATTCATCTTCCATTTACTTCTTCGTATTCTTCAATAGCACTACAGTTCAAATCGAGCCTTCGTCTCCTTCAATTAACTATACCTGTCCTCAGCCACCGTCTTCCATTTTGAAACTTGTGAAAGATTTCTTCACGTTGTTCTCCCACTTCATCCTAGGTTTTCCAATCCTTCTTCTACCCCGGAAGCCCAGTCATTATTATTTTAAATTAACTGCGCATTTAGCATTCTTGATATTGTCCAGCCCATCTCAATCTGAGGAGTCTCATATCTGTTGTGATACTAAGGGCTTCATAAATGTTGTACGATTCTTCACTACGCCTAATGCGCCACTCTTCTCCCTACTTCATGGAACCATTATTTTAACAAATAACTCTTCTACAATATCATATATACCCAGTGCTTCAGTAGATTTCACTTTCACTCTCAGTATCTCACTTCCGTGCACCAAATGTATATTTTAAATATAACATCATTAAAAAAACAACAAACCATCACGCCGTTTCCCCGCAGGAGTAGGCAAAGAGAATGGACCGCCACACTACTCTATCTTGACATACCTCTCTAGCTTCCTCCACATTCATACAACGAGTCATACACGTACGTCGATTCTTCCGGCTTCTTACATAACAAACCTTTAAAATTTGATTAATTTGGTCATGCCATGTTTTCCTCGGTCTACCTCGACTTCGTACTTCATTAGCATCGTTAACGTATAGTTTTTTAACCATTCTTTCTTCACCCATGCGCTCCATATATCTGAACCAACGCAGCGATCCTTTCATAATTTTGTTCATAATGCCTTATTTTGCTCTACTCGTATATTCCCTTCTAATATCAGCATTTGAGATTCTGTCGTACATCGTTCTCCCACACATACATCTTAGGGACCTCATCTCTACCGCATTTATTCTGCTCTCATCTTTTTTCTGCCAGTTTCACCAACGCAGCGATCCTTTCATAATTTTGTTCATAATACCTTATTTTGCTCTACATTCCCTTCTTATATCAGCATTTGAGATTCTTTCGTAAATCGTTCTACCACACATACATACGTCTTAGGCACCTCATGTCTACCGCATTTATTCTGCTCTCATCTTTCTTCTGCCAGTTCCATGCTTTGCTTTCATACATAAGGGTTGGGACCAGATCTCCATTGTGAACGGCCATTGCCGTGCACCAAATGTATATTTTAAATATAACTTCATTAAATCACTAAACTACCATTACCTTTACACTACAAAAAATTACACGCATAACGAAACTGTGAAATCACTACACATTCTGAAATTGGGTGATTAAAGTTGTAATCAAAAGTATTAAAATACAATATTTAAAATAATAACTAAAAAGATCATGTTGAACACATGGAAAATACTAACGATGCTTAAAGAACCAAAGAGTAAAATGTTTACTCGAGACAAAGGATCTATCAATGCAAAAAATGCTGATTAAACAACGGATGAGCCGATTTTTTTAATTTTATATCATCAAATAGAAAAAATGCAAAATATACTTTTGATTGGTTATTGTCATACCACAAAGTTGTTCGATTGGGCGAATGTAGAATTTGCAATAGCTCTGCGACATACCCTCTACATTCCGTGTACATTGCAATAGGATGAACATTCCAAGTTACTACGAAACTCGATTCGAAATTCCCGAAACATTTCAGGAACACTCCCGTGACTACAAAAGCCTGTGTTTGCCGTGGTTTTCCACTATACGTGCACCATTTACATAATTAGGTCTTAACAACAAAGTGTAATGCACACTGACGCATACAACGAACAGACTTCTTAACTTGTTGTTTTCTTGATACTGATATCCACACTCGTTATGTTGATCAATGCAAAAAAATCTGATTAAAACCATATCACATGTCATGAGAATCAATAACAAGAACTAAAAAAATTATAAATTAATTAAAATAAAACAAATTCGCAAACAAACACTGTATTAAAAATAGAAATAAAATTTAAATTTATAAATAAACACAAACATGTTTCAGGATACAAAAGCCCTTCACCAGTGAAGTTACATATATACAATTTTTTTTAAATCATGAATCAGTTTTGATAGATCGTTTAATGCATTTGTTGTAACAAATATTTTTATTAAATGCAAAATAATTTTTTTATGCTCTAATTGGGGTCCACGTATTATTTAATCTCGCGACAAATGACATAAATCAATTATTGGACTTGAAGAAAATTAATTTGATTATTTATAATATTTTTTTATTATTTTCATTTGATATTTTAATGTCTAAAATTTCATGATTATTCGAAGTTATATTTCTATTATCAACATGTGAAATTTCAACGCCCTTATTGAACGAATTATCTTTTTCATTGGGGTGATTTGCAAATTAGGAAAAGTTACTAAAACAAAATGGTTGTTCACAATGCAGTTCTTAGTTCCAACCTTTACGTATGGAAGCGAAGCTTGCAGATGAAGTATGAAAGTAGAATAAATGCTGTAAATATGAGAACCCGTAGACTTGCATATGTGTTGTAAAACGATGATCAACAGAGTTTCAAATGCTGATATTCGGAAGTAATGTGGAGCGGAAGAAAGTATTATACAAAATTATGAAAGGATTACTGCGTTGGTTCGGTCACATGGAACGCATGGATGAAGAAATAATGGTTATGAAAGTATACGTTAACGATGTGAATGTGGTACGAAGTCGAGGAGTACTGAGAAAAAAATGGCATCAGTAAATCAATCAATTTTTAAAGGTCGACCAAGTTAAAAGTTTGAAGAATCAACGTGCATGTATGGCTCGCCGAAAGAGTAGTGTAGTGAGCAATTCTCTCTGCCAACTCTTTCGAAGAAACAACATGATGGTTAGTTGTTGTTGTAGCTGTTGTTATTAATTTTATTGTGTTACGAAGCTTAAGAAATATTGTTGAATAATATATTACATTCAATCACCAATAACTGATAGACAACATGTAGATGTTAACATCACTTTTTTATATCGCTTTTCAATCTCAGCTCGATCATCTTATTTGCATGAAAAAGAAGAATGTTCTGAATACGGTGACTTGGTAGGATGCTGCTCGCTGGAGGAAATCTAATTCTAGGAATGAGATCGTACATTCTTCGTTTCAATTTGTGAAAGTTCTGAATTGAATAATCTTTTGTAAACTTATCTCAAATTCAAAGGGAATGAATCGTTATTTTGCCCTTTCTTCTTAAAACATTCACGATTCGTTAAGTATTTTCTATCGTAAGATTTTTTTTTTCAAGTTTGATTTGCCAGTAATACATGAAGACTTGTTCAGCTACAGAGAAAAAAACAATTGTAAAATAAATATATCTTTCTTTAAAAAAAAGGAATACTTCAATTTAGACCATAATGTTTTTAAGAGATTTCTTAACATTTACTTAACCAACGAGCATGAATTTCAAATCCTGATGTCTAGTATGCATAAGATATGCATCCGATACGATCTGATATTGAATGTGAATAAATCCAAGATTATTATTTTCACTAAAGTAGAAAGCAAGAAAGTCATCGATAGGGGTATTGAAAGAAAGGTTGAAGTAGGCAATTAAGTAATTGGTGCACTTAAAGTTATCATCACAAACAAAAGTCTATCAAAAAAAAAAGAACGAGTAGGTACTATGATGATTCAGAGAACTCGGTGTGCGTGCATGACACGATGTATTAATGTTGAGGAAGCGAGAGAAGTATACCGGGAAAGAAGAGTGTGATGGTCGATTCTTTCTGCCTACCGCTTCAGAGAGACGGCGTGATAATTATCTCGACAGTTAACATTAAAAAGTTTATTTTTAAAAGATTCATAATTTTATATGATTTTTTTTTTAATAAATTCAAATTTATACAAAAACACTTTTGCAATCATTTTTACATACGCAAACACTTCATGTGAGGTAGGTACATATCTTGTGCTTTTCATAGATATTTTGGAGATCGATGGGCGTACACATTCACAATTTTATATTTATTGCTTCTCGAACAATGACGTAAAACCCCATATTAAATTACGAATATCAAAGAAAACAAGAATGCGCACGTGCAGAGGATGGATCCCAACAGAATCCCACACGCTGTGGCGCATCAGATTCCTGCCGGCTGCCGTCCCCCCGGAAGACCGCCGAAGAGATGGAGAGATAGCTGGGAGTCAACCTCCCAAGAGAGGCCAGCCTGAGGAACAGACCAAAGGTCTATAAAGAGAAGAAGAAGAAGAAGAATATTTATTGCTTATTGAACAATGACATGAAACCCCATATTAAATTACGAATATCAAAGAAAACAATCAATAAGAATGAAAACGTTTGTTTTCAATAAAGTTTCATATATAATGGAAATTACATGTTTTGCCTTGGAAATATCAAATATGACATTTGATAGTGCCTTTACAAGGCGAAATATGTCAATCCCGAAAAATAATATTAAACTATTAGGAAATAAAATTTTCCTTCGAAAATATGGAGTTTTACATGATTGTTTAAGAAACAATAAATATGAAAGAAAACGTCTTTCATTCGAATATTTATTACATAATATTTTATGTGAATGACAGTTTTTCCATGGTCTGGCTTTATCGAATATCCAGACATATGATGATGCTTTAACGAAACGAAACATTTTTATTTCATAAAATAAAACTATACTTCTAAAAAAAGTTTTAAATCTTATTAATAATTCAGATTTATTATTTAATATAATCGACGAGCATAAATGCCGCGATGTATGAATGTTGAGGAAGCAAGATAAGTATGTCAGGAAATAACAGTATGGCGGTTCATTATTTCTACCAACTCGTGATAGTTGGCTGTATTTTTTTGTTGTTTTCTGCTATATATTATAGAATAAATACTATAATTGAAACGTTCCTCCTCGGTTAGCACAGAGAGCATGGTTTTTATCCTCAGGGTGGTAATCGTGAGATTCCTTTCGGTATATTATTCGATTCAGGGACGGGTGTAAATATAAAGACAGTTACATGGGATACATTAAGGTTTATTAGCTAGTTTAAATTATAACAATAATCCAGAGGCTAGGGATGTCTTATTAATCGAAACTTAAATGGAAGAATGAAGAAGCTGTTTGTGGCGATTCCTCGATGGCGTGCTCATCGGGACATCGACTAGCGACGTCGTCCGTCGACGTTGTCAGCGACGCTGTGTCGACGACCAGTTGATGGCGGTTCACAAAATACAAGTTCAGAGTCACCTGACAGACACGAGGTTCCATAGGCTGGTGGTGCTGTACGGAGTGAAGAAGTGGTCCACGCAGTTCCGCATGGTGGTGTGGCCCTTGACAATCGGGTGGCAGCAAGATACGGTAACGGGCACTGGCGAAGCAAAGCACAAGATGGCGGCCTACTCTCAAGGCGGACTGGACTGAAGTGCGTGGGCTTGTAGCCTCAGAGCATAGAGAACCGAAAAACAGTGTTACCAACCGGGAAGACGGCGGTTGCTCACACGGCGGAAACAGGAGAAGTTGAAAATAAATTTCGAAGAGGTACTTAACTGGGGAGAATTGGGGCGAATACAGTGGCCGAAGAAATCGTAATGGTATGTACCATTACATAATATAGAAATAAATAAATACTATAGAAATAACATGAAATGCATTTTTCTTTTTTTATACAATCATTTCTGTATACAAATCCACTCACGTTTTTCAACGAAATAACATACGATTTGGTGGATTTCTTGCGACCGCTGTTGGTGGGAAAATTTCGTAACAAATCCACAGACGTAACACAAGCCAGATTTCCGAAAATATTTCCCCCCGCTCGAGCGGGCTCGACAGAGACGGCTTAAGACTATTTGATCTCTGAATCTGAATTGCAAAGAAATATGTTTTTTTATATCACCTGTTCCGTATTCCAGATGAATATATTTTCCCGCACGTCTCAACAATATGCTAGTGAGTATATATTATATGTGATATTTGAATCATACGTATGTCTTGGCGGCCATTTTGAGTTCATAACTTTTTCATAGAAGTTTGTATTATAATACCCATAAACCTTAAATGTAAAATATTTGACATCACCTGCTTCCATGTTTTTCGATCCTGGGCATCACGCATCTTAATCATAACGGCAGTCTCTTTAATGTTATCCCTCCATCAAATTTGAGGACATCCTGGGTTTCAGATCGTAGTTCTAGGACACCATCAAAGGAGGCGTTTTGTCTATACGAGTATATTGAGAGCTGCGAGGGACGTAGTCTGTCTAGCGCCACTTTAGCGCTGTCACTCTTCCGATTCCATTATAGTGGTGTTTCTAAATAATGATATAAAAAAACAAATGTTAAAAAATCTTTTAAAATGTATATTTAATTAAAACCCACTTATGTTTGTTTATTCGACCGGTTTCAGATAGTAGAGGGCTATGTCCAGAAACGGACCGATACGGACTGATGATGATGATGAATACTTAACAGCAGAATGATTCTAATTGTAAGAGCGGATCACCTACCATTGAGTGACATCTGGAGGATGAGCTGAAGTGAGACCGCTTGAAAGACCATTAGATAGCACCTGATGTATAATGTTCAGGCATATCTGGCTACACTGGGCGAAAGGGATTCCTGAAAGCAAAAAGGCACAATATCGAGGAGCTTGGAATAACATTAACAAGGAACCTAAAATTTTCAAGACATGAACGCCCACGTGTAGTAAGTTATTCGAAAAGGAGACCATCATAATATTGTATCCAAAAAATAAATAAAATTTAGCAATACATCTAATAAAATATCACAAAAATCTAATAAAATATCACAAAAATCTAATAAAATATCACAAAAATCTAAAAAAACATCACAATATATTTTTGTTGATAAATGAATATCACATAATAAATTCTCTTTCTAAAAAGTCAGTCCACAAAATGACGAATCAAGTCAAAAAGCATAAGTATAAATAAGAATCATTATATGAATTTATTGTCATTTGGAATACGAAAATACTTTCAGATGCTTTGAAATAAAATATATATGAACAATTTCTTCTTCTTCTTATTTTTAGTGTAGGCCTTGTGGCCTGTTTCTTAAGAAGAATTGGCCTCCTGCGAAGTCGACTCCCTGCTGTCGATCCATATCTTTGGTGGTCTGCCCGGGGTCGGTCGTCTACCATGGGACAGGCCGTGTAACACAATGAAGGGGAGTCCGGATGGATCCATTCTCTTCACGTGTGCATACCAGTATCTTCTCCTTTGCCTTCCCCACCTAACGACATCCTCGACCTCGCATATCTCTCTTATCCGTGTACTCCTTATCCTCTCTTGCAGTGTCTTGCCAGATATATATCTGAGCGTCTTCATTTCTGACACTGTGAGCGCGTTTTTTATGATTTATGGTTTTGAACAATTAATTGTTTTTTGGTAATGAAGTAAAATTCCATATTAAATAATTAATGCAAATGAAAACATGAGACATTTATAATGCCTTAGAAAGACGAAACAAGTCATTCCCATAAACTGTAATAAACCTCAAGAAAATAATAAAATTAATACGGAAATAACGTCTGTTTTCTAGAAATTTTATTATTTAGTTTTTATTAATATTAATCAAGTGTTTAGTTCAATTATCGAATGATGTCAATACAACTTCCAGCAACTACTCATAAAAATATATACAAACAGGATCGAATACCCGCTGGCAATATAAGTTTAGTTTTAAGAAAATAAACCATTTCGTAAGTATGAAATTAGTATTCAATGTAAAAAATTTAATCATTAATCAAGAAACAATAAAAATGTTCTGGTATGATCATTTTTAGCTAGGTTTATTTTTGAGAAGACACTAAAATATATTTTATTATATTTTAGTGTCTAAGACTGTTAAAAAAACTTTTTAAAATTATCTAAATCATACATAATTAGAACGATGTTTTTTAACTACTTCCACTTTTGTCTTTATTTAGACAGCGACTGGTTTCGCCAGGCTCGCTGGCATCGACAGACTGGTGTGCTTGCACCAGTCTGTCGATGCCAGCGAGCCTGGCGAAACCAGTCGCTGTCTAAATAAAGACAAAAGTGGATGTAGTTAAAAAAACATCGTTTTATTTAATTATTATTTAAAATAAACTTCTATCAAGAGATTCCAGTAAAATCGTTTGATTATCTTAAATCATACATACTCAACATCACAAATGAAGAATTAAATCTGTTTTTTGACACAGCAATCAAAGAAAGCGAAACTAATGTCAACTACTGTTTCTTAGTAAAAAAAAATACATTTCGTTTTAAGCTTCCAATAACTAAAGTGTAATTCATTGTTTTGATATTCATTTACTCAAATATACAATCTACTCTATTTGTCAAGAATCCAGTCAGGCCCTGATAAGAAAAGCAATTCCCGTCACGTTCGGCTCTAAGGCAATCAGTGCCTGTTGTGATGGCCTTACTCCGGGCCTGTAAAAAGAGCTTTCAACTGTGGGCTAGAAATATCTCTCTAATAATTATTTTGATATAATATTATAAAAGAATATAAATAAATTAAATTGATAACACATCAATACTAATGATAACATATGTTTTCTAGAAGCTTTATTTTATTTTGGGGGAATGACATTTTCAGCCTTACTAAGGCGTGGAGATTTTTTATGAATTAATGCATGAATATTATATATTTCAACATTATTAACTGTAAAATTCACAATACTATTATAATATCATATTTTTATTATTCACATCATGAGAATGTCGCGAGAGCTATTTCGCCATAATGTTTGCATCATCAGGTGTTACAAACTACTGTTGTTATTTTTTCCGAACTCTTATATTTTAATCATCAGGAAAACGTATAAACAATATTTTTTCTAATAAAAAAGGTTTGAAAACACTGAAACGTGTCGAGAATAATAAAGTCAGAAGTAGAAAAATAGTTTTATTAAAAAAGTCTTAAATTAATTTGAGCAATTAGGCATTCACTTCTTCAATTTGGATTTCAAACTCATTCATCCAAGAGATATCATGATTTTTCATTAAATAAGAGAACATAATAAACCAAACACATTTAGATTAAAAATCTGAATAAAAAACATTTTCATATAATTGCTCATTTATCAAAAATAATTACTAAGATCTGACTTCACTTGAAGTAAGAAATAAGAACGAATCTATGTTTGTTGTAATTTTACCTGTTTTCTAACCATCACGCCGTCTCCCCGAAATGGTAGGTAGAAAGAATGGACTGCCACACTTTAACCGATGCGGTACTCCATCATTCTCTTTTCGCCCCCGCGAGAGTGATGGGTTGCGAACTTCATCGCCACCTATAGGCATCTCCGCCGCACACTCCGATCGTCTAACGTCCACAAAATAAATCTGTTTTCTAAATATGTATTTTAAGTTAAAATTCACAAATGTTTTAAACTAAACATTAGTGGATTTTATCAAATGCCACGATTGAAACTAAACATTAGTGGATTTTAATATATGCCACACCAAACAAAAAGAAAAATGTGGCCACCTAAAGAGTTGGAAAAATCGAAGTGCGTGCATAATACGATTTAAGGGTTTTGAGGGAGCCTGAGAAGTAAGTTAGGAATGAAAAGTGTGGTGGTTTATTTTATACTCCTTCGGAAAGATGTCGTGTTAGTTAATTAAATAGTAGATTTGTTCTTCGCAGTTTCAATCCTAGTGATTGGTTTGCAGCAGCCCTTCACCTCGTCCTCCAATGCGCGGGGTTTTCGGCAGCTCTCTTCAACTCAGCATATGAGTATACGCAGTTCATATCTTTGCACACCTCTTTCACATTATTTCATGTTTATTTTATTAATCATCCCTTCTATTACGTCTTGCAGGAGATTTTCATGGCGCATCATGTGTCCGATTCATTTGGCTCGCATCTATGCGATGGTTTTTTTTATAATTTGCCCTCCTCCTTCGATTATGTTCATAACCTCGTCATTCGTGATGTGTTCTCTTCAGGAAAATTCTTATATTCTTGTGTACTACTGCATCTCAAATGACTCATATGACAAAAGTTAGTTTCTTTCGCTTTTGGTTAAGCAACATGCAAATAGTATTTATTATTTCTTAAACAACGATCTTAAATTTTGCATATATTAAATATATTAATATTAGAGTTTGATTATATTATAGGAGCGATATTTAATAAATCTCTAATTTTTGCAAAAAAAAAAAATAGTAAACACTGTGGATTTCCGTAATGATATTTATTGACAAAAAAGGCAACAATTCAATTAAAAAAGGTATTTAAATAATTCAGTTGTATCATAATGATGTTAATGTATTTTTTACATTTTTCTTGTTGGAGACTAAAGTGATTTTTTTACATGAATTAAGACACTATTTTTTTACACTTTAGAGATTATTTTATCGACATTTTTTAAAAACTTTACACCTTAATCATCGGGAGAACAATTTTAACTGATATTCTACTGAATATAATACAGGTTTATATCTTTCTTAAGATAAAAAAGGTGTAAAACCTTTGAATCGTATCGAAAAACACACTTTAGCAAACTCAAGTGCAAATAGCAAACTCTGAAGATAATCTATAAATGCTACTGTACAAATTCCACATATCATCTCAAAAATTCAACATGAAAATCTCCATAGGCAAGACAAATAGCATGGTAACATCAAGACAACCAGTACGATACAATCATGCATTAGATAATAAAGTATTAGAACAAATTATGCATTTCAAGTACTTTGATGTTGATGTATCAAGCAGCAGTGACCTCTACGGAAAAGTAAGTGAACTAACAAACAGGGCCACCGTTGTGGCTGGCTGCTTGACGAATGCCGTTTGGAAAAATAAAAATATGCTAAAGGAGAGCAAAATTCGAATCTACAAGACGTACGTGGAATAGAAAAGAGATCTGACCACATCAGAACAAAAAGTCTCCTAAAAACCACAAAAATGAAGACTCTCCGATACGTTGCGGGACACTCCGAGACAGAATAAGAAATTCTGAAATAAGAAAGATCTGCAATGTAAAAGATGTCATGCGATGAGGAAGACTAAGAAGACGCTACTGGAGAGATCATGTGGAAAGAGCATGTTCTGAAAGAGTGATAAATATATCCGAAAATAAAGTACTAACAGGAAATCGACCTACAGGAAGACCACCTAAAAATGGCGAGAAAGTTGGATATCTCCATCCCAGGAAAAGGCTCCGATAAATAACAGGACATTCCTAAATAAAGCAGAAGAAGAAGACGAAGAAGAGAAACATACTCAAATGTGGGAAAGACAGTGTTTTAATTCATTTGAAAAATCGAGTAAGTCTCTTACAAAACAAAATGTTAAAAGGGCTTTTATAAAACAACTGAATTATTTTTAAACTAGCTGTCAACAAACAAAGTCGAGACCTCAAATTAAATGTATATGAACTTTCTATAAATCACGTCAAATGAGATTAAATTTAAAGAAAGATATCGTAGAACTCATCGTGCATTCAGTCGTGGTGACAAACCATAAATATTTATACCCTGTTGTCGGAAGGATTTGAAAATTTAAAAGAATAAGACCGACGACCTCGGAATATTTCATTTTTTGCCCACTTTGAATAAGCTGGGAGACGTGCCACCGCCTTTAATATTATTTATGAATAGAAGAGCGAATCCGAATTTTTAATACAAAGCTTTTTATAATAGTATAGTTCCATCCTACTTCCAAAGGAACTGAGCGGAATTTCAATATCAGACCGGATTAAAATATTTCAAATATTACCACAAAGCAAAACAAAAAAAAATGTTTAATGATAAAATTTAAAACATTGCTATTACGTATCTATAAACCACTTTGTTTGTCCACATCTGATGATGCCAACATAAGTTGGCGAAACAGCTGTCACGACAAACTCATACATATAAATTTTAAATTTGATGTTTCATTATAAAAGTTTCTTGTAAATAATGAAAATAATACAATTCTTTCAAAAAACACAATTATTCCAGTTTTTCTTGCTCCTATTGGTCGATAGTATCTTCTTGTCTAGATCAGGTTTAAAATATTTCCATACAGAGAAAAAAGTATAACTGTGGGTTTTTTACATACCTATCTAATTTGAAATACGATTTAAATTGTGAAAATTATATTTTTTATTAAATACAAAGTTTAAATTCACTTGTTGTTTAGAGAGATCTTCTGGTCTCTGTCAGAAGATAACGTTGAAAAATAAGTGAAATAAAAGTAAAAGTTCAAAATTTAAAAAAATGTATTACAATTTAATATTTTTATAAATTAGCTAACTAACTAACTAACCATCACGCCGTCTCCCCGAAAGGGTAGACAGAAAGAATGGACTGTCACACTTTAACCGAAGCGGCACTCCATCCTTCGCTTTTCACCCCGCGGAAGACGCGGTGTGATGGGTTGCGAACCTCATCGCCACCAATAGGCATCTCCCGCGCACACTTCAATTGTCCAACATCCACAAAAAAATATAAAACAAATAATACAAAATACAATGATATGAAATAAAATAACAAAAAAAAAATATTTTACACAAAATGTTGCTTTTAGATGGTGCACAAATTGTCTATTTAATTTATGTTCCACGTATCCACCGTTTTTTTAATTAGTTGTAATTAGGCACTTAAACAAACCAACACCAGCAAGAACATTAAAATAATTTTGAAGAAATTATTCAAATTGTCATTGGAACAAATGAAAAAAAAAATTTCACCCCTGTCAAAATTCCTTATAAAAACGAAAAAACTTGTATAATTTTAACATCAAAACAGTACAAACATATTACGTGTCACCATTAACTATTATAAAGTGCGTCAACAATCAAATTGACCAAAACAATTTACTTATACACGAAATATCTCCAAATTTACGGGGGCACCACATGAACCAAACCAAATTTTCAAAATCAGAATCTGATTTTTATTGGTTTTATAATATTTTCATAGGTGCATCATTTTGTGAAAAAATGTATCCATCTTTGGAAAAAAATTAACCGTTTTATTCCAGAGTGTAAGAGTTTGTAATGTTTGAATACTAAAGAGTCGATGATGCATTTGAAGTCATCCGCGAAGAAGAGATTTCGTTATGCATATCTCGTCGGTCGCAAATATGAAATATTGCATGTAAAGCGACATGGAAGCATCAAATCCGCAAGATGTATCTCGGAATGACTTTGCGCGGCGCACATAACTTCATCACATTTTATATTTCCACATTTTGAATTGCATCTCAGAAACCAAATCCTTGAATATTCCACAAAGCATAAATGCACCAAGGAATAGTAAATTTTGCCAAGTTTATAGCCAAGATTACGTAAACACAATTACACCTGAAGCGGGGTGACTTCGAAATTCAAATTCGTATTTCGAATTTTATTCTGATTGTCTTTTATTTTAACTTAAACCAATTGAGGGCTTATCATTACAAAAGTGTCAAGTATGAAAAAAAGTCAATATTTACTTTTTATCTCAATTTGTGTTTAACATAAGGCTGATTACTGTGAAAAAGTGCAAAATGTTTAAACAAAATAGTACAGTTAAGACTTTGCCCTAAAGACGCCTCACGTGCAACATGACAATTGTTAAAAAAAAACATGTTTATCTCTTTTTCTTCATTTTTTACTTAAACTATTTAGTAAACAGACATTACAAACAAAATTAATTTTTAAGGTATCTACTGAGAAAAGGTAAAATAATATATATGTGATACCAGAAACGCATGAAGATGGTTCGACATTAGGAAGACAAGATACTCCCTAAAGTCAAAAGTATTTGTCTTCTGAAATTCAAATTTAGTGTTGGGTAATCCTGGTCCAAAAGGGAACACCCAGCGGCAGCGCAAACCGGATGATCTTGTTTGGCAGGATTTGAAGTACATATGTGTAACTCTGAGCTGCACGATCCCAGATGGGAGCTGCGTAGGTGATTATGGGTCTAATTTTAGATTATTAAATCAGGTAAAGCTTACGCAAAAATCTTTTCAAATAACTTTAAATTTAAATTAAAAACGAAAGTATAATGATTGCGGTCTTCTGCAAAAATCAATTCCATTGATAAATTTCTATCCCGCCACAATCAAAGGTTTAGCATGTCCCGAATGTTGACTCGAATAAAATACGCCTAAGGATTTCATGAATTATTATTTCAAGCCTAAAAATGGTTTTTAAAAGGTAAATCGCTTTTTGTCCCTTGAGAAAATAATGCCGATCATTCATTTCAGAATTAAAGCAGTAGAATAAAGATATCATTGAAATATTGATATTATTGAAACATAATTTTATCTGCATAGAGGATTTTTAAAATATAAATTATGATTGTATCGATAAATATACATATATCTTGTATCTTGAATAATGACATTAAACTCCATACACAGTTTTGATTGCTACTAGCTAATCAATAAAAATTAAAACGTCTATTTTATAGATGTTTTATTACAATTTATGGAAATGAAATCTTTTTCATTTTCCGCCTTTCTAAGACATTTTCACAAATTGATTTTCTTTAAACTATACAAAATTTACGTGAAAACCCGCGTTATATTTCGTATTAATATATTAATATGGAGTTTCACATCTTTGTTCAAGAAAAAAAAATATTGCTTTATCTTCTACATTCGCTTTCACTTTCTGTTGTGAATTCACATTTGAATAAATAGAAAAACACGCACAACGAGAGGGCACGACATACAAAATTGACTTCCGAATGGGATTTTGTAGGATTGAAGTACCCTCTTAGAGTCTTCCATAGTCAAAGTAAGAAAGTGTAATAGCTAGCTAATTTCTAGAAAAAAAAAAACATTTAAGCCTTTATACGAATTACATAATGTAATTGTTTAAAAAAAAAATGTATACATAATTCATTTGAAAAAAAAATTCATGAGGCGAGATTTGAACCGGAGACCAGCCGGACAGCAAAATAAATGATGCAATCTATCCGCGCAGCTACATAGGTATTGAAACAAGTGGCGAAATTTCTAATAAAATATAAAAACAACGGTGAAAAGTCTAAAGACATTTTTCTTGAAATTGACTGGATATTGCGCTTTCTTACTTTGACTATGGACGACTCTTAGGGGGTACTACAAGCCTGTAAAATCCCACCCCAAAGTCCATTTCCTATAACGTGCCCTTCCCTTGTTATTAAAAAAAATACGAAATGCTTTCCTATTTATTAAAAAAATATTGCTACCAACCTTGAAAATGTACGTTCTTAATATCATTCATTATTTCGAAACAAGTCACGAAAGAGATAATTTATTTTCAAGGTTTCCTGTACTCGTGCCCACGTTGATCCCGAATTAGGAATGCGACATGTGACGTAGAAACAAATCCAACCCGCGTAATTATGTTTTATCTGGATGGGACAAAACACCTTTGCCGGGAAGTAGTTAACATTAATGGCCACCAAGATTAGAGTTTATGTATGGAATAATATAATACTTGTACCAGTGGACGTGTATTTAGGAAGCATGAATGATGGTACCACAATCCGGTAGCATTTGTCTTGTTAACTGTAGGGGCGTGGTATCTTATCCTCATCACGATAGTACTAAATGTGGGGGTTGTAGAAGTTAACCCAGATATCTGTTGACTCCCTATTTGCAAAATAGTGATCTAAATTTACGTTACAAATAATATTTTAAAACGTTACATAATTAAAACGAATATAAATGTCTGTTTTATGGAAGTTTTAATATATTGAAAATGAATGGCATGTTTTTTTTAGCTATGGCATTAGTTTGATAATTGTAGTACAATTATTTAATAATGCCTTAGCAAAGTTAAACATGTCATTCCCATAAAATATATTAATACTTCTATATAAAATACTTTTTTAATTCCAATCAATTATTTATATTGAGTTTTACGTAATTATTCAAGAAACAATGCTTTGGCAATGTAAAACATATTTAAAACATGTTTGATATATATTTTTTTTAAATGTTAGTGTTGTATACAAAGTATATATAAAAAAGAAACATCAATCAAATCAGTTTATTTTCTCAAAAGATATTACAAACAACAATTTTAGTTTAAGGCATCTATTGAGAAGAGGTAAAACATATAAAATATATAATACCAGGAACGCATGAGAGATGGTTCGACATTAGGAATACAAGATACTCTCCAAAGTCAAGAGTATTTGTCTTCTGAACGTACTTTCACGAATATGAAAGACGTCGATCTCCAAAGCGATCATGTTCAGCAGTTTGATTGCTCCACCAGCATCACCAGAGGCAGGTTGATCCGCATGCTGGGAGATAAAACAGTTTGTGCTGACATTGTCGAAGATAACCATCTGGAACATAAAGATGGGTAGCCTCCAAGATAACGGAGTTCTCAAAAAATCCCCTGATAAGTCTTAAGAAATGGGTAAGAGTGCACCCATTTTTTCTTATCTGCAAACTATTGGTCCCCAGCATGCCCAAAAGGAATGCAGTGGGATAAAGCCACGGATAGCTACCAAACTCTCTCATGTTAGGATATCTCAGAAATCTTTTCTGAACCCTCTCTAACATGGGCGAGTATCTCGCTACGTAGGGACTCCATATCACCAAACCACACTCGAGCCGACTCCGGACTAATGAGTTGTACAAAATTCGCAAAACATAGGGATTCTTGAAAACTCTACCAGTTCGGAGAATAAATCCCAACATTTTCAGCGCAACTCCACATATTCTCTCGATGTAAGCATGGAAAGTCAGTCTACTTAAAAATCTACATCTACATTAAACATCTACAACACAAAGTTATGGCGAACAAAGAAGAAATAGGAGTAAAACATATCACTCTAATGAAAACATAAAATAAGTGCCTGCTTGTATATTAAACAGTTTAAAAAAATAATGAAAATGTGTGTATTCATATCATTTGATAACATCTTAGCAAAGCTAAAAATCTCATTCCCATAAAATGTAATACAACTTCTAGAAAACCGATTTTCAAGAAACAATAAACAATTAATAGTGTTATATTTGCGGGGATTTTTTGTTGTTGTCCCTATTTACAATTTTAAATTCAAACATTATTACATAATTCTAGTCTGGGCCTAAGTGGTCTTTAGTAGACTTCTCGACGTTGTTTTATCAACGCTTACTCTGCAGATTCTAATCTAAAACGTGATCTTATAGTCAATTTCAATGAGTATTATTTTGCTGTCTAACGTGAATAGTGGATTACTTTGAAGACTTTGCTTTAATACCAGAAAAATTGGGTAGTCGTTTGCTATCAGAATCACAAAATCAAATTGAGATAATCGTATCTTTAATAAATTAAAATTACATGAAGAGAGGAAAGATCAAGGGCATTAGCAAATGGGGATACTATTCACCCCTTATTTAGCCAATTAGTCATCATCATCCAATCATTTTTTCAAATGGTTTGTCCAACAAGTGATCAAGGGACAAAACCCTTGGCACCTGATCTAGGAGGCATGGATTCAAGCCTGAACGACCCAATTCTTTCATTATAATAATAAGCTATTACTTTTTACATTGAAAATTGAATAGTGTATTTTATTAACATTGAATTAAATCCTTGTTATTAGTTTTAAAAATAGCCCCTATATCAAATTTATATTAACTTTTTTCAGAAAACAATTCATGATGTAACATTATATAAACTTTCGTGGTCGAGTGGTAAGTGTTTTTACCGCCACCCCGAAGGTTCGGAATTTGATTCGTCTGGTGCAGAATTTACGTGAGATTAGCTACCTTTCACATGTCACGAGAATCAAAATGATAGTTTGATACCCTTTACATCAATTTGGCCCGTGCTGTAATGATGTAAAGAACGATTTAACGAAATAATGATAACAATAACAATAATAATTATAATAATAATGGTATTAATAATAACAATAATAATAATAATAATAATAATAATAATAATAATAATAATAATAATAATAATAATAATAATAATAATAATAATAATAAATGTTACTCTGGCAAATTTTATTTCGAACATCGCTGAAATGATGTATTTTTATTAACTATTGCCTTACAAGATTGTAAAACCTGATGATGTCAACAAAAATTGACGAAACAACCGTCGCGTAAAATAAAATACAATTGTAATACATAAAACAAAGTTATTTAATTTAACAGTTTATAATGTTAAGGTATCATAGTGTTTCGGCCAAAACAATGAACTTTATAATATTTTGTAATCATAGTATCCTTATTTCGTAATCAATACGAATGCAAAGTCTATTTCCTTTAAAAAATATGTATACTCGTATAATTTATAGGAATAGCATGTTTTCCGTAGCAAGGCTTTATCAAATGAACATACAATCGATAATGCCGTAGAAAGGCGAAACATGTCATTACCATAAATTTCAATAAAACTCATAGAATACAGACGTTTTTATTCGTTAGATTTTTTTAATTGAGACCAGAGCGGATACCACAAGAACGAAGGCTAAAGTACGAGTGGCAAAGATGAGGACGCTACGATGATAGCAGGAAAGACTATTCGAGATAGGGTGAGGAACACGGCCATCCGCGAGATCTGCAAGGTGGAGAATGTCGTGAGATGGGGCAGACAACGCAGAAGATACTGGAATGCGCACGTGCAGAGGATGGATCCCACCAGAATCCCACACGCTGTGCCGCATCAGATTCCTGCCGGCTGCCGTCCCCCCGGAAGACCGCCGAAGAGATGGAGAGATAGTTGGGAGTCAACCTCCCAAGAGAGGCCAGCCTGATTACAGGAACAGACCAAGAGTCTATAAGGAGAAGAATAAGAAGAAGAAGAAGAGTTTTACATCATTGTTTAAGAAACAATATAAAAGATAATTTCGTATTATTGGTACTTGCCCCCACCCTAGGCCACTTCCTGTCACCGTCCCTCGGTCTCCGCCCTAAAAAACTCGGCTTCTGCCCATGACCACCCCCGACCACCCCCGACCACCCCCGACCACCCCCGACCACCCCCGACCACCCCCGACCCCTCCACACTCCTTCTAACCCGGATAGTCAAGTCCACATATCGGAGTTTACCCACCATATCCTCCAAACAATCCTTACTCTCAGAACTCAACATATTTTACTTCAGCATGGAACAATTAAATGTCCAATATGTGTAGGAGCAATTGCCTCCGGGCTAGTACTCCCAAGTTCCAAGATAAGATATAAGAATTCTTCATTATATAAGTAAGGAAGTTATATGAGAAATGTAGTTGACGAATTGGTAGGTACTTACTGAAATGCTGCTTTCTAGTAAGATTCAATGTTCTAGTAAGGAACGTTCAAAATTCAAACATAAACAAAAGAGATCTATACTTTTATTTTCTCGCGTCAGTATCGTGTTTTTCATTGTTTCTCCCGGTTGTGTATAGTACGAGTATACCTCATTTATGTGTGCGTTTTTGTGTTCAAAATGTAAAATTAAGCCAAACATATCTATTTTTTTGTTAATAATTCACTTATAGTTAAATTTTATCACGTCAGTGTAATGTTTTTTCATTGTTTCGTCCGGTTCCGTTTATTCGACCACACTCATGTGCGCTTTTTTATATAAAATTTTAAAATTAAACAAACGATATTAAATTGTTTCTTATAGATTCACCTATGTTTTTGTTTTCTCGCTTCTGTAAAGTGTTTTTTATTTCATTATTTGGCCCGGTTTGAACATTCGACCTAATCATATGTGCGTTTTTGGTGCCTTTGTGGTGATGAATTGTTCAAAAAGGAAGTGTGTTTTCAAATCAGCAATTAATACAACTGTAAAATATCACGAATACCGTTGAGTACCTCCATCAAACCACATTTCTCTCTTCATTTGTTTGTGCATTATTTCGAATAGTTAACAGAAAAACAAAATGTCGGGAAGATGTTACACCGTATGCCGTTTTTTTTAACAAAAATTTAAATCTTTATAAATATTAAAAACAATTTATCGTTGATTAGTTTGCTGAAATATAATCATATTTATTAAGTTTTACAATTTAATTTACTCGAACTATTTTTTCAAATTAATTCAATCACTCTTGTACGACTAAATTATATCTTTGTCGTTTGTATATAAGTGTTACGAGTTCAAACTATTAATCAACATTATAAAACAGTGTTTATCTTACGTATTTAAATATTATTTTAGTTATTTTAGTGCTGCTTCATTTTAGTTTTCACAAAGACCATATGAATTTCAATTTAAAAAAGGGGCACATTATTTTTGAGAGCGTCAACTTCTTCTTCTTCTTATCGCTCTTAGTTTAGGTCGCATGGCCTGTTTGTGATGATGTCCTTTGATGGTGGGCTGTCTTGGTATTATGATGTCCAGCCATCTCTCCATCCATTTGGCGGCCTTTCTGGTAATCTCTTGCTGCTTGGGTTGTCATCTTTAACAATTTTTGCGATTCTTGTATTTTCCATGCGGTCCACGTGGTCTCTCCAAAAGCGCCTTCTGCTTCTTTCCCATCTCACTATGTCCTCAACACCACACCTTATCATTTCATTATTGATCCGATCTCTGAGGGTTTTGCCTGCGACGAAGCGTAGGGTTCGCATTTCTGCTACTCTAAGAAGGTTCTTATTTCTATTGGTATCGGCTCTAACCTCTATTAAATACGTCATGAAGGGGCAAACGCATGCCTTGTATATCTTGACTTTACTTTCGGTTAGCATGTATTGTAGCGTCAACTATAATTATATTTTCTCACGTTAGTATTGGTTTATCAAATTATTAGTTCCTACTGTTATTTCAACCTAATTAAAGTGCGTGTTTTTGTGTCCATGTGGTGATGTGTTGTTCGAGAACGAATTATTGTGTCCTCGAATATCTTCAAATAAGTTTTGGAAAATACCGGCATAGGATACAAAACTGGTGAGTCTCTTTGATTTTTTTTATTCGTTTTTCTTTATTAACCTGTTTGGGAAATATTTCGTAAAGTTAAGCTGAAAACAAAACGTCGATAGGAGGCAACAGCTCATACTATTTAGCTATTGTTGTTTAAGCAATGCAAGCTCCTTTCTACATACGTTAATAGTTCGATTAGAAATGTTATCATTTCTTAAGAAATCACACTACATGTTTACCATAGATGGAAAAATAGAGACTTCGAAAGAAGGGTTGGTGGTGGGAACAATATAAATGGAGCGTTTAAAGTCATCACAAATAAAAATATCCACTGATGCAAAGGTAGCCATATATAATGATGTCCTAGTACCAACTCATATATGGTAGAGAAGCTCGGAACTGGCAAACGAAGGATGAAAGTAGGATAAATGCCGTAGAAATGAGATAACTGAGAATAATGTGCGAGAAAACGATGTATGATAGAATACCGAATGACGAAATAAGGAAGAAATGTTGAACAAACTAAGATAATGACCTCATAAGTAAAATTTTAAATGGATCTCTAATGTAATTAGGCATATAGAACAAATGGATCAGGAAAGATTTATTTTTAAAGTATTCAAGCATTGTGAGTAGAAAAACAAGTCGAGGACGACCGAGTTTAGCATGGTTTGACTAAATTAATATTTTTTTACTACACAGCCACATTCAAAGTCGGAAAAATTTACAAGGGTGTATGTTGCGATGTATGAATGTAGAGAAATCTCAAGAGGTATGTCAGGACAGAGCAGTACGACGGTCAATCCTCTCTGCCTATCCATTCCCAAGAGAGTCGCGATGGTAACTGAAATAGTTTCTTTAATATTAACTCCATTACATGTATAAAACTTTCGAATTTCGGACGATTTGGAATAATAGTGTGCTAAGTAAAAAAAATTGTAAAAATGTAAATGAAACAATACTTTCCTGTGAAGAATAAATCAATTTCGGAGGTGTTGATGGATCGGTAGGTACTTATCGTATTGTCTGTGAGTTCAAACCTTATCACAATTCTAAATTCTAAATTAAACAGAAGAAATCCATTTTTAACCGATACCTTCCATTTTTTCTCGCATGGATGTAATTTTTTACATCATTTTTTTGCGACCTTATATTGCGTATTTTTGGTGCCTTTGTAGTGATATGTTGTTCGGGAACGATTATGTAAATGCTTCATTAAGTGTTAAATTTGGTGATTCACTTATCTACCTAATAGTAGCGTAATGTGGCGTAAACCGTTTAACGTGCTCATCACGCGACAGTATGGCGCGCGTTGCTTTGCTAGAAAGTGTCGCTTAGCTAGCAGCGTGAAGCTCTAAGTATAACGCAAGGCTCTTATCTGAGTGGCCGTAACCTGAATGAAAACACTGGCAAAACTGGTGAGTCTTTTTGATTTCTTTCTGCACCTTTCTCTCCTAAACTGTGCAGACATTAGTTTCTACATTCTTCGCTAGTTTGAATTCATGGGATTGGTTCGGCAACGGATCAATCTGGTCCTCGGGATGCCACTTGACCTTTTATGTGGTAGTTTCCCGTTGCTTTTAACAACGTATACAGCAGGTTATTTGAACCCAATTATTATAAACAACTTTTTAACTATTGATTCATATTAGGTCATTAAAATGATTTCGACAGAAGGAAATAATGAATGAAGAAAGAATGATAAAAAAATACAATAGACATAGAAGTTTACCCGCCGCTTACCCGAAGCTGTTTTAGGACGTAGCGGCGCCCCTTCGTCAGCTTCGCTCAAACAATCCCTAGGCCCGCCCCGTCCATAAAAAAAAATCAAAAGGGTATCTTGGCCACATTTAATCCAGTTTAATTTCAATCCACTTCTATGTCCCAATCTAACAAAATAAAGCACAATATGGTACATGATTTTATGGGCTATTATAAAATTGTGACAGAGTGTGGGATGGGAGAGAAAACTTGGAACGATGAAAGAAATAAAGAAATCTTAAGTAAATAGAGAACACAGTCATGAAAACTAGGGACAGGAACACAGGCAACCTAACATTTTAATGTGTATAATATAAAAAGAAAATTGATCTAAGAGGAAAAAACGGGGGCCCCGCAAGGTGTCCCCTCTCCCCCGGCGAGGAGTCCGACACCCCCTCAAAGGGGCAAATACAATAAATGTAAACGACGTTAAAAGAATAAGAAATAGCGAAAAAACAGAGGAAAACGTGGCACGATCAATTCAATCAAATATTACAAGGATTAATTGTATCTCAATAGAGACGAAGATGCAAATTGTTTTCTGGGAACAGAAGGTAGTGGCCGAGGCGCTTACAGGACTTATGACCTGTCATTGGTTGGGTTGAGCGATCGCTTCACGTTTAACAACATTCCCCATTCCGCCGTTATGACCACCACGTCTGACAAACTTTTTGGAACTTGTCTATAATGTAGGTTTCTACACCTATTTTCACATTTTTTTGTTCACTCTACACTAGCGTCATCTATATTAAGATTAGAAAGCATTAAGCAGAAAACCTTTATTAATGTACTGTGAAAGTCTATGCAAATCATACAGTACTAGATTTCGCCTGGAGATGTCTATCAATTTTTTTGCCTGCATGTACCAGTTATATTTATACAACAACATTTTGAATGTATACAAATTCTTGTAGACAAATACTGGATTTCACCCATTGCGGATAAATAAAAATGTAAAATAAAATGTAAAGTAAAAATAATTTATATGTAAAATAAAATGTAAAATAAAAATAATTTATCCGCAATGGGTGAAATCCAGTATTTGTTTACAAGAATTTGTATACATTCAAAATGTTGTTGAATCAAATATTATTTGTCGGCCACGTGCCAAGTAGTATAAATCGACGTGCATCCGTGACACGGTGTATGAATGTAGAGGAACCGAAAGTCATGAAAGGTTACCCACCGCTAACCCGAAGCTGTAATAGGACGTAGCGGCGCCCTTTCGTCAGCTACACAATTCCTAGGCCCCGCCCCCGTCCACGCGGGACTTACGTTATCTGGGGAATGCAACATTCCAAAAAAAAAGCAAAAAGCAAAAGGGTCTCCAGGCCATATTTAATCTAGTTTCATTTCTATTCACTTCCCAATCTCACAAAACAGAGCAAATTATGGAACGCGATTTTTTGGCCTATCATAAAGTTATTTAAGACAGAGGGTGCAATGGGAGAGAAAACGAAGAATTATGAAAAAATATATATTATATGTAAGAAGTATGTCAGAACAGAACAACGTGGCGGTCCATTATTTCTGCCTACTTCTCCGGGGGTACGTGATGGTTAGTTAGTTAGCATAAATTATTTCTGACACGTGAGAGGTCAGAAAATAGACGTGGGTGCATGACACGATGTATGAATGTTGAGGAAGCAAGATAAATATGTCAGGATAGAGAAGTCTGCCGGTCCATCCTTTCTGCTTATCCACAAACGATTTTTTTTATCGTAGCGAGCACTTCTAGCTCATCGCTCCCTTTCCTACTCCGTCCTTCGTGTTTCTCAACGCGTCTACCCCACATCGGTCACAATACCACCTCCTTATCTATTATTCTACAGGATTTGCGAGATACGCTAATGGCAATGGGCGGGTGAGACACATGCTGCCTTGGGGTAACTCTGAAAAACTTAGACAAGTAGAATAATGCGAAATCAGAAATCTATTATCGTTGACCATAGTTAAATTAATCATAATATTATAAATAGGCAGACACCTGTATGTTGTCAAGAAAGAGTAAGAGAATATTTTGAATACAAAAGAGCGAGAGAGGAATACAATTCTCTGCGAAAGTAATTCGAATTGCCCATGATGCGCATGCCCGAGAAGGTTTCTGGATTATTTTGAATTTCGTTCTTATTATTGTTAGTTGACAGTTTGTCGTGTACAAAACGTCCGTTTTCTAGAAGTTTTAATATTTTTTATGTGAATGACATATTTCGCCTGTCAAATCAAATCAAATCAAATCAGTTTATTTCATCAACAGACATTACAAAATTTATTTTTAAGGCATCTATTGAGAACAGGTAAAATAATATATTATATATAGTTTACTACCAGAAACGCATAAGAGATGGTTCAACATTAGGAAGACAGGATACTCTCCAGAATTAAGAGTATTTGCCTTCTGAACGTACTTTCACTAACATGAAAGACGTCGATCTCCGAGGAGACCGCGTTCAGCAGACTAATTGCTCTTCCCACCGGTGTCACCAGAGGCAGATTGGTTCTGGCAGCCGGTAGGTAAAACAATCTGTGCTGTCGCTGTCGGAGATATCTATCGGGGACAAAAAGCCGAACACCCTCCAGTACGGCCGAGTTCTCGAAGTATCCCCTAATTAATCTAAAGAAATGTCTAACGCATTATCTAGAAAACAGCCGTTTTCATACGTATTAATTAGTTACTTTTGTTATTTTTATTAATATTTATTTTATGTGATATATATGGTCCTACTTCTTATTATATTATTCTTCTTACTTCTTATGATATATATTGTCTTACTTCTTATTATTATTTTTTGTATTTAATTATTATACATATGTACTAAAAAAAATCGCTTCTGGCTACCCAGAATAGAGTAAATAAATACGTCACAATTCATATCGTTAAACAAAAAGGATGAAGTATGAAAAAAATTATCTCAAATTTGATTAAGAAGGTTTTCTTTATTCTAAATATGAATTGGATTATTTTTACAAAAAAAATATTTTTATTGTAGGCTCTTATGTAATTAGGTTAAATTTATGAAAAAAATTATTCGCTTTACCTTTCTACACCGCTTTTGTGAATAAAGAAAAAATTGAAACGTTTTGATCTTTCATGTGAAAAATACGTACAACAAAAGATGATTGCGTAGGTAATATTCGAATAATTAGAGATTCCAAATTTCTTTGAAAAAAATTCGAAAACAACGAGATGCGTTATGAAACTCCCCCGTCAAAAGTCTTAAAGAATTTTTCTCTTGATTGTCAATTAATCTCTTGAGCTCTTAAAGGATGCGGTTGAAAAGAGGCACGTGCTTTTGAAAAGTATTTCCTCCCGGACTGCCGTCAGTCTCTTTCGAATTGTTTATTAAATGAAAGACGAGCCGCCGGGTATTAATTAACAAAACCGTCATCAGCACCAAAACACGGCGATTTTGTTTCTCAACTTTTTCACCCTATTGAAAATCGGCATTTAATGTTTCCGATACAGGTTTACATTCATTTATCTCCATGTAAAGAGATTGAAATGATCATCGACACGGATTTATACTTAGGAAACTTAAGACGATATTTTACAATTATATTGTTGTTAACTAAGTTTTGGATTTATCGATGTCCTAAGTTTTTTATTTGTTGTTTTAATTAGGCTATAGATTTCCATAATGACGATTTTTTTATGAAATAAAACACTGTTTTTTCCACCTTTGATTTTATTTTTCTCGACATTTTTCGAAGGTTTTACACCTTCATCATCGGAAGAACAATGAAACGAATGGTTTTATTACTCTTCCGATGATTAAGGTGTAAAACCTTCTAAACGTGACATGAAAAATAAACTTAAAAGAGGATAAATTGTGTTTTAATTCATAAAAAATCATTATGGAAATTCAAGACATTGACAAACCTAAAACTTAGGGAACTATAATAATGCTGTCTTAATTTTCAGAAATGGACTCGAACTGGGCCGACTACATTTGTAGTTCAGACATATAATCCCAGTTCATCATAATATTACGTATAATTTAGTAATAAGTAACTATAGTTAAACGGTTTTTAAGATTTTGCTATTCAAATAAAGCCAGTCTCGGTATAGTGTGTAGTAGATAATTATTGATATCGCTGTATGTTACCCTTTATAAATAAATAAATTATATGCTACTATTTTTTAATAACTTCACATTGTTGTACTCTAGCGCCATCTATTAAGATAATTTGTAAGCATTAAGCAGAAAACCTTTATTAATACAAGTGTAGCGTAGTATCAAAAGTGAAAAAAAAACAGTGTTTTTATTTATAATCATTAATGAACTTTTTATTTCACCTTTTAATCAAAACACCCATTCCCGTATTATAAAATGTGCAAGCTTTAATTGGTTTTTGTAGATAGAACAATTAACAAAGCAATTATTGTACTAACCACCATGATCTACGCACATTTTTAAGTGTTTAAAAACGTTATGTATTCTTAAACGAAGTCAATCAAAAATAAATCGGTGTACTAACCATATTATTTACGAAAATTCTTTTAAATAGTGTTAATATTAAAATATTTTGGACACAAAGCCCGGTAAGATCAGGACAACCTTGAACAGCTCGTCATCATGAGCGAAGTGGAGGGAATGCGACCACAGAGACGACCAACGAGCCGTTTTCGAGCCGAGATCGTTTGTCCGATCAAATCAGGGATCTGACTGGTCTCTCATTGGCTGCAGCCTGGAGACTGACGGGTGACAAGAGCGCATGGCGTGCCATGGTCAATGGTTAACAGGATGGACACGACCCCCAATCATGAGAAATACGACTAAGAAGAAGAATTTTAAAAAGTTATTGTTTATTTTATTCATGTAATAATTAAAAACCAACTGTACATATTTTTATATGTTTTTTTATTTTATTTTAATTGATCAGGTTATTTTTATTATATTCGCCGTCAATTTATATTGTAGGTTCACATGTGAATTATTTTTTAAAAACACGATCTTTTAACAACACTTTTTGGACCTTTCACAAACACGTTTTGGGTCACTGACGCCCTTCCTCAGTGTAAATTTTACAATCATTTGTGCCTGTAGATTAAAAATTCTACACTGATGAAATACCCCTGTTACCCGAAACATTTTATGTGTAAAAAAGTGTTGTAAAATTACTTTTATTCTCAAAAAGTATTCAAACGTATTTATAATATAATATGTATATTTTTGAATCAATGAAATATGTTTCAATAATATTTTTCCGTATTTTAAAAGATTCATAACTTTCTCTTATGGAAAACGAGACGGCTTGAAGAATTTTCAGAAGCTGAATAAGGCCTCCGACTTCGTCCTCTATTTGTCACCAAATATGAATCAAAGGGTGTTTTTGAAGATAAAACAACAAAGGAGGACGGTTCTCGCTATATTTTTTGCTTCAACCCGTTTTGAATACTCCGATCCTCTCCAGAGAGATATTATGGTGTATAAAAAACGGTTAAAAGCGAAACGCGTAATTCGAATATCACGTGATACGATTGTTAGTTAATACATATTTTTTTCTTATGTATTCGCCTTCACTATTTGTAGTTAAATTACATTTAAATATATTTACATTTTGCATATATGTTTTATATGTATTGTCAAAATTTTGCATAATATAGCTCAATTTAGTTTTTTTTTACAAACTTTTCTCGTAATTTTCAAAAACTACGGAAAGTAGTGGCAGCGAGCTGCCGAAACTCAATATCAATTGGAATAAAATAAATAATGTGTTTTAAAGACTTTTAAATAATATTTTCAAGATGTTTTATTGACCTTCATATTCCATATTAGTTTAAGTTAAGCTGTAAGTTTTGAAGACTTCCAAGATGAAAACACTGAGAACGATAGCAAGCAGTAAGCAGGCACTAAGAGATCGAGTGAGGAACACCGGAATAAGATAAATTATTGAGGCTGAGGATATTATAATATGGAGTAGACAGCGAAAGAGGGATTGGTACAGACATGTCCAAAGAATGGATATCACCAGACTTCACTATATTGCACGGGACTCGTCTTCGTCGAAAACCTCCTAAAAGATGGAAGGACACCTGGGAATCCACCACACAGGAAGTGCCACCTTCTGAAGAATAGGCTACATAGATCTACAGCAAGGATGAAGAAGAATAATATTTCATGTTTTTTAATACATATTAACTATACCATATACATATTTTTAAAAATCATTTTAAATATGAGTTCACCCGATGTTAATACACTTTTTGATTAAATATATTTTTTTACAGTGACTGAGAAGACGTTACTTAAGAGACCATAAGGAGAGAACGTGTTCTGAAGGAGTGATAAATAAAGTAACAATAGGCAGCCAACCTCCGGAAAGATAATCCAAAAGATAGGAACACGGCTGGACATCTTCATCCTAGAAACAGGCCCCGAGAAAAGGACGATCTCTAAAAAGCAGAAGATGGTCAAAAGTGTGGAATCTCTTAATTGTTGTCACGTTTTCACTATATTTGTAAATAATTGAAACCGCGATTAAAAAATACGCATTAAAGGAATCCGCATAGAAGTCGTGACAGTGATAAGTTACCGTACTACCCGCGGTGGGTTGAGTTTCGTATGTGATGACTTGTGAAGGGAAATAGCCGAATGTTCCGAGAGATAAGTAATCCGAGTGAGTGAAACTGAACGGTCATTTGTCGTGATTATTTCCAAATTGTTTTAGGAATTACTTAAATTAAGAATCTCCGGATACAAGGGTAAATTTGAGATCAGACAAAATTAGACACACAAGCCTTTCAGTATATTTGACAGATCTGATTAAAAAAATCTTAGGTTATACGAAGCTGCTCTTGAACGGCTCGGATAGAGATTTTCATTCATTACCCATACAATACGTGGATCAATCTTCCTTAAGATATAGACTACAATGGTCTTCTGCGAAATGTGGAATCATGGAATATGGATATCCAAAAAATATGTAACTTAACGTGATGATCAAACTAAATTCCTTGTGTGGCAGTGAAAATATATATATATATATATATTTTTATTCCGACCAGTTTTGTAAGTTTCTCGCCATCTTAAGGATCGAAAAAAAAATTAATGCTGTAATAAATGATTAAACAATAATTATTTAAATTTGATTATCTATGATAATATAATATATTTATTTTCCATGAAATTGGGGATAAAACAAAATTCTACTTAAAATATTATGTATGTAATATATTATACGAGTATATTATATTAAAGCTTACGTCAGAGGAAGATATGAAAATAAAAATACTTTAATTACAAAGAATACGTTCGTATTACTTAAATTGAAGCATATTTTGAATTTTTCATATTAATAATTGTTTATCAGACTGTTAAGTTCCGTTTGTAAGCTCTATGGTAGGATATTGATAGAAAAAGTGAGATAGATGACTTCTGGAAATATTTGAGATGTGCAGGGAGCTTTTATGAGTGGACGTGGATGCATGGGCCAGATTTTTGCGTTTCGCAATCTAACAGAGAAGTTTTTGGAAAAAGATCGGAAACTTTTCTTCGCGTTTGTAGATCTGCAAAAAGCGTATGACCGAGTTGACAGAGAAAAGCTATGAAAGGTCTTGGCTGAGTATGGAGTAAGCACAAACCTGATACGAGCGATTGCTTCCCTTTATGAAGAAAGCACCTCGTGTGTCAGAGTAAACGGGGCTTTCACTTCTTGGTTCGATATCACAATAGGCGTCAAACAGGGTTATGTAATATTCCCGTGGTTGTTCGATCTATACATAGACAAGTGTATGAAAGAATTAGATGGCATAAATGCTAGTGTGAAAATGAATGATATGTCCATCAGCTGTTTGCTATATGCAGACGACGCTGTTTTAATCGCTGACAGCATGGACGAACTACAAGTCCTGGTATCAAGAATGTAAGAAGTATGCAATAAGTATGACCTTGTGATGAACGTGTCAATGTCTAAAGTTATGGTATTTGAAAAAGAAGAATGTATGACGGATTGTGACATAAGTGCGAATGGTGAGAAATTAGAGCAAGTTGTTTATCTGGGAAGCACGTTAACAAGATATGAAAGAATGGAGAATGATATCAGAAGAAAGGTTGGAGCTGGAAACAAAATAAATGGTGCAATCAAAGTCATATAAAATATAAATATATCGAATGAAGCAAAGATGGCAGCGCACAATGGAGTTCTAGTTCCGACCTTTATTTATGGAAGTGAAGCTTGGATTTGGCAGAAGAAGGATGAAAGTAGGATAAATGCCGTAGAAATGAGGTCACTAAGAAGAATGTGCGGAAAAACAATGTATGATAGAATATCTAATAATGAAGTAAGAAAGAAATACAAAGCGGATGAATGCGTGATAAATAAAATTAAGAAAGGGTCACTAAGATGGTTTGGACATATGAAACAAATGGATGAGAAAATAATGGTTAAAATATGTATACAAGTAGTGTGAATGGGAAAAGAAATCGAGGAAGGCCAAGGAAGACATGACATGATCAAATTAATAAATTACTGAAAGGCGGCCATGTTTGAAGTAGGAACAATCGACGAGCGTGCCTGTCACGATGTGTGAATGTAGAAGAGGCGCGAGAATTATGCCAGAATAGAACAATGTGACGATCCATCCTCTCTGCCTATCCCTCCGGGGAAACGGCGTGATGGTTAGTTAGTTAGTTAGTATAATTATTTATAATGCCCGCCATATTCAATAAATTGCGCACTTTTATATTTCTATAAATTAACATAAATATAGTGTGTACAATACAATTTTTAGATTATTCCTCCATCTGCGTTGTATACTCGTACATAAGCCAATTAGATCCACTTTTCGGCACGCTATGGTGAACAAGAGAGGGCAGCTTAAACTGATCCAACTACTTACATTAAGATTTTCTAATATATCTTTAATGTAGGGAAGATTAAAATGCTGGAATTGCTACCCATAAAACGTTGATCTAACGATTTTTAATTATTTTGAACTGTGTTGTTTATAATGAAAGTTTAAAAAATGCTGTTTTTTATGTATTGTATATTTAGTTAAAATCAACTAATGTTTGTGTCTGCGACCGGTTTCGGCATGAACATCAGCGGATTTTAACTACGTATACATTTTTTTTCTAATTTCATAATAAACTTATTTGTTAAGTGTCAAAATTAATTTGTTAAGTGCTCTATTATAAAATATATAACTTCATGGAGGTATGAAGTAGAATTAGTCACGGAGTTCAAAGATACGAGTACATTTACCCACAGGCAATCAATGATTTGTCTCCCTTGTTAATACAAATGTTTTTTTTATTTGGGAACCCATTCAAATAAACCTCTTTTATTAAAGGAATAAACAAAGATGTGAATAATTTTTTCACATAAAATTAAATAACATTAACCCTTACCTCTTACACGTAACTCTCCCATCATTTTCATGAATAATTAAATAACAATTTTGTCTTATTTTATTGTAAAAAAATCTATACCCAGAAATAGCATCTGCGGCAAGAAACGTGTATGTGAAAAGTGCAAAAAATGAATAAATACAATACTTTTGAAAAGTTTTTCGGATGGGAATTGATTTAACAAAGTTGAGGCGAATATCGAAGAAAATTAATTGATTAATTAAAATAACACTATATACATATAGTATTTTAACATAGGAATTAAATTACGCCAAAGACATTCGCTTGTACCCAAGCTTTATCAGGACAATATAAAAAATAAATAAAAAACAAATTAACATTAATATTATATATAGACCACGCTTACTTTAAATGACTTTTTTACTTTTGACCGATGCAAAAATATCCACTTGACCACACCAGTCTATATGTTTATATACATCTGTATTTTTATTTAGTTCTTTATATTGCCCTGATGAAGCTTAGGTAAAGTGAAACCAGTTTGCGTAATTACAATTTCAGATCAAATCAGATCAAATCAGTTTATTTTCTCAAAAGACATTACAAACATTTTTTATAGTTTAAGGCATCTATTGAGAACAGGTAAAACATAAGGAATATATAATACCCGGAACGCATGAGAGATGGTTCGACATTAGGAATACAAAATACTCTCCAAAGTCAAGTCGTTTCGTGGTGTTCAACACGTTATATTTTTTCGTGGTACAATAGAAAGCGTTATTTTATTTTAGATTTGTTATAATTTTAAAATGTGAACCAAGGGGTACCTTCATGGAAATATTTAAAAAAACATGTATTATTTATTATTAATGAAAACGTTCACTTTGTATATACTACAGAAGTAACATTGAGTATTTGGCCATTGGATAAGTTCAATGTTTATACGCGTCATTTTTAGAATTTATAACATCATCATCATCTTGCGTGCGGCGAACGTTCCGAAAAGACTAACGATATGGTATTTTACTGAACCGAGGCCGGATTCGTTCCTATAAGAATTATTCTTCGAAAAATTCCCACGCCCTCCCCTTCCTGTCATGTCATCGGAAGGCAATGGCTGCTCGTGACGTGACGTAATAAAAAAATCAATCTATGACATGTGACACAAATACAAGAAAAAATGACTGTCTTTCATACTATTAGAGAGGCGGTTTCAACTGAATAGTTTCCATAGGTGGGATTTAATTATATTTCAAAATAATATTATGTTTCTCCTTGTTGTTACTCCCTATCGAAGGTTAGATAAAATCATGGTTATTTACAATTTTGATACAACAGTTCTAAGCAAAGATGCTATGTTAGAAACTGAACCATTTTCGAAGGTTTTCTAAATAAGATTTTGGGACCTTCGAAAGGGAAGGTCTCTTTTCCTTAACACCGGTTTTTATTTTGACAAAGGTATTTCGAGCCATCTCTATTCTTGTTCTTGTATCCTGACTAGGGTCCCATCCACCATTCAGCTAACATTCTGGGTATTAATTGTGAATAACTCGGATCAGTTTATCGTTTTTGATTTTTAATGCTGATACCGGATTCATTAACTTATTATATTTATACTTATCAGAAAAATTAATAGTGTTTTAGTTTGTGCATATATTATTGTTTATTTATTTATTTTGTTATTGACGGAATAAATTTCATTACATGTTTTGTTGATAAAGATAATTGACATAAATCTAAGAACATTTCAATACAGTTACAGTAAAACTTAAGCCGATATTGAAGTTAAGAATATTCAGATCATTAAAGCAGGAAGGATTAAAAAATAAATATACTAGAGATGAGCAATATGAACACGACTAACAATTAGCTAGCGACAATTTTTTTTATGGTAGGGTTACAAGATACAAAGGACAAGAAGTGACAACAAATAATATAAATTTGAGCTGGTTTGCAGAAATTTTGGGTTTTGGGTAAAAAAAATAACGACCTCCACGCCCTTAATTTTTTTATTATTCAAATGCGAATGTGTAAAAATATGCTTTCACCATTTTGTTTTTAAAAATTATTGAAATATAACGAGTCACCATTGCTGAGAAAAGTATAGGTGACAGATGCTATATGCGGAGTTTATTCTCACATAAGAAGTGAAACGAGAAACGAATTTTTATGAGCTGCCGCTCGTATCAGCCATGTAGGACACCTTTGAAAATGTATATCTTCTGAGGAACGAGATGGAAATGAGGGTAATTGGAGGAAAGAAATGGAAAAACGTTTCCATCGTTAAAGGCATGTGTTTGAAATCTCTGGAAAATCTGGGTATTTTCACTAAAAAATGAAGATTATTGGGCCCAGATAGATTCCTGTGAAATATATAGGTATACAATTTTTATTTGGTCTGTAAAAGCAATTTATTAAATTTTATCTTTCTGTTTTATTATACTCGTGCAATTATATTTAATTGTTTAAATAATTTTTTAACTGTTATTTTTGTTGATTAATTTACAATATTAAAAAAATACACATTTATTTAAAAATCATATTACAAACTTAAATTTACATAATTTTTATGTTATGGAATTTCAACATTTTTATATAATGTACAGGTAAACAGATTTAAAAAGTGATTTTTAATAATAAATATTATATCGGCAAAGTTCTTCTCTTATATCCGCCATTAAAATAATAATAATAATAATAATAAATTGTACAAAAATTTCATAGTCCAATGTTTTGACCGAAACATTGACACTTCAATATTATTAACTTTTAAAATTACCACACTGTAATAATATCACTTTTCTTTATTTGCACTTTTTGATAATGTCGCGACAGCAGTTTCACCAACCTATTTTGGCATCATCAGCTGTTACACCTGATGATGCTAACATCAGTTGACGAAACAGCTGTAGCGACATTCTTAAAACGGGTACCTATAATAAAAAATGTGATTTTATATAATAACAGGGTTGTAAATTTAACAGTTACCAAATATTTCACCCATTGTTTTTTTTTACTAAGTTTTTTATTTCAAACAATTTTTTCAAATTTATTTTGACTTTCTTGCCTAATATTTAAGAAAGTGTTCCATTGAGCCATATTGCCTTAAATAATACTGCTTATTGGAAATTTAAACGGGATCATTCTGGAATGTGATGAAATCTCGATCGTGAAGGTGTGTGTTTCAAAGGAAACGTTTTAGTGATAAATTTTGAAGTTTCAAAGCTCCCACGACTTTCTATCTTTAAAGGGGTGCAATGGAACGACCAGATAGCACTTATATTGTAATATAATGCGCGTGTCAAATAGCTCAATAACGGGACAGATAGACCAATATAGAGAACTTACACATCTTCTGGAGGATTTTGTATAAACTGATATCAATTATAAAACTTAACTAACTTAACATGACGCCGTTTCGCTGGAGGGGTGGGCAGACAAGATGGACCGCCACACTGTTCTATTCTGACATAAATCTTGCGGATCTTCTACATTCACACATTGTGACATGCACGTTCGTCGATTGATTCTACTAGTCTTACAAAAATTGATTAATTTAGTCATGCTATGTCTTCCTTGACTTCTGTACCCATTCACAATACTTGCATATATATTATTAACCCTTTTTCCCCATCAATTCAGGCTTTGTGTCCAAACCATCTTAGTGACCATTTCTTAATTTTATTTAGGACGCATTCATCCACCTTGCATTCCTTTCTTAATTCATCATTAGATATTCTATCATACATTGTTTTCCCGCACATTCTAATTAGTGACTTCATTTCTACTGCATTTATCCTACTTTCATCCTTCTTCTGCCACCTCCTAACTTCTCTTCCATACATAAGGGTCGGCACTAGAACTCCATTGTACACTGCCATCTTTGCTTCAGTCGATATATTTCTGATATCAATTATTTATATAATTAGTACGAATGAAATCGTCTGTTTTCTAGAAGTTTTATTACAGTTGATGGGAATCAGATTTTGTCTTTCTAAGGCATTGTCAAATGTAGTGAAAATCAAGCGCGTTGCTTTTATATATTCGAATAAAAGTAACAAAATACGATAATTTAGGCAATTGATGTGGCTTGATAAATTTTTAGCAATAATTAAGAGATAAATCCCAAAATACTCGAAATTATCACCTGGATATACTTGTAGTTTAAGAATTTTATGACTTTGTTCACAATTCTTACATATGTAATGAATATAAACTAAATGACGTTGTATGAATCAGAAAGACTCTGAAGGAATCCAAAATAAAGTGTTTATAAGAAAAGAAAAAATCTCTTAACAATTATTTAAAAATTATTGTGCTAATGGATTTACATATTTCAAATATTTCTACATACTGCATGCAAAATTTGATGATGCCTAAGAAAAGCAAAATATGCCATTCCTATACTAAAATAAAACAATAGTAAAACTTTTAGAATACAGACATGTTCAATCATAATAATTATTAAATAGTTTTACATCATTCTTTTGACAATAAATAATTATTTATATCACATATACGAATTACTAAAAACAATAATTACAAAATCTTTCAACCGGATGCAGGCCTATGGGACATAACACTTAACCCATGATTCAAGGAACTTGCACCCTAGCTTAAACACGACCCAATTCCTTCTATTTAATGAACTCTTTTCAGATTATTTTGGAAATTTCATAATTCTAATAATATTGATTTAAATTCAGTGTATTAGTTTTTTTTATTGTTAAATATGTTTAATTATGCATTCAATTTTCAATATTCTTATAAATTAAACTAACTTATTAACTATAACGTATTCTCTCCAAAGGGTTAGGCAAAAAGTATGGTCTGCAACACTTTTCTTTTCTGTCATTCTTCTTTCGATTCTTCAACATTCATACATCGTACCATGACAATATAAGAAATGAATACAAAGAAAATGAAAGTGTTAAGAACAAAATAATGAAAGGAACATTAAGATGGTTTGGACACATGGAAAGAATGATTGAAGAAAATTGGTAAAAATAGGTATATGTTAACGATGTAAATGAAACTAGAAATAAAGGAAGACCAAAGAAAACTTGGCACGATCAAATATATCTAATTTAAATGTCGGCCACGTGAGGAGTCGTAGAAATGACGCGCGTGCATGACATGATCTATGAATGTTGAGGAAGCGAGAGAAATATGTCAGGAAAGAAAAATATGGCAGTCCATTTGTTCTGTCTATCTCTTCGGAGAGACGGTGTGATGGTTAGTTAGTTAGTTAGTTTTAAGTTAGGATAATTTAACAAAGGTTAGTACTACGCACTTTGAGAAACTTCTGGTCTAGACTCAATAGATAATTCTAAATGGGATATAAGTCCATATTCACGAACGATATCTACCTTAAACGTGTTAATCTCAAGGCGGGACTAATTTTACAAGTGAACAAAAAAGGTATTTTTAGGAAATAAAAGAGAAAATCAAGGCTTTCGGTTGGATTGGGTGTTTGAAATTTTCGGTAAGCAAGAATAAAAACCTTTCATCACGATTTATTTAAGACAGTTAAGTTACTTTTAAAGGTAACAAAAATGTGTTTATGCAAACAATAATAATATCAAACCTTTAGAAATGTTTTTCATTGTTATGAAGCATGAAACTGGCAAAAAATGATAAAAGTAGAATTAATGCAGTAGAAATGATATCACTTTGACGAATGTGTGGAAAAACCGTGTATGATAGAGTGTTGATGAAAATATAAGAAGTGAATGCGGTGCGAATGAAAGTTTTATGGACAAATTAATGAAAGGATCATTAAGATGTTTTAGAATGAATGAAGAAAAATGGTAAAAAATATATGTTTACGCTGTAAATGGAAATAGAAATAAATGAAGACTGAGGAAAACGTGGCACAATCAAATAATTCAAATATAATGTCGGCCACGTTATAAGTCGGAGAACATGAGGACATTGTCGTGCGTGCATGACACGATGTATGAATGTTGAGGAAACGGGAGAAGCGTATCAGGAAAAAAAGTATGACAGTCTATTATTTCTGCCTACACATTTGGAGTGACGGGGTGATGGTTTGTTAATTAGTAAGTTTAATTGTTAAATCCAGCATTACACATTTCGTCTGAAAATTCACTTATGACTTTATGGCTCTCAGGTACAGATATGTAGATTTGCACCTTTTTAATCAGTCACTGGATAACCAATTTAAGGCACATCCTAAGCATGTTATTACCATATAATGGGGTTATATTGATTTTACATGTTTTATACATTGACAGAGAAGTTTCTGGCCAAAAATCGCCAACTTTTCTGTGCGTTTGTCGACTTACAAAAAGCATATGATTACGTTAATAGAGAAAAGTTGTGGAAAATATTGTCTGAATATGGAATAAGTACAAAACTGATCACGGCCATTAAGTCGCTATACACGAAAAGCACTGCTAGTGTCAGAGTAAATGGAGATCTTACAGCCTGGTTTGATATCAATAAAGGTGTCAAACAGGGTTGCGTAATGTCCCCGTGGTTATTTAATCTGTATATGGACAAATGTATGAAAGAGCTGAAAGGGTTGGATATAAGTGCCAAAATGAGCGGAGTGTCAGTAAGCTGTCTCTTGTATGCGGATGACGCTGTCCTTCTTGCAGACAACGAGCATGAACTACAAGTCCTGGTGAATTGTATGTATGAGGCATGCATGCGAAATGATCTGATGATGAATGTTAATAAGTCCAAGGTAATGATTTTTGAAAAGGAAGAAACCATGACAGTCTGCAACATAAGCGTGAATGGTGAAAATTTGGAGCAAGTAGTTGAGTTCGTGTATTTAGGTAGTATGTTTACAAGAGATGGGCGAGTGGAGAGGGATATTGAAAGAAGGGTTGGGGCAGGCAACAAAGTGAATGGTGCACTTAAAGTTGTCATCGTAAACAAAAACCTATCCAAAAAAGCTAGAATGGCAGTGCACAATGGTGTTCTTCTACCGACCCTTATGTATGGAAACGAAGCATGGAACTGGCAAAGGAAGGATGAAAGTAGAATAAATGCAGTAGAAATGAGATCTCTTAGACGAATGTGTGGATATTCTGTGTATGATAGAGTGTCGAATGAAAATATAAGAAGTGAATGCGGTGCGAATGATGGTGTCAAGAACAAAATAATGAAAGGATCATTAAGATGGTTTGGACATATGGAAAGAATGAATGAAGAAAGAATGGTAAAAAAATTATATGTAAATGATGTAAATGGTACCAGAAATAGAGGAAGACCAAGGAAAACGTGGCACGATCAAATAAATCAAATATTGAATGTCGGCCATGTGAGGAGTCAGAGAAATCGACGCGCGTGCATGACACGATGTATGAATGTTGAGGAATCGAGAGAAATATGTCAGGAAAGAAAGGTGTGGCAGTCCATTCTTTCTGCCTACCCCTGCAGGGAGACGGCGTGATGGTTAGTTAGTTAGTTAGTTAGTTACATGTTTATCTTTCAGTAAGGTAGCAATTTCATCGTATATCTTACATTTATATCTATCTAACTAAGTAACGAACTAACCATTACGCCGTCCCCCCGAAGTGGTAGGCAGAAATAATGGACACACTTGCGGATGTAATGATGCAACCGATGCGGCACTCCATCCTTCTCTTTTCGCCCCCGCGGGAGACGCAGTTTGATAGGTTGCGAACCTCACAACTGCAAATAGGCATCTCCCATTTATCTCCTACATTTATAAATAAGTTATACACATCTTACTCATTATGTATTCTGAACGAAAATTAATCACTTAAACATCCAATTGCGTAAATTTTCACGTTGGTAGCATTATTTCAAAAAGATTTTTTTTAAATCGGCATTATTACGGTTATTTGAAATTTCATGGTAGAAATTCATTGTAAATAAAGAAATAAAAATGTGAAAAGGTTTTTTAATACATATTTAATTAAATTTCGCATATGTTTATGGCTTCGACCGGTTTTGGCAGCTCGCTGCCAAACCAATAGATGGCAGTAAGATGTCGATACCGATCGAACCATAAGTGGAATTAAACTTTTCTCATTTTCATCAAATCACAACTTATTAACTTAATTAAAGGAGCTGGGGGAAGAATAAAATCTAGGGGTAGGCTTCATTAGTATTTAGTTCAAATTCTGGGACAAGGGAAACAAATCAATAATTGGACTTGAAATTAAGTTAATTGGTCGTTTTTTTCTTTCGCTTACCTTCAAGTCCATATACAAGGAAAGCCTTTCCGAAACATAAGGAAATCATCAAGAATTAATAGACATGAGCCTCGGATTGACCCAAGTTCCGGCGAGTACGAGTACAGTTACTTTTGCGTGACATACCAATAAATTGGCGTAAAACTTTGAATATTTCATCTCCAATCCTCGGACATTCTGATAAAGAATATTCAACGGTAATAGCCGGAATAGATAATCCCGTAACGCTTGCGCTCTCCGATAAGCTTGAACCTAATTTAAAATGTATTTTCGTGAGAATGGGATGTAGAGGTTCATGTTAATTAAATGTGACCTGTGGTCCCTCTTGTTCCGCTCAAAATCCTGTTTAACGTCAGTCCCACATGGACGAGTGGCGGACCTAGAGATTGCATGATCGAAACTGATGAATAGGCGTCGCGTCGCTGCGTCTTATAACAGCTTGTGGTAAGCCATAGGAGTCGTTTCATGCTGCATCTTTAAGTATTATTGAACAATTTTGGTACGCAGCCCAGAATCCGCCAGTCATATCAGCAGAGCACACAGAACCGGAACAGAGACTCAACGGCCCGCTCGGGAATTTTCGGAAACCCTCGGCATCATAGCACTTGCGGTGGACGGAGGAGAAGAGGGGGCGGACACTAGCAGACCCGGCGCACGGACCATAGTACATTTGTTAGTACTCACGATTCTCCGGTAGATGGCGGCGTTGAAAGCATTTGTTTTGTGACATCACATTTTTTCAAGTCTCTGTCTACCGTTATAAGTAAACCTAACATTGTGTATATTTTCTGTGTTTGCTACAGTAACTAATCGCACATTCGCGTATCCATGGCATACAAATCACTAATGCCAAATAACAGAAGAAAATGAATAACACACTCGAATAACAAACTGTGATCCGTCACTTGTCACATGTAAACTGCTTAAATATTACGCCATACAATAAAGTTATTGCGCCACACGAAGGTAATTAATCAAAATATATATTTTTTTACTATTAATATTTGTTATGAAATTTTTGAAAAAGAATATCGTTGAATTCGTGTATTTAAATAAAAAAAACTTTTATATCTTAAATATAGTATATTTTCAATACTTTCAACTTTTTTATTTCATAATTGTGTACATAATTGTGTCACATAACTGTGAAAACTACGTCATAACGAGGAATAAATTTACGAACCGAATTGTTATCTGATTTATTTTAATCGTATCTCATTTCCATGCTTATAAAGCTACACCAAGGAGGAAAAACCACAGCAATTTAGGTGGCTTTAACTATCCACTCTATCCGGACGTCAAAATAAATGTTCCCATTGTCCTTTCTCTAGCAAACTGTCTTGAGTGCTCGGAATTTTCCTCGAGTTCCAAATGAAGTGGTCTTCAAGTACATATTGGATCATTAAAGTAACAATATAGGTTGAAAGTCTATTTCCGTCAGGTACCGGATTTTCTCGATACGCAATAGAGAAGGAATTCATTGAAAAGAAGAAGAAAAAAACATTTTATAATTGGTCCAAGTGTTTATCACATTCATCAATCTTAATAAATAAAATAAAAATAGTATATAACTGTTAATTCAAAAACTTTGTTTTGTATCACAAATTGTATTTATTTTACTTTACGACAGCTGTTTCATCAACCAATGTTGACAACAAATTTGACATTTGATATATATTTTTATAACACCTGATGATGTCAACATTGGTTGATGAAACAGCTGTCGTAAAGTAAAATAAATACAATTTGTGATATAAAACAAAGTTTTTGAATTAACAGTTATAAAATGTTAAAATATCATAGTGTTTCGGCCAAAACAATGGATTTTTTAAAAATAGTATAAGTTAAACTTTAAACATTAACTCTAGAATTTCACAATATTTTTGTGGTTTATTAAAATTAAAAAGTTACGCTCTCTAGGTCATTTGCATCCAATGGAGAATCTGAAGCCCCAAAAATAGTGTTGTTTAACAACCCAGCTGGACAAAGACCGTCATCAAGCCGAGACTGCGATTGTTGGATAGTGTCATGGCGGGTGTCAGACTCTGTGACATCAAAACTGGGAGGTGGCGGTCAGAGACAGGATGGAGACCTTTTTTGTGGAAGCCATGACTCACCAAGAGTTGTAACGCTGAAGATGAAAATGATCTTTTTATGGTATGATAATTTTCACTGATACTATCTGATATTATGACTTTGATAATTTTCTTCTTCCGGTGCCGTGTCGGGTCCCCCCAACGTTAGCGATTACTGCAGCAAAACGCATGGTTGTATTCGCCATAGTGATTCCTGAGAAAGATGACCAGAGTGGTTTCCCGTAGCCTTCTCTGGTGGATTTTTCTGTCGGGGTTACCTTCCCTTAGCTGGTTGGATCTGGGTTGGAGGGGCCAGAAACTCGCCTTTCATCCCCTCGTTATCTGTTGTGATCACACGGTAATGAGTGTGATCTCATTGCCCGGGGTCCACGACAAGGACGCTAACGAGTTGGACTAATCAGTAGTGTTGCCGGTGGAATGCAACTGGGCGTTTCGCAGCATTTTATAGAATCACACCCTCCAGCAAGATGTGACTCACCGCGACCCTATTGACAGTTTGAACCCCAATAATTTTCTAATCTTTTATAATTATTAAGTTTTCTGTTACGTCCTAGTATTCAAACTCAGCCTACTCTATCATAATCAGTAATTAATCTTCCAGCGATGGTTATAGGTCTTCCTTACCGACTTCCACAACTCATTATTCCTCACCACTCTGTGCCATTGAGCTCCTGTAACTCTTTTGATATCATCAGACCATCTTGCTAGTGGTTTCTGTAGCCGGTTTTCGTTCACTACTCCAGAGTGCTTCGGTCTACCAATTATCGGTCTGCGGTTTTGCTCCCTAATCAGCAACGTTAGTCCTTTCTCAAATTCACTCGTTTCATTTCTTATCTCACAGACTGATGTTCGACATCCTCATATCCATACTGGCTGAATTACTTGGAGTTTTCGTACCGTTTTGTTTTATGAACGTGATTGTTTTAAAAACATATAACAGTACTGGGAGGATACATTTATCAAAATTTTAAGGTCTTTTTCGAATTTTTTGGACTTAAGAATGTAGCATAATTCATCGAGATCAAAATGATTACAGACTCTGCTACTTATAATTGAAGTATATATATTTTTTAAATAAGCGAGCATTTCGTTGAAAATACGTACTTCAATTGTCTTTTTTCAAAACATATGTATATCTGTAAAATAATATTTCCTAGAAACAGCCAATTATGAGTAACATATAAAAAAAATGATACCATACGAAACCCATTAGAATATAAAATTAATTATTATTGTAATAGTGTAGTAAAAATAACAATTTACTATTAAAATACTTTGCAAGTGGCAAATTTTATCGCACCCCCGTTTTATACTCCATACGGATTTACTTTCGAATAATGTATTAAATTTTTAATATCAAGATGTTTTGGATATAAAATGTTTACGTGAATAAGAAACCGTGTCTTTTAGTACAAGTTCCTGATGGGTACGGATTTCAAAATTATTATTAACTTCTGAAATTACAGTCATAAAATATTTTACCCCTCGCGCGGATAGCGTGACAAAAGTTTAATGAAACGTAATCTAGTAATTGAAACTTCGTCATACATATTTGGTCGTCTTACGCGGTTCATTTCCATACTAAGGTGAATATAAATTTACATACGTTTTCCATTCATGTAAATAAATTTATTTCAAAGATTCGGTTTTCCATATAAATTCCTAAATTCTCGTATAATGTCTCATATTTAAATTACAAGAAATTTTCCGAATGAACTTGTCTTCTTCTTCTTTTGATAGATCTGACGATCTGTGACACAGAAATCATGTCTCGTCGGATGATGAGATCCAGCTTTCCCTCCATCTCTTAGGCGGTCTTCCAGGTGGGCGGTGTCCGGAGGGGATTTCATAAGCGGCTGTATATGCAAGTCTATCACCATCCATTCGGGCTACATGGTCCCTCCAGTATCTTCTTCTGGATCTACTCCACTGAATGATATCCCCTATTTCGCAAGTTTTTCTTATGTCTACGTTGCGGACACGATCTCGGAGGGTTTTTCCAGTAATTGATCTTAGGACCTTCATCTCCGATGTTCTTAGTAGTCCCTTGGTTCGCACAGTGTCAGGCCGCGTCTCTACAGCATACGCCATGATAGGTCGCACGCATGTTTTATAGATTCTGATCTTGCTGTCGACACGCATGTGCTTGTTCTTCCAGACCAGATTCTTCAGGCATCCTCACACGGCAGAGGCTTTACTGGCTTGTTCACGTACTTCGGTATAAATGAACTTGTATATAATGAAAATAAACATGTGTACTAAAACTTCCTTTATAATATATAATATATTAAGTTTACTTTCACATAGGTTTACGGCTTCGAACGGTTCCGGCAACTCGCAGCATCCCTGGCATCCCAGCAACTTATATGGTCAACATACCACATTTGAAAGCAAACATTTGGGAAAAGTGCAACACTTCTAAAACGTATGTTTATTTATTTATTATTGGGATGTTTTTTGGTTACATATTATACTTTTCAAAACTTCTTAAGGATTTCAACTTTTTTTTTACTTTCAATTACTATATTTCACATTTGATTGTTTTTTTAATAACAAGTTTTTGAGGAGTTAATAGTATGGAAACGACGTCTTTCATATTAGTGAAGGTACGTTCAGGGGACAAATACTCTTGACTTTAAAAAGTATCTTGTCTTCCTAATGTCGAACCATCTCTAATGCGTTCCTGGTATTTTGTTGTATTTTTATAATATTTTACCTGTACTTAATAGATGCCTTAAACATTTCGCGGTTTGTAATGTCTTTTGAGTTAATAAACTGATTTGATTTGAAAACAAAATCTCTCCAAACGGGTGCTCATTTTATAAAATATATTTCTATTTTCTATTTTTAAAATGTGGGAAGCAACGAAAACTACCCCATTAAAAAGGCATAAATGTTAGACTTCTTGCAAACAAACTTCTACGGTTAAAACTTCAAATTTAATATTACATTACAAACGTTTTTTATATCACAAATAAAATCTGTAATAAAAGTAAGACTATTGAAATCTCACGAGGCATTTTATGTAGTAACCATGGAAACATCTTGAGATATCAAACTAAATATATCAGTAATTCGCCGAAAGACAAATAAATCAAATAATGATAAATCTCCCAGAAATCAGTTAAACCGTTATTTCAATTATTTGATAAGTCATACTTTTAATATAATAACGTACTCACTCAATGTCTTAATACAATATTAAATAGTTAGAATTAAATATCTTTCATTGTACGGAATTACGTTTAAAGAATATTTGAAGCTTAACTAATACTCTTCGTTTTTCAGAAAGGAAAGTAAAATTTGGTATTTTAAAAATGGAACTCTGAATCCTTTATGAATAGTTCATGCGATAATATTTTTAGAACCCACACGTTCTCTCACTTCTAAGTCAAATATAGGTATGCATAAAAAGTGAATTAAGTTTTTTTTTTAATTCTGACGTTTACTCTATAATGAAAAATAACAAAACGTTTGCTTTCTACTTACAAGTGGAGGGCTCGACAAAGGAAATTAACTTTGCGTGGGATTTTAAAGTTTTGTAGTACCCCCTAGGAGTCGTTTATAATCAAAGTAAGAAAGCGCAATAACCAACCAATTTCTAGAAAAAAGCCTTTAAACTTTTCACCGTTACATATATATTAGAAATTTCGACACAAGTATTAATAGCTATGTGACTGAGCAGATAACATGCCTCTATTTCACTGGCCGGTTAGTCTTTGATCAAATCTCGCGTCATGCGTTTTTTTAAGCAAACTGTGAAAAGTTTAAAGGTTTTTCTCTAGAAATTTACACTTTTGAATTAGTAAATAATGTTATTTATTTATGTTTCAAGACATGAGAGTAAAATATCAAGCTAAAGATTTTCTTACTAATCTGTTTCTTTGACGAAGCTTTCCAAAGGTAGAGCTCAATTTGGAAACACGTTATTAAATTAGAAATATATCGACAGAAGCTAAAATGACCGTGCATAATAGGGTTTTAATGTCGACTGTGTATGGAAGTGAAGCTTGGAGCTGGCGGAAGAAGGATAAAAGTAGAATAAATGAGATCACTTAGAAGAATATACGAAACAAAAAATGTATTATAGAATACCAAATGTTGAACTTAGAAAGGAATGTAAGGCGGATGAATGCGTCCTAAATTAAATAAACAAGGGGTCATTTAGATAGTTTGAATAAAACAATGTGGCGGTATACCCTCTCTACTTACCCTTATTGTTAAACTGAGTGATAGTTAGTTAGTTTTTTTGTTATTATGTTGCGGAACGTAATATTTCATCGTTTTTCTAGTTTCATGGCCAACGAACAAATATTGACAACAATTTCCGTTTTCAAGAAGATTTTTACATTTAATAGGAGTAACATGTTTCTTTCAAAGTCATTATTAAGAACTTTGATTGTAACCTGCATTTTAAAATACCATAGAAGTTGCAAAATATATCGGAAATAAATCAAATTATTTTATTTAACAAGATTGTATTTTGTTTTTCTTTTAAACTAAAGTAGCTTTAAAAACAAAATATATTAGTATTTTATTTACTGAGTGCTTAATACGAGAGAATACGGAATACTATGTTTCACTCCTTTAAAATATATTTTACCTTACAGCGATCTTTTTATCAACATATGATCATTATAATTACCGTTCTCGTGATTGATATGATGAGGTTATCGTAATTGTATTAAATACAATTAGAACTAGCAATCTATACCCTGGTTTGTAACGAATAGTGGGAGTATTGTAATGTTCTACGGACACGAATATTAAAATTTAGTGTAGAAATACAGCAATTACAACCCCAGGTCTGCTTAGTTGCTTGTTTAACTGATAAATATCAAGTTTTTCTAGGACTAATATGAAATTTCTCGATTGCGTGAAAGCAAAAACCGAATCGCCATATAAGTAAAATATATTGTAAACTTTGGCAAACATGATTATGGATATTAAAACAATACCCTTCTAATATATATTTTAGAATTTTAATTTTCGTATCGAATTTCATTTACTATTATTTTATATAAAATACATAAACTTTATTATACATACTGAATTTCGGCCGCGTGAGGAGTCGGAGAAATCGACCTGCGTGCAAGAGACGATATATGAATGTTGAGGAAGCGTGATAAGTATGTGGGGAAATAACAGTGTGGCTGTGCAATTTTCTAGTTAGTTAGTTATAAAATGGGGGGGGTAAGAAATAGAAGACCACGCACGTGATCAATTAGTATATGAGAATGATGCGTCATGAGCGTAATATATATATATATATATATATATATATATATATATATATATACTATATATATATATATATATATATATATATATATATATATATATATATATATATATATATATATATATATATATATATATATATATATACATATATATTATATATATATATATATATATATATATATATCTCTATATATATATTTGTTATCAATTGGTTACATCATAATCGACCTTAGTGGCAGAATGGTAAGAACTCTGACTGCTATACCGAAGGTTTCGGGTTCGAATTCCGCCGATGCAGTGTGATCACACTGTCTTTGGCCTGGTGTAGAATTCACGTGACAATAAAATGGCGATAGATACATATCACATGTCTAGAGAATCAATATAATAACATCCGAAAACAAATTGTAATCAGTAATTGGGTTCAAACGACCACCAAAATAAAATAAACACCTTCTATTAAAGGCTATCATATACACACATGTATGTGAAATAAGCGTAACGGAAACAAAGTTACAACATCCCGGATTATCTTCGTCTTATAATCACAAACGCAAATTGTTGGGACGCTAATTCTGTAATATTTGTCCCATAAAACATGTTATACATGCTCCCATTCTTTGAGTCCCCCTCAAAAGAATATTTTAATTTCGTTTACATTGAAATATGTTACGCCAAAAACAATTTTCCGTTTAAGCTATTCAAGAATATTAATTTCTTATTTCTTGATCAAGGATGTATAATAAAACTATATATTAAATCATTAATATGAAAGAAAGCGCATGTTTTCTAGAAGTTTTACTATATTTTACGTGAATGACATGTTTTATCTGTGATAGTTTGATAATGCTTTAGACAGGCGTAATATAATATGTCATTCACATAAAATATTTTATATATATAATATAATATGTCATTCACATAAATAGAGGAAGGCCGAGGAAAACGTGGCACGATCAAATCAATCAAATATTGAATGTCGGTCACGTGAGGAGTCGGAAAAATCGACGTGCGTGTATGACAAGATGTATGAATGTAGAGGAAGCGAGAGGCGTATGTCAGGACAGAACAGTGTGGCGTTCCATTCTTTCTGCCTACCCCTCCGGGGAGACGGCGTGATGGTAAGTTAGTTAGTTAGTTTTCACATAAAATATAATAAAACTTCCAGAAAACAGACGTTTTCATTCGTATTAACCAAGAATTTTAATGTTCATGATCAATGGGAATATGTGAAATGATGAAATAATAATATAAGATAGTATTGTATTAAAATAAAGCATTGATCTGGCAAAAGAAGGAGTTAAGTTGAATAACTGCAATAGAAATATGATATTTTTGATGAATATGTGATTAAACTGTATATGAGAGAGTGTCAAATGCAAACATTAAAAGTGAATGCTGTGCGAATGAAATCAAAAAGAGTCAAACGGAGATCGACGTGCTTGCATGACTAGATGTATGAATGTTGAGAAAGCAATAGAGGTTTGTCAGGAAAGCACAGTGTTATGGTCCATTATTTCTGCCTACCACTTTGGTTAGATGCCGTGATGATAAGTATGATAAGTTAGTTTTTCGTATTGTTGCTTAAATAATGAGGTTACCCTTTCTAATTCACGAAAACGTACATAATCAGGAAATTTTCGTTTTTTTATATAATGTGCTTTTGTTTCTGATCTAACAAAATAACTAACCATCATGCCATCTCAAGTCAGAAAGAATAGACCGCAACAGAGTTCTTTTCTGACATACTTATCTCGCTTCCTCAACATTCATACATCGTGTCATTCACGCACGTCGATTTCTCCGACTACTTATGTGGCTGATATTCAATATTTGATTTAATTGATCGTGCCGCGTTTTCCTCGGTCTTACTCTATTTCAAGCTCCGTTTACATTTACATTCAGTCTTTCCACGTGTCTATTGATGCTGCGGAAATTAAAATAGTATAATATTTTTTAATCAATGATTTAAAACTTTGTATATTTTTAAGTAAACAAAAATTCAGTAGACAAAAAATGTATAATACATTAAACTTCATTCATTATTCGACTATTAGTTGATACAAACGTTGACTTCAGATTTTTTCTATGATACAATAATCGCATATTATTTACATTTCTAGCTTAAGAAAATCACGACAAATCTAGAGAGATTTTGTGGGTTATTACTTCGCCTGAGAAGATAATTAACATCACCTTCATCCTATGTGACATTCGTAGAAATGTACATATGGACTAGGAATAGATATATACATATGTACACACATATATACATACATATGTATGATGTGAATATGTGTGTAGTATTACATTTATATATCTGCAGCATATGTATAAGACAGTGTCGTTCAGCGGAAAATAAAATCATTAAAACTCTTTTGAGAACATAACAACTGGCATTCATTATCAACACAATAACTGGAACTGTCTGTCTACATTATCAAATCGGACATTTTAATTATGACGAGTTCCAAATCAATATCGAATAAAAAAAAATCACTTACAGTATATATTTATTACATTAACAATTGGTTTCTAGTGAAGGCCAAAAGTAATCCTTTTAAAACCAATATCTCGTAATCAAATTTTTAGTTTTATTTACAAAGCTTAAGATAAACGACTTTAAATCTATGTTTATTCAGCAAAATATTTCACTGCCTTCACTGGATTGAGAAATGTGAAATATTTCCATATCCCTATGCATTATTTATATCGGCTTCCTCCCTGTGTGGAACAATCAAAACGTATCCATTTTTATCCGACAGATTTATTCTTTTTGTTTATAAAATATCTGTATTGTATAGTCTGTACTTTTTTCCCACAAATATGACTATGAGAATATTTCTTAAAGCGAAAATTGTATCTACTCGTATATCACCTCAAATAAATCGTTAACTTTATATTGTAAAATAAAATATTATTTTATATATTATAGTATATTATGAAGTATGTCTAACCGAATAACTTACATTCACGACGTTTCTCCGATGAGGCAAGCTGAAAGAATATACCTCCACACTATTATTTTCTGACTTACTTCCTTCGTTCTTAAATATTCATTCATTATGTCATGCACACACGTCGATTTCTCTGACTCCTTGCGGCCGACATTTGTTATTTTTTTGTATTGCATCTTTCCCTCTGTCTTTATACTATTTTACTTCCCATTCTTTCTTCATTCATTCTTTCCATTAGCCCTATCTATCTTAATGGCCCTTTTATTATTTTGTTCATAACACTCTCATTCACATTCACTTTTTGTATTTGCTTTTTACACACTGCCATACGGATTTACTACACATTTGTCTAAGAGATTTCATTTCTATTGCATTTGTTATACTTTCATCCACTATTTTGGTAGTTCATTCTTCATTCCCATACATATGGGTCGACATGTGAACACCATTGTTCACTGTCATATTAGCATTTTGGAGAGGCATCTTAATGTATCAGTGGTACTTTTTTGTTTGAGATCATTTTAGAAGTTACGTTACTTTGTTTAATTAAAAAATAATCACAATAAATAATAGAAAAGGTCAAATTTCTGATACTTTATATTTTCCGCCGTGACTTTCATCACATAACCCAAAATTTCAATTCGATTTAGTTTAAAAACTTAGATAATTTTCTTACGAAAATCACTCTTTGAACCTTTTTGACAAAGCAAACTTATTAACAGATGCTTTTGAACTCTACTATAAAACTCTAAAAACGCTTCGAAAAACTATTTTCCCCTAAAGGGTAGCGGTAAAGACTTGATAATAATGACGATCTTACTGGGCTAGGCGATTCAATAACTTTCTCCCCACCCTTGGATCCAGGGATGTAGAACATTGTCTTGAAGCTTGGCAAGTGTCCAAAAGCTCGATTTTCTTTGCCTCAGCTTTTACAGGACGAAAGTTGGAAGGGCTTCTGTCGCAGAGCGTACCCGGGAGGACATTCAGGACATGTATCATATAATAAGTCCTGCATGATTGGAGTTCTCAAACTTTCGAGAGTAACACGCACAAGTAATTTTTCTGCATGTATAACTCATAACATCACAATAGACAAATGTCACAGAAATGCGACAAGTTTTATGCAATTGTATTATAACAAAATTGTTTTCTCTTGATTTTTACACATTTTGAGTTCTATTTCATGTTAAAAAAATTATCTGTTTATTTATTATATTATTATTCAACATACTTAAAAAAATTCAATTTCAATTTTTGGTATACTCGTGTTATATTTTTTACTCACTGAGTAACTATATATTTCGAAATTATTATACATTCAACATCAAGATAAATCTTTACTTTTTTATATACTGGTCGGTACAAGAACACCATTGTGCCCTGCCATGCTACTTTTTTTCGATAGGCTTTTATTTGTGATGATTGACTTTAAGTGCACCATTAACTTTATTGACTGTCCCAATCCTTTTACAATATCCCTCCTCCACTCGCCCATCCTTTGCAAATATGCTTCTTAAAGATTATCACTATTCGCGCTGGACTATCGTGCGTTCTTCTATTTAAAAAATAAACCTTCAACTTATTCATAATCATCATCAGATCATGTCGCATGCATACCTCATACATACTTGACACCAGAACAGTATAATGCTTTTTAAGTTAGTATAAAAATAATTAAACTGTATCAAGAAATGTCATACTTATATATAGATTGAATGTAACCGTTTTTGAGCTTATTAAACAAAAAATACGCGAGGTGATTGAATCCGCTAAAATCACAAAAACTTATTTCAATGACACAAAGGAAGAAATCGTAAAATTATGTAAAAATGGAGTTGTATCTCAATTTATCCTTCCTGTATAGAAATAACAAACCTAAATTTCGATAGTATTCGCAATTACACTCGTTATTAGTAAACCAATTTATCGCTATTTCCTTGTGGAAACAAGGTTGTAAAACCATTTGAATATCCTTGAATAATTCGCTATAATTTATACAATTCACTAAAATGAACGACAAATAAACATGCCCTCAATTCGATGCCAAAACTTAGATGATAGTAAAACACAAAATTTCCCAGCCGGAATCAGAACACTTGGATGTGTTTACGACTTAAAACTCAAAATTATCTTAAATATTACATTTTACTATTATAAATGAATAGTTTTTCTTAATAAACTAAGCTACTATATTTTAACGTTAATATAGCCAATGCCACGTTTAAAAGAAATTGCAATGGTGCACTTAAACTATATTCCAAAATAGAAGAGTAAGTGTCCTTCTTATTTTTCTAGCAATAGATCTATGTAATCATAGCTAAATACGAGGTCTGTTCAAAAAGTATCGCGAATTTTATATTTTTTCAAAAAGTATTTATTTATTCATGAATATCTATTTTGTCCCCTTCAAAGTAATTCCCCTCGGATATAATACATTTATGCCAACGTTTTTTCCAATCCTCGAAGCACTTAAAAAAATCATTTTTTGTGATCTTGTTCAGCTCCTCCTTCGATGCCGTCTTTATCTCCTCAATCGTGGCGTAGCGTCGTCCTTTCATGGGCCTCTTCAGTTTTGGAAACAGGAAAAAGTCACAGGGGGCCAGGTCTGGGGAATACGGTGGCTGCGGCACCATTACTGTGTTGTTTTTGGCCAAATATTCGCGCACAAGCAACGATGTGTGAGCAGGGGCGTTATTATGGTACAAAAGCCAGTTTTTGTTCTTCCACAAATCAGGGCGTTTCTGGCGGATTGCTTCGCGCAAATTGCGCATAACTTGCAGGTAATATTCCTTATTGACCGTACTACCCTGTGGCAAGAACTCATGACGCACCACGCCCCTGCAACAGAAGAAAACTGTGAGCAAAACCTTCACGTTCGACCGAACTTGGCGCGCTTTTTTTGGTCTTGGCTCATGCGGCAACTTCCATTGGGATGATTGAGCTTTGGTTTCCACGTCATAACCATAAACCCATGATTCGTCACCAGTTATGACCCTCTGGAGCACATTTGGGTCGTCACGGACCGAGTCCAACATCTCCTGAGCAATGTTAACGCGATGCTGTTTTTGGTCGAAATTGAGCAATTTTGGCACGAATTTCGCGGCGACCCGACTCATGCCCAAATCATTGGTTAAAATCGAATGGCACGAGCCAATCGATATTTTTAGGTCCTCAGCAACTTCTCTAACGGTGATTCGACGATTGGCTAATACTATTTTCTTCACTTTATCAATGTTTTCGTCTGTTGTTGACGTGCTCGGGCGTCCGGCACGCTCTTCGTCGTGCATATCTTCTCGGCCCTCTGAGAACATTTTGTACCACCGATAAACGTTGCTTTGGTCCAAGGTAGCTTCACCATATGCCACAGTCAACATTCGAAATGCGTCCGCGCACTTTATTTTGTTTTTCACACAAAAATTGATACAGATTCTTTGATCCATTTTTTGGAATAGGCAAAAATCGAAGACGAGCCAAAACACATCCAAGCAAAACAGCTGTCAAAAATTAACTAAACATTCAAAATGGCCGACCTTGTCAGCATAAGTAAGGGACATGAGTACCAACATAACGCTATAAAAAAATCAAAAATCAAATATACGTAGCCAGCGGAAATTCAAAATTCGTGATACTTTTTGAACAGACCTCGTACCTATGTGGTCCTCCCTTTAGATCTGTGTGATCCTAGCTAGAGACCTATATGGTCTTAGCTATAGAGACCTATAAGGCTGATTATATTGTGCAATAAACAGAAGTCTGGTGGTGTCAATTCTTGGGACATGCCGTACCAGTTTCTCCTTCGCTGTCTTCTCCCCTATCTATAAGTATTATCAGACTCACATATATCTCTTATTCTGGTATATCTCACGCAATCTCTTAGGTTACGGGCACTCTGAAGTGATTCGGTTAGTGACTCTCTTGCTAATTTAATAGCGTTGTCAATTTATTTTATTTGAAAATATCGCGCTTTTGATCTAATTTTTATATTAACTGTATTTTATCTATTAATAAATTACATTATATAATAATATTACCAGAAGATGACAGTGAGCTGTAGAAACCGGTCAAAGACGTAAAAACCAAGTAAAATTAAACTGTATGCAATGAGTTTTTTTATTATTAAGCTTTTATATTGAATTTAATTTATGAATTGACCAATTGATGCAAAGGGATGGTAATGTTTGACAATATAAAAGGTCAAAAATTTATGAACTTACAAATGCGAGAAAAATTATATAAGAAATGGCACAATTGGCACAATAACTTCTTTACAAACTTAAATATTTGACTCAGTTCATATATTCTAATTGACTTGCAATGAGTGCACCTTTTACTTTGTTTCTAGCACCAATTCTTAATAGTATTTCTTCCCAAATTTTTTCACTCACTGTAAACATGTCATTTAGATATTAAATATAAAATATAATATAAATAAAGTTATTTGTTCCAATGTATCGTAAAGAAGTTATTGTTATAACCTTAATCTAAGAAAATGAAGTTTGTAAGTGCCGGAATGAAGATTATAATAAATATCACAAGTCACTCAAAAAGCTATGTGAATAGATAGTAAAATATAACACATAATATGTTTCATTATAGAATTCGAACTACCTATATAGTAAGGAAAAATCATGAGACATATAAACCCGTCTTAGTGAAAATCAGTTCAGTTGTATGAATGAAAAAAATTATTTAGTCGTGGAAAGGGGAGCAAAATATTTCAAAATTAGTTTTTCGGCAAATTAAAGAAAATAAGATTAAAATTGGACAATAAGAACAGATATTTCCTAATTCCAAAAAAGTATATCGGTATTTAAATACTTTAAGTTTCTCACCGTTGCTTATATATAATAAATTTCCCCACTCGTTTCAATAGCTAGGTAGCTGAACGGTAAAATGTTTAAAGGCTTTTATTCTAGACTAGCAATTACAAGTATATTGGCTGGCTATTATAGTATACCGTTCTTACTTAATCTATTGTTTTCACAACTCCGAAGAGCAAAATCCCATACTGATGTCAATTTTCTATGTCGTGTCCTTCCCCTGTAAGTCAAATCAGACAACATTATCCACCCGGCTTTGTCTATGCTTACATAAAAGTCTTACTCCGGCTAGTTCTGGCACTAAGAGTGTCTTGAATGTTTTGGATTCTCCGATTCGGAATACGCGGCCAATCCATCTTAGGCGACCGACTCTCACAATGGGCTGCTGGGTGATTGAATCTTTTTAGAATTAACTTACTAATTTACCACCACTACTTTTTATCTCTCTGAAATATGGCAAAGCATTAGGTTTGTTAGTTATATGATTATTTAAGTAACAATAAATACAGGGTGGTTCAAAATGACCTCTGTATTCCATTTTTTAGAAAGAATATTGTTAAAATACAAAATGCGTAAAAAAACAAGTATAAGAACGTTTTGAGTAAATAATTAGTAAGAAATGGTTCCTTTAATTTGATTTCATATCATCTGATCTCAGATCTCTAAATACAAAGCTATTGAAGCCAGTCAAATATTAAGCAACGTATGTGTTCAAAGGACTTATCAATCCAATATAACATTGCCTTATACATATTAGGTTAGCCGAAATTCCGTATAACTCTAGGTACTATCGATGTGAACACTGATCATCAATACTAATTATATAAACAAATGTATGAATTTTGTGTAAGCGTTGTCTGCTTTCTGAGTAATCATGTTAGTCTACCTTGAAACATGAAAGCTTTGCAATATTTTGCCATGTTATATCTTACCATATCATATTGAGTTTTACTTGAAATGAATGAGAAAATATGACAAGGGCAATTGATTGACAAATACATATTCTACTTTCGAACAAGAAAAATCAAAACTCTTAAATTTGCTTTTTTTTGTATTTCAGATCAAAATCACACGTGGAATTGATTAAACATGAAAAATCTAAAAAAAAAATGCAAATTTAGCACTTCACAATTTAATCGCGGGCTTTAAATATGGTTATCTAATTAATATACTGAAATCTCTTCATGGTAGTTCATTATACTCATAAATAATAATGAAATAAAACGATGTTTTTTAAATAACCAGACCAGTTCGAGCCAAACCAGTCTGTCAATGCCAGCTAACCTGACGAAATCGGTCGCTTTCAAAATAAAGATAAAAAGTGGAAGTGATTTTTCAAAAAACATCGTTTTATTTCATTATTATGACGTAAATAATTCACTTATTTTACTGAACGCAGTTTTACTAAAGTTTGATTTTCGAACTGAAAATGTGTATGTTAGAAATTTTACAGAATTAATGAGGAACGAAATAATTATATATGTATTTATCTAAGTTTAAGGCTACATGTAATGTATGTAATATGCTTACATGTATTTTAATTAGTTATGTGATTACAACTAGTTTCGGCGTATCTGGTTACGTACTAACATGATACCTAATATGAACATAGGCTCCCACTCATCTGATTATCTCAAACTATGTTACTTACAGCATACAAAGTAATTTAAGACAGTTAACTAACACCATGATTTAAAAAAGAGCATTAAATATATACTAGTTGCGAAACGTTGAATTTCGTAGATATCAAATATTTTTTTTACATCCATGAATCTTCTTAAAGTGCCCTGTCAGGTCCCCCCGACGTTGGCGATCACTCTGGTAAACTCTTTCCTATCCTGCGCTGTCCGGAATAGCTCCTCCATAGTTCCGATTCCCGTCCATTCCCTCACATTGCGCAGCCAAGAGATCTGCCTTCTCCCTGCCTCCCTGCGCCCTCTATTTCCCCCTTTAAAAGTAGATGCAGCAGGCGATATTTTTCTCCTCGTAGAACGTGACTCAGATATGAAATCTTGCGGACTTTGATCAATGTCAGCAGCTCTCTATTTACTCCTGCACGATTCAGGACTTCTGTGTTCGTCACTCTGTTTGTCAATGGGATCCTGAACATTCTTCGGTGAAGCCACATTTCAAATGCCTCTAACCGCTTCATTATATTTACTTTTAATTTCCATGTCTCACACCCATATAACAGAACAGACCACACAAAACACCTTTACATCCTCTGTCTTAGTTTTAAGTTGACATTGTCAATGCAAAAGGGTGACTTCATTTTGTTAAATGCTGTTCTTGCTGCTTCAATCCGATATTTCAACTTTACATCTGGGTCAACTTTACATCTGGGTCATCTTTACAAGGGTATCTGTAAGTATGCTGCCGAGGTATCTGAACTTTTCCACCTTTTCAACATTGTAACCGTTCAGTTGCATCACCGAATCAGTATGATCCAGTCGTCGGAATGTCATCCACTTAGTTTTACTGACATTAATAGTTAAGCCCAACTGTTCTCCGGAATTATTAACCACATTCAGTAGGTCCTGAAGATCATCTGCGTAACGAATGTTGTTAACATCTTGAATAATACATCCAATTTTTGTAAATCAATGTTTAATATATATTTATATATGACTTTCGCACTAAAGGTCTCATATTCAATTTTAAGCGATGACAGTGTGAAAAAAAATTCGCGCGCTGTCTTTGATCTGGTAGAATTCACGTGACATTAAATTAGCGATGGGCTAACTACCTATCACATGTTATGGGAATCTGTAACTATAAAAAAATTTAAACGTAGTCATTATTTGATATTTCTACATATTCAAATATAAAAATTCTGTAGCGAGCTTCTTCGGGGTTATACACAAACAGTTTGTTAATAGGTCTGAGGAAGCTCGCTACAGAGTGAAACCGGTTGTCGCTACTTACTAAATAAAAGTGGTTTATACTTTGTGAAAGAGTGGTTAATTTTATATTTAACCGTGAAATGTATACAGTAATTGGGTTTAAATAACATGGTTATGACCAAAAATGTTGAATGAACAAGAAACTACAATATTAAAAAAAAAACAAGTAACATCCCAAGAACCAGCGAATATGTTTATATGAATTGCTGTAAACTGCATTGAAACTAGGAAAAAGTTTTTTTAAATGTTTAAATGAATTTTATAAGATTGTCGCGACATCTTTACAAACAAAGCTGTTTGTAGCATCTGATAATGCCAAAAAGGTTAGCGAAACAGCTGTCGTTACAATCTCATAAAATTACATTGTTATACGTACTCGTATAATAACAGTGTATCAAATTTAAATATTTTTTTATTTTATTTAAAAATAAAATAATACTGTGCTTTTTGTATCCATAAGCCGATGATAAAATGTTTAAAAAAAAGCATATCGTTATTTACGAATTCCTCCGAATTACAAAACTTTAGTAAATTTTTCTTTCTAAAGTACATATTTCCTTTTCGGAGTATCGGTAAACTATCAAAGTAAATAAAACAACCCTTTCGTCTTCCCTTAACTGATCTCATGAAAAAATATCAAAGAGTTTTCACGGAAACTACCCCAATTTTTAAAAAGTTAAATTAATGATGAAAACATTTCTAAGGAAGCTAGTTCTGTTGATGCGTGAACTCCAAGTCAAAGTTTTTTGCGATCTTATCACAAAAATATATACCTTACTAAAAAGAGAAGGTTTATACCAATACAAAAAATGTAAAGAAACTTTTAGGTTAACAGAAACTGTACGAGTCGTTAAAGTTAAATTCGGAAACTTAGAAATGTATTTTAAATTTGAGATGTAAAAAGATATATTGCCTTTCATATCATATTCAAACATCGCTTCTCATATAAAAATGTAATAGAGTGAAACTTTTAGATGCATTTTTTTACTTATAATATTATATAATTCCATAAATACATATCTTACTAATTCATATCGATAATTCGAGAAAAAGTATATATAAATATATCGACATACGCCTGACTCAACCATATAAGAATATCCTTTAGTCAACAGTTTTAATATATTCCGTCTGTCTCATAATATTTTAATAAAAAGATGTTTTTTTGTCAACTATCTTCACTCATCGCTTAATTTCGATAGCGACCTGATCCTGGATCAGTCTGTCGATGCTAGCTAGCCTGTGAAAACCAGTCATGGTCGATATAATGTCAATAGGCGGAAGTAGTTAATAAGAAAACATTGTTTTATTTAATTATTATTCAAAATGAACTACCATCAAGAGATTTCAGTGAAATCATTAGATAATTCCATCTGAATTTTTTTCTTTATTTTTCGGGAAAAATAAACCCTAAGCTACAATCAATTGAAACACATCGCACGCTTAATAGTAAACTGACCGATTATGGTTTAGATCACAATTGAGTTAACATTAGACAGAGGCTTGTGTTAACGCTATCCATCTATTTTTCACAATAATAACGCTATCCATTCGTACGTACGATAATCGTTCACAATGTAAACGCTATCCATTCGTACGTGTTTTTCGACTGTTTTTATTAAAACACCGACTCATGTCAGATTGAGCAAAACTTTCTTTTTTGAGTTAAGCCAGTGTTCTATTAAGCGTGCGACATATAAATAATTCATACATATTTTTCATTTAATAAAACTGTGTTTTTCAAACGAAGTTATTAATTTTTAAACGTCACTCTCAAAACAAAACGATATACTGTTTTTCCAAATAAGGTAAGATGGCAGTGCACATCGATGTTCTTGTATCGATCTATATTTATGGAAGTGAAGCACGGAATTAGTGAAAGAATTATGAAAGTAAAATATAACTAACAAACTTACTAACTAACCATAAAGTCGTCTCACCGAAGGAGAAGGCAGAAAGAATGGACTGCCACACTTTTATTTCCTGACATATTACTCCTCGCGCTTCCTCAACAATTATACATCGTGTCATACACGCACGTCTATTTCTCCGACTCCTCACTTGGTCGACATTCAATTTTTGAATTATTTGATCGTGTATCGGTTTTGACTTATGACTTATGAAATATCCAATAAATAAAATGTAACGTTATGTTTATTTATCCTAAATATGGCCGAGCATCCTGTTTATACAAATGTATGTAAAAAGCGACCTTTGCCTTAAGTATGTGTATAAAAAACAACGTAAAACCTAAGGGCGTGTTCTGGTTTATGTAACATAAAAGAAAGAGGGCAAAGCATGTAAACTATCATGTTGAAATAACAATTCCCATACAAAATTTTCTAGAAAACCTGTGGTCGAGATCAGAAGGTGGCTGGTACTTGTTACTTGTAACAGCTTTCAATTAGTAAAACATTTTTAAAATAAATGTGGATGAAGTATGTGGATCAAGGCATCTAATGAGTACAGGTAAAATATTATACACGTACAACATACATATTACCAGGAACGCAGAACAAGAAACAACGTTTCGGCAGCTCGCTGCCCAGAATATGGTAGCGAGCTGCCGAAACCAGTCGAAGACACGAACATTAGTAGATTTTAACTAAAAAAAATACATTATTACAGTATTTCCTTAATTTTTTTTGTGTATTATGTATGTTATAATTGAGATGCTTCTTCTTCTTTTACTTTTTTGCATTTATTCCTTCATACGATATTTCTGTGTATTCAAACTTTTATATTATCATAATTGACATTTCATCATTAGTAACAACCCTTTCATTCCCACTGCATTCACTTCTAATATCTAGATTTTCACTCAATTATTCACAATTGTTTTATCACTATATCACGATTTACCACATTTCAGTTGTTTTTTCTTCATTTTTTTCTCTTTTCCACCTCATTTATTTTGCTTGTATTCCTCTTTTGCGGTAACACGTTTTATGTTCTTGCAAAAGTATCGGTACAAAAGCACCAGTGTGTAATGTCATTTAATAACAATGACCTAAATTTTCATTTTCTTTCTATTGGCATATATTGTGTTACTTACGAATTTCTTAGATGATAATTCTTAAAAACTTTAGATTTTTTTCCTTGATCCTCGTCAAGTATGTGCCACACTGTATATACGAGTCTACTTGAACAGGGAAGATGTACATTTACAAGTTAACCGTTAATCATCTAACTGTTTCTCGTCACGGAACATTAAACCTTTCCAGAATTTTTAATGGACATCCTTTTAGGTTAATAGACTTGTACTGTTAAGGGCGCAAATTGTATTTAAAAGTTTTAAGATGTTTAATGCTCACAGTAATAAATTTCGATGCTTAAGAATTTTATTGGGAGAGACAGCTATTTTCAACTGTTTTCTTCGCTATTTTCAACTGTTTTCTTCATTATTTTGTTTCAAAGTAATACCAAGTAAAGCTAATTATTTTATTTGTTGTTTTATTCAAAAACACATAGCAAAAGCGTTTTTGTTAATTGGAAATAAAATGATTACACATCTGATTAGTGAATCCTGCTGATTAAAGCTTTATGCTATAAGCAAATTGATAATTCGTGAATACTTTATTTCTGATGAAATAGAGTTCACATGCTTTATCAAATTTGTTATATTGATATTAACTGAGAGATTATATTAATATTTTACTCTTGAACGTTTATTTTGTGAGGAATAAATATTAATGTTGTTAATCTCATCTTGTCCAGAATATCTAAATATAGTATTAATTATCTATGGTGAAAAACCATCTTAAAAACTTGATTCAAAAATTTTTTTTAGAGTGACAGGTTTTGCGTTGCTTGATAATTATTTTACAAAATTATCAGATGAAGCATTCTGCTCCGGACTAGGCATGTTTGATTAAAACATTTAATAAATTTATATTAACCGCGAAATTGTAAATATATTTGACGCCAACTAGTTTCGCTTGTACACAAACTTCTTCGGAAAATATAAAAACTGGCATGAGTATCAAAAAACCATAATCCAAGTTTCTACAGGGCAAACATGCAAAAATATAAAAACTGTTTCTCGTTAACACTACCAGTTTGTATTATATATTACCCTAATAATGATTGAGTATAAGCGAAACCAGTTTACCTTCAATATAATAACAATTCCGTGTTTAATCTACAAAACGTTCGTACATTTTATTTTCACAATCCTTTTTTGCACTTTTCATTAAATGTTTTTATTTGAAATTTCTTGGTAAAATTTCATTATAAATTATGAAAGTAAAAAATAAGGGATTTTTTTATGTTTATTTAAATTCTACTTACGTTCGTGGCTTCGACCAGTTTCAGAAGCATGTATCTTAATTATGAATTTTACTATTAAATAAAAATTTAACAAATGTAACTTCTAAACTGAAATAAGGCTTCTGTGTCCTGAAACATGCTGTGAAAAGAGCAAAAATGTGTTGTGAAAATAGTTATTCAAATATAAATCCACAACACAAAGTTATAAAGTTATTCAAATATGAATCCACAGCACAAAGTGATGGTGAACTGAAAAGAATCGTTAATTTTATTGTTTATATTATATTTATTGTTGTATGTGTTACGTGACATTTTATAATCCCTAAGCTGGGAAAAACATCGCAATTCGTAGCATAAAACTTTTATGAAACTTTATATTCAGTCTATTTTAATACCAAGTTTTATTTTAAAACCAAACATTAATTTAAACTGAGCAGATTTTTATAAAATCAGGCCTTCTGTCACTAAAGTATTCTTAGTTTAAGGCCGTCATGCAAATATTCCGCTGCGGATATAATGTGGAAAATTTAAATTAATGACACAATTTGACTCGCGTTAACAGTTGATATGAAAAAGTTTTTCTCTTTCATTATTTCAGTTTCATTTCACAAAGACTGTGTTTTTCTGTCAACCGTGTCACTATCATAAATAAAGACTTTATTTTCCGCTTTTCATTAAAAATAAAAGTGAAACGCTCCCTGAATTTCAGCTGAAACGTACTAACGTGACAGTAGTAAAGTACTCGTACTTACGAGGTTTGGATAAATATGTCGGAAAACATAAATATTGCCGTTACACTGTGTCAAATATATGACGTGAATTGAGAAATTTGTAGCTTCCGGGTCCGGCTTTAAAAATGTTTGGTTTTTAAGTAAAATGCCGTAAGTCCGATTTTGATACAAAATTGAATGTTTAAATTTGAATCACTGTTATTACGTATCACAATTTATTCATGTGAGTTTGTCGCGACAGATTTTTCACCAAAATGTGCGGGCATCACACCAGGAATTACAAACCACTGTTGTTTGTAACATCTGATGATTACAACATAAGTTGACGAAACTTATAAATAAATTGTGACCCGTCATAACAGTGTTTCAAATTTAATCATTTTGTAATGTTACAGTATAGAAATGTTTCGGCGAAAACCATGGACATTTTATTTAATTCGTTCAAAATACACACATACGAGTACACCTGTACATATTAATTTTGTTAAATTTATCTATCCATATTATAAAGCTTTCTAAAAGATGTTTAAGCTGTAAGTTTATAAGGTACAAGTTGTGAGCTTTATAAATTAGAAAACCGAAAAGTTAATTTTTAAAGTTATTTAACATCTTATCATTTTACTTTATTATTGTCTAAACAAACTAACTGACCATCCGACCGTCTCTCCGAAGGAAAAGGCAGAAAATTTATGCGGTCATGCACGTACGTTGATTTCTCCAACTCCCTTAATGTATCAGACATTTAATATTTGATTGATTTGATCGTTTCACGTTTTCCTCTAAATAATATTTATGTGTATTGTTTTTTCAATAAATCTAATATAAATCTAATAAAAATATAATATCTAATAAAAAGTGTTGTTTTGGTCATAACGCTCTTTACTTTAGAGCTATCGAAATATTTTTCAATAGGTGGATTCTCGACCTCCGGAAGGATCTGGAGTATTATCGGGCTTTGGTTATTATTAATTTGGTACTTTTTACAATATTCAGTAATCTGATTACCGATTTTTATCGACGGCGATAAATTTCTCCCACAAAATCCATTCAAAGATACGTTTGTAGTATATATTCACACCTTTACAAGGCCGTATTGTATGATCTGATGTGACCAATAATAAACGAGATATACTTAGTTGAAAAAAAGGGCGCGAAATACGAAGTTACTTTTTCCCCAACCTAATATCAAATCAAATGTCACGCGTATCCTTAAATGAAGAAAAAATACATTTTTCAAACAGAATAGTGATAGGCGCCAAAGAAATATTATTTTTTAAGTTTTTGGAACAAAATCACTATATTTATTTTTTTCGTCCAATGTCGACATTTGTTCCAGCTAAATGCGTCAAACTATAATATTAAGAGACTTTTTTCATTATAATTATTTTAAAACGAGCACCTTAGTATAGGGTTAGTTTTTCTTGACGTAGATGTAATGAAAGCCTCTGATGAAACTCTTCCTTTTTGTATTCTAAATTATGTCTATACTATAATTTATTCGCTTTGAACCCAATTTTTTTAATGAATTTTAATTTTTTAAACGAATAATATCTTGAAATCGTTTTCAAAAGTAAATCTTCTTTTATAGTGAATTTTCATTTTTTGAACGAATTATATCTTGGAATCGGTTTCAAAAGTTAAATATCAATTAGAATGAAAACTTATGTTTTCAACAAATTTTATTGCATTTTATAGGAATGCAAAGGCTATTTCATAAACACTTGATTATGCCTTAGCAAGGCGAAACAAGTCATTTCTATAAAATGTAATGAAACTTCTAGAAAACGGTTGTTTTCATTTCTATTAATTATTTAACATAAGGTTTTACATCATTGTTTGAAAAATTAAAAAGTAGGCATATTTTATATCAACGATTTAATTTGAAAGACCTTTTTTTAAGTTTAGAATGCCAAAAACTTATATTATTACTATTAATCATGTTTGATATTAACGAATTACGACATTACAGGCTGTTTTCGTAACCTTCTAAAGTTGTATTTGATGTAATTAGGAATATTCAAGTTTCAAAAGAGTTATAAAAAATATGTTTTAACTTTGAATCAAAGATTTTCCTTTCATATAAAAAGGTGGGAATATTCATTTTCAAGAGCACGCACACTGAACATAAAGCATCCAATCCTCGTGTATATAAAAGAAAAAATAACGGTTATATAATTTGGACCGTAATTTTCAAAATAAGGGTAATTTTCGCGTTGAGTTCGTGTAGTTCACTTCCGTTGGCAATGAACATTCAGTAGCCCAGTTTTGGCGCCAAATGCGGTATTTCGGCGAGGAAACCGGGAGACACGGGGAGTCCCTAGAGGATAACCTGTAATTTGAAAACTGAGGAAGCCTTTGGCGATACTGGCACTAGCAGGAGCGGTACGTTATTCAATTATAAACAATTAGTCATCCCCAGGAACTAATTTCACTACAAGGTGATTTATTAGATACGAGTAATGTGAATCATCCCTGTTAATAGAAATTAAGACAATTATCAGTTAGGTACTCTTAAGCTTTATGAAAAATATGATTTGCAGCTTCTTGCAATTTTTAAGCAATTATATCATTACAATATTTCAAAATTACCTCATTTCATTTCAACACATTTTAGCAGATATTTCATAACACAAACAAGGTGGAGAATTTTTAAAACGTACAATAGTGAAATTTTAAATATGAATTATGTGATTTCGATTTCGAAAAATACTACAATTAGGTACCTATTTTTTTCTTGAACAATGATGTTAAATTTAAAGAAATAATGTTATACCCAACTACCTCTCCTGGAAAACAGCGTAATGGTTAGTTAGTTAGTTATCAAAACTGGACGAAACATTAAAAAAAGAAACATTTCAATATAACAACGACAAAAATTCATTATAAAAATAAATAATACAACAACAAACTATCACGCCGTTTTCCCGAAGGGGTGGGCAGAGAGAATGGACCACCACACAATCTATCCTGACACACCTCTCTGGCTTCCAACAGATTCATACAGCGAATCATACGCGCACGTCGATTCTTCTGACTTCTAACAAAGAATTTTAAAAGAGTATTATAAGAAATTACGAACCAACCCTGTACTTTGGAACACCTTTGCAGTATGGAATGATCGTGTTATTTGAGATGTTTGCTATTCAGCCTAGTGGAGCGGGATATACTGATAAAAGATAACGAAGAATACACAATATTTGCTTTGAAATATTTTCTCTTACAATGCGCGACTTACGCGACACGCCGTAAGTATATTAGACGGCTTGTGTTGGTATCAATGGTGACGTTTTTCTACGTAAGCACGTTAATAGGAAAAATACCGCCTCACGTACGACTATATGTTATAACAACATTTTGTTGAAAACATACTTATACGAGGGCTGCCTTTTAAGTTTTTACAAAAAGTGAAACAGAAACAAACAAGTTTGAAACTAAGTGTTTTATTGCTTTTCGAAATAATTTCTTCGAAACATTTTTGAATACGTTCAAACCAATTTTGGAAACATTTTCTCCACTCTAAAGCTGATATTGTAGAAACATGGTTTTGAAAGTCTTTAACAGCTTCTTGAGGTGATGAAAATCGCTGTCCGCGCATCTTTTGTTTGACAGTAGGGAAAAGAAAAAGTCATTAGGCAATAAATCAGGTGAATATGGGAAATGAGACATTAATTCGATGTTTTTCTCCTTCAAATATTCAGTTGTTTGACGTGCTTTATGGGAGCTGGCATTGTCGTGATGAAGAATGATGCGACGTTTTTTGATGTTTTTCCTTAGTTCATCGAAGACCCTTGGCAAACAAATTGTTGTGTACCATTCGGCATTAACAGTTCTTTGATCCTCTAAAGGAAGGGTTGCGACGTGTCCAGTACAACCGAAGAAACAAGCGATCATTTTCTTGGAGGTGCTCCGTGAACGAACAACTTTATTGGGATTGGGTTCATCGGCAAACACCCTAACAGTATACTGTTGTATGTTTTCAGGTTCATACGAATATATCCAAGTTTCATGTCCTGTAACAATGTTGTGTACGGATTTTGAACCTTTTTTGGTCGAATTTTTTCAACATTTCGTCACATCAATCAACACGAGCTATTTTTTCGTTTCGGTCAAATTATGCAGAAGCCATCTGGAAAAAATCTTTCTCATACCTAAAAGCTCATGCAAAATCAATTGTATTGCAGTTTGCGATATGCCAAGAGTAGCTTCTATCTGTCTGTAAGTCACATGCCGATCTTCTTTAATCATAATGCGCACAGCATCGATGTTTATCGGAATGACAACCGATTTTGGCCGACCTTCTCGTCATTCATCACTGACGGATGCACGACCACGACAAAATTCTGCAAACCAATTGCAAACAATCTTCTCTGCTGATGCTTCATTACCAAAAGTTGCACGAAGCGATTCCATGCATTGTTGTCGAGTAAGGCCTTTTTTAAAATCATAAAAAATCATCCAACACCTTCACGAGTGATCTCCATTTTCGCACAAACTTGCTTCTTTTAAACGTTCACTTTCAACAACCTAATCGGTCAATTGCTATGTTGCCACTGGCTTCCCAATAACAAACGTCAATGTTCATAAATACAGTAATGCCACAACTCACTAACGCCATCTACTGCGCGATTGTAAAAACATAATAGGCAACCTATGTATACGAATATTTATTTGATGTTATTACTCCGAGTCTGAAGAAGTGAAACATTAAGACGCAACAGTTATAACAGAAATCTCTTTTTTTTAACAAACTAAGCATCATGTTTCCCAGATGGGTAAGCAGTGAAGAAAGATCGTGACACTCTTTTTACTCGAGATTCATAGAATCATCAACATTTTCATAGCGTTTATTACTTCTCCTAGATTTTAACTCTTAGCCTCATCAAATTTTAAATTGGCCAAATTTAAATAAAAATGTTGTAAATTGTAATTTCTTGATAAAAGTTCAATATACATAATGAAAACAAATTTGTTATTTTAACCGCTCTATGCATATGAACGTACGTGATACACACACTTTGACTACCATTCTGCGCTATCCCGTAATACGTACGCGCTTGAAAAAAAGTTATGTACCTAAAATGTACAAGCCGTTAGTGATACGTGCGTGTGCCAACAGCACTTGAGTACAAGTCTTCACAAGTATGATAGTTTTACATGGGGCAGGCGAAGTGTGAGGTCGAGTTTTTGACATTTCATAATTTAAAAAAATTCAATTAATATATAATTAAATTTAATTAATTTAAAAGCCTGATTTTTTAGCATGTTTCTCGGAAAGTTACCTGGAGGTAGGGCGGTATAAGAAATATTTACAATGAGCATTTAGTTTTATTTTACTTGACTTTATTGAAAGTAAGGGTGATAACACTGTGGAACTATATTGTTATAACCTTGAAATTGAAAAAACTACGCAGTTAATGTTCCACTTTGATTTTTAAAATATGTTTATAAAATTAAAATTTTAACTACGATATTCATCCTCATGTTTTAATATATAATCGAGGATATATACAAGTACATAATATTTTTACACATGAGGATGGAGGACACCTCCGAAACATGTCGTGGTTATTATTTATAAAAATATTTAATAAATTTATGTGAAATACATACTGTTTTTTCAATTCTAATGTTAATTCCACTTGATTTTATGGCTTCGATTTTTCGTCAATCTTCCAAAATCAATCGAATCCATAAAACCAAGAGGAATTAAACAAAATATACATAACAAATATTAAGATATGAAGACCAAGAAAAACGTGTCGCGATAAAATAAATCAAATATTAAATGTCAGCCACGCGAGGAATCGGATATATATCGACGTGCTTGCATGAGAAAGAAATATGTCAAGAATAACAGTTTGGCGATCCATTATTTCTGCCTACCCCTTCGCGGAGACGGTGTGATAGTTAGTAATCGAGTTTTTACATTACAAAAGATTTTTCATTAAATATTTGTTTTCACTGGCCAAGATTATTTGTTTTGAATTTTCTATGAATGAGAAACCCTAATCCCTTTTTAATGTTAATTGCCTCGAAATGTTTCGAAGAAATTTTCCTTCATAATAAGAAGTATTTTTTTTTTTTATAATAATTTTTTTTTTATTCTATATAAAAGATATTTACAGAGCCGATAATTCGAGGCACGAGTGCCTTCAAAATATATCAAGAAAAGATTCTCATAAATGAAATTTACAGTGTTTTCTTCTTCCTCTTCTTTGTGTAGGCCTTTTGTTTCTTAAGAGTGGTTTGCTTCCTGCGAAGTCACATGTTACAAAAAACTTATATAACTATTAAAAGTTGTGTAACGTAATAACATTGTTTCAAATTTACAAATAATTTTAATTTAGCTGCTTGTTAATGATTTTTTCAAAAAATGAATTATATTAATTTTATAATTAAAAATGAAATATTTCAAGTGACAGACTGTGTGTCAATGGTTAAGAAAAATATTAAAGCTTTTACTAAACAAACAACACTTTGCATGATTTGGACTCACTTTAAAAAAAAGATTTTTAGAACTTTTCTTTTGAAAATAATTTATTTCAAACTTTAAAAACTTCTCAAATGACTTTCGTATTAACACTACTTTAAAGTATGTAAATTTTGTCGGTAAGATGAGACACTTCCTGTAAAAACACACCCCTTGTTTCTGAATTACAAAGATAAGGAAAAACTTTCATAAATTTCTACTAAATCAGAGATCGTCAACTATTAGCATATATTTTAATTCCCGTTTGAATAGTTTAATCATGATATGAATATTAATTAAGCAAATTGAATGAAAATAAATAAATTAATAAAAGTATATACAATTCTATTCTTTTTAATTTTGCTAAAAAATATCTGTAGTGTAATAAGTCACTCAAATTTTCTTCTTATCGTAGATCTTGCGATCTGTTTGTACAGGATATCATGTGATGGAGACGACAAGCCTTCTCTCTATCTCTTTGATGGTCGTCCTAGTGGTCGACCTCCATCCTCTCAATGTGGTCCCTCCAGAATCGTCTTCTCTGTCTACTCCATTGCACTTATCTTAAAAAATATATTTTTCAAAATATAAAATATTAACCTATTAACTTCTAATTATTGTTGTCACATTGGAATATGGTATTTGATAATATGTCATATGGTCGCATATGATGAACAATAAATTAGAAAAAATATTTGGTTCCTGGATTTTGTGATAAATAATTTTGTTAATTTATGGTGTCGAAAACAATGATGTAAAACTCCATATTAAATAATTAAACGAATAAAAACTACGTTTGCTAGAAGGAAACACGGTATGGTTATTATACAATAATTGATTCCAACAACTAGTTTCGCTTGTACCCAAGCTTTATAAAGGTGATATTTTAACATTGTACCACATTTACCTCGGTCTTCCTCTATCTCATGTTCAATTAACACGTTAACATGTACTTTCTTCGCTATTCTTTCTTCATTAATTATTTGATGTATCTAAACCATCTTAAAGACCGTTTCACTATTTTGTTCATATCAATATCATTCGCACTGCATTCACTTTTAATATTTGCACTATTAACTAATCGCACTCTATCGTATTCAGATTTATTACGCATTTTTCTAAGACATCTCATTTTTAATGCATTAATACTAATTTAATCTTTATTTGGCTTGTTCTATGATTCACATCCTTAAATGAAAGTCCGTTAAAGAACACCATTGTGCACGGTTATCAAAGCTTTTTTGGATACAAAGTGAATGGATGCACTTACAGTATAATGACAGTATATTTGTGATGATAATTTTAAGTGCACCATTCACTTTGTTGCCTTTAAACCCTTCTTACAAATATATCACTTGTTCCAGACTTTAACCACTCAAGTTTATATTACAGACTGTCTTGATTTCTACTTTTTTCAATTAGTGAAAATATTTGTGTGCAATTTTTTTTTTTTAATAATTTTTAACGTGTTCCACAGGTTGACGACACTTATTCTAACGCAACCCTTCCGCAAATATTTTTTAAACTACAGTAATAAATAACAACTTTGTTTCTTTATGAAAATGTTCAGGTAGTGCGTCGTTCCGGTCAGGATCTGCTTTCGAGGATTCTCCGAGAATTGTTTTTAAATTTTGAAGTTGATTACTCGACTTTTGTTTGCGTTTTTAAAACTACAATGGAAATTTTATTAGCTTAATAGTTCTAAACTGTAATAAACTGTTCCATTTAAAATGTTCTATTGATGTTGTTTTAATTAAAAACGGTAGTATTTTTGGAACAAGTTGCTTGTTAAATTAATTAAAAAATTAACTCACTCCTCTTGATCAAATATCATTGAATTTCTTCTATATTCGCCTTCGTTTTTTGGTGTGGATTCATATTTGAATAAATATAACTGAACTTCGTATTTTTACAATATTTTTCGCAGAAATGTTTCGGTTGTGTAAAATTTGAACATCGTTTAAATTTGTACATCGACAAAGTTTGGGTTGTGACCCAAATCCAATCGACAAAGGTTGGGTCACACCCAAAACATGTGTTTGAAAAGTGTAATAAAGTGTTGTAAAAATACGAAGTATTGTTATATTTATTCTTTTCAAATATTTGTATTATGTAAAAATGATTTGTTTTATGAAAGAAAAAATATTCATGGAATTTAAAATATCACTCGATTTATTGTCTAAGGACGCTTACGTTTTTATTCTTATCAAGGGTATTTGGGTCAATCCTAGGGATGATCTGGATTCTCTTTTCGTAATAATGAGCAGGAATCGGAATTTGTATATTTATTTTTAACCCAGATTTTTTAATTTCTCTGTAACGATATCAACGGGATCAGTAGAAGAGGAAAACCGAAGAAAATGTGGCACGATCAAATCAATCGGATATTAAATATCAGCCACGTAAGGAGTCGGAAAAATGGACGTGCATGCATGACACGATGTATGAATGTTGAAGACGCGAGAGAGTTTTGTCAGGAACGAATAATGTGGCGGTCCATTTTTTCTGCCTACTCCTTCGGGGAGACGACGTTATAGTTAGATTGTTTGTTATTCAAATTTGTAAATGTTGCATGAATTTAATTATACTAAATGAAAATAGTGATGTTAATTTATAAAAACATAATGTTACAATTTTCTACACAAGGGTACATACAATGTTTTTGTTAAATATCCAAACAAATTAAATAACTAACTCACCATCACGCCGTTTCTCACACATTTGAAATAATAATATGGTTATTTCATGTTTTTGACATAATTCTCGCGCCTCCTCTACATTCACATGTCGTGACATGCACGCTCGTTGATTGTTCCTACTTCGAACATGACTGTCCTTTAGTAACAGATAAATGTAGTAATGCCATGTCTTCCTTGGCCTTTCTTCACTTCTTTTTTTCCATTCATACTACTAGTATATATCTTTTAACCATTCTTCCATCATCGATTCGTTTCATATGTCTAAAAAATCTTAGTGAGTCTTTCTGAATTTTATTTTGGACGCACTCGTCTGCCTTAAATTCCTTTCCTACGATATTATAAGATATTATACATAAATTTTATATCCGCCAATTCTTCTTGGTGACATAATTTCTACGGCATTTATCCTACTTTCATCCTTCTTTTGCTAACTTCAAGTTACACTTACATATATGAAGGTCGGCACTAGAACTCCATTGTGCATGTCATCTTTATTTCAGTCGATATATTTCTATTTCCATCTCTTGTAAACATACTTCTCAGATAAATAAATTCGGTATCTTGCTCTTATTTCTCACCGTTCGCACTTATGTCACAATCCGTCATAAATGCTTCCTTTTCAAATACCATAACTTAAGTCTCATCACTATGTCACATTTATTGCATACTTCGTACATTCTTGGTACTAGGACTTGTAGATCAGCCATACTTTCATAGATTAAAACAGTTCATTTTAGCACCAACGTTAAGTGCAATAGATATTAAGCGTGTGGTTCAGACATTTAGTGCAATATATAATATTAAGTGTTTGGGTTTATTATATTTTAAAACACCGAGAAAGGACTGAAAATTAATGGCTTTGTGATAAACAATATAAGATATGCCGACGACACTGTTTTATTAGCTGAAAGTGTCAGCGATCTTCAGGACCTCCTAAATCTTGTTGATGAGTCCGGTGAAAGATTGGGGCTAACAATAAATGTCAGCAAAACCAAATGGATGACATTCGGACGGTTTGACTACAGTGGGTCAGTATTGCATTTGAACGGCCGTAACGTTGAAAGGGTGGAAAATTTTATATACCTCGGTAGCATACTAACGCAATCTCTTGACCCAGATGTAGAGATAAAATGCAGAATTGAGACGGCAAGAGCTACGTTTAATAAAATGAAATCACTCTTCTGCAATGATAACGTAAACTTGAAGCTCCGCCAGAGAATGATCAAATGCTATGTGTGGTCTGTTTTATTATACGGGTGTGAAACTTGGACCCTGAAAGTTAACTCAATGAACAGACTGGAAGCATTTGAAATGTGGCTCCATCTCCGAATGCTCAGAGTTGTTCCCTGGACAGATATGGTTACCAATACTGAGGCGAGCTAGAGTTGACAGTGAGAGCTTTCGAAACATGTCGAGAAAAATAAACTCAAAAGTGGAAAAAACAGTGTTTTAATGTTTAAAAATTCGGCATTATGAATTTCCACGGTGTTTTTTTTTTTTTTTTTACGTATACAACAGGTCGCTTGAACCCAATTACAGTATACAATTTGTTTAAGCTGATATATTGATTCTCGTGACATGTGACAGGTAGCCAATCTATCGCCATTTTATTGTCACGAGAATACTATGCCAAACCAAAGACAGTGTGACAATCACACTGCCATCGCCGGGAATCGAACCCAGAACCTTCGGAATGGGAATCAGAGCTCTTACCACTCTGCCACGAAGATCGTCGTTAATGCGTTAATGTCTTATTAGCAATGTTCGAAGTAGTAACAATTGACGAGCGTGCATGTTACGATGTGTGATTGTAAAAGAGGACCGAGAATAATGTCAGGGTAGAAAAATGTGGCGATCCATCCCCTCTGTCTACCCCTCCGGAGTACGGCGTGATAGTTAGCTAGTTAGTCAGTTGGTTATTTAATGACTTAAATTTATCTAAAATTCATATTTATTGCACTAAATTGTGTCTAGGTATTCCTACTCACATTGTATGGTCGAACTTATATTTTTACAAATGGAAACGGAGCGAGTAAGATAAATTAATCATTTCATTCACGATTCCCATAGTGGAACAGTTTGGAATCAATATCAAATTACTTGCCCCAGAGGAGGCATCAACAAAACAAATCTAAATCCCGTCCGCCCGAAGATGACGGGTAGGCGATGCCATTAATGGAAGTTCATTACCACAATTGAAAGGACGCCATAAATTTGATTACTTGTTCAGATAAATCGTGATTTAACGATTGTGTTACGTAAATTGGACACGCCACTATTATTTGCGGCAATCGGTTTCCAAGAATGAGCGGGAAATTAAAAAGGTTTTTTCTTTTACAGTGCTAACTCGTGGACTTTATCAGTATTAAATATTCAGAAGTGATAAAAAAGTATTTATATTGTAAAGCTATTCAACTACCCGGGAGAAAAATGCGCGTACTAACGCGTGAATGATATCGATTTTTTTTTTGTATATACAACAGGTCGTTTGAACCCAATTACTCTGTACAATTTGTTTTTAAAAATATAATTGAACACTTTTTTTCTTTTGTATTAACCACTTTATTTTGAGTAAGTTGGGCCAACCGGTTCTACTTTGTAGCGAACTTCTTCAAGGCTATACATAAACTAGTAAAATATATTTTATATTTAAATATGTCATCCCGCCAAGTAATGGCTTCGTATCAACATTTGTTTTAAGCTATTTATATTGAATCTCATGGCGTGATAGGTAGCTAATCTTACTAATAATGAATTCTATACCAGACCAAAGACAGTTTGCCAATCACAATGCAATCGAAGGAAATCAAGCCCGGAACCTGCATTGTGGCAGTTATAACTCTTGCCACTCAACTACGAAGGTTGTCCAAGAGTTTCATCCAAGTTGACGTCAAAGTTAAGTAAAGTTAAGAAAGTATACATTAACGGTGTGAATGTATAACGGAATCGTGGGATACCTAGGAAAACTTAGCATGACGTGATTAATCAAATTTTAAAGGTCGGCCATGTTAGATTTCGGAAGAATCGATGAGCGTGTATGAATGTGGAGGAAGCTAGAGAGGTATACAAGGATAGAGTGATATGGCAGTCCATTATCTTTGCCTACCACTACGGAGAAAAGGCATGATGGGTTGTTGTTGTAGTTGTAAACTACCAAAGTGTGTATTTACAATAATATTATTATTTTAATACCAAAACAAAACAAGTTTTCAATTTATCAAAGGTAAGAAAATTATACCATATTTATTTAGAAATGTTTTCATCCAAATTACCAAGTTTTCTCATTTATCTTAATGAATAGTTAGTTATTAAAATTAATAAGTGTATTATATTGTTTAAAGTACCATTTAAAAAAATATATATTATATTTCTAATGGAAAAACTGAGGTGTTAATACTAAAAATACAATTGTGTTTCGAAAGATTTATTTGCACACAAAGAACATCACCAGCTGTCTCTGCACACGAGTGATTTATGAGCCATGAAAACATATTTTAACGAGTAAGCGTAAACTCGATTAAAGGAATTGAAAGAAGAAGAAATTTTGAATGAAAAATGGCTACCGCAAGGTGACGGATTCGATTTGTATTCGAACTTGTTTTTTTCGGGAATAATTTATAAAGATAGATTCTTATGATTCTGTGATTACTATCAAAAGATTTATCTCGAGGGCAGGATTTCGTTTTATGCTTACTTTAAAGGAAAGTAAATTAAACAATAGTTTAAGTGTATCTGAAAATTAAAACATATTTTTAAAACATTCTGTTTAAATTTTACACTTAGAAAAGGCGTCTGTGGTCATGTTTGTAAAAAGTGTTGAAAAAATGTGAAAATACAATGTTTTAAAAAATATATTCAAATCAACAATACAAAGAGATGGTGAATACATAATAACTATCTGATGGTGTTAATGCCTAAAAAGCTTAAAAACCAGTATTGAATGTCGGCGTGAATAAATCAAATATTTAATGTCGGTCTCGTTAAGAGTCGGAGAAATCGACGCGCATGCATGACACGATGTATGAATGTTGAGGAAGCGAGAGAAATACGTTCAAAGAAAGTATTTTACCTTTCTGTCTACCCCTTCGGAGAGACAGCGTGATGGTTAGTTAGTTAGTGTTAAAGCTAATTTATTACATTAAACGAAAGAGGGGTAATTTATATTGTTATAATATTGTTTATATGTATGAAAGTTGAGAAATTAATGTTTCTATATGTATTTGTCTATTATATATGTACATATATAAAAGTTTCTACCCTTTTGCATGGAAGCAAAGATTGGAATTGGCAAAATATAATTAAAGTAGGATGAATCTCTAGAAATAAGATAGCTGCGGAAAAGCTATTAATATTAAAATACCGAATTACAAAATAAGGAGAGAATGAAAGGCACATGATTTGTATCCTTAATAAAAAGGATTACTTAGTTTATTTGGATTAAAGTAAATGGATGAGAAAGTAATGATTAGACAATTAATAAAAGTGCGATCACAATCGAAATTCGAAGTCGGAAAAATCGACGATCGTGAATCGAATCGAATCGTTATGGACGAAATAGCTGATGGTTAGTAAGCTTGTTAGTTAGGTTATATAGTCGTATATTTTATATGAACATGGTATATCAACTTTTCAAATCATAAACAAAGTAAGAAAATATTTAATAAATACGAGTTGTTTTCTGTTCTCCTGTTTTTCGCCAAAAAATATAGAAAATTATGACCACTTACTGTCGTTTTCCCAGCTCCCCAAATCATAATCTTTTTCTTATGGGTATATCACGCAGCGTTAATGAGACGTAAAGAAGCCACAGTGAGACCATACTACAATGAAGATTTTGCTCATTAAGATTGTGTCTGCGTAGGATATTAAGCCCTGTTTTTATAAGAAATCTTAAAACCTCTCAGATAACAGTTTTGTTCTATAAATTCATATAAAATGTAACTATATAAATTCCTAATATTGTGGTGTTTATTACAATAATATACATTAAACAATTTTATTAATGTGGTAGGTTTAAAATTACTTATTATTGTTCTATTTTTACGCCCAGTTATATAAAATTTATTAGGTTGATTTCGCATGAATAATTTTGTTTTATAATGGAGTGTAACTTTTGGCATGATTGAATCCTGGGTCGTTTTTTTATTTAAAATGTCTTAATCTTACTTACTTACTAACCATTACACCATCTCCCCGAAAAGGGAGGCAGAAACAATGAACCGCCATACTGTTCTCTCCTGACATAATTCTCTTACTTCCTCAACAATCTTACATCGTGTCATGCACGCACATTGATTTCTCCGACTCATCGCGTGGCTGATATATAAAATTTTATTTATTTGATCTTAATTGCCTTGTTTGATTATTCAAAAGAATTAATATTAATCAAAATATACAAATCGCACTATTATTTCTTGAGTGACTCGGGTCACAGTCACTTGATTCTCTAGTTTATTTAACCAACTAACCACCACGCCGTCTCCCCAGAGTGGTAGGCAGAAAGAATGGATCGTCACACTTTTCTATCCTGACATAATTCTCTAAATTCCTCTACATTCATACATCGTGTCATACTCGCACATCGATTTTTTCCGACTCCTTGCGTGACAGTGGCGTAGTTGATTTAATTTTGTATAACATGTTTATTTATGGAAACTTATATATGTATTATGAAGAATATGGCAACGAGCTGTCGGAACTGCCCGAAGCCATAAAATTAAATATATATTAAAAATATGTTCAAAATAAGTTTATTTAAATATATTTATAAATACTTTATTTATTGATCATCACCAAGTTAATGGTTTAAATACCTCCCAACTGGGGTAACCCGTTCCAGGGAGAATTGGAGAAGAAGATTAACATAGAAATAAAAACACATATTAGAAAATCAGAAAAAATACGTTGGGGAGAAAATAAAATGATTACATTTTTATTGACATTATAATATATCATTATTTCTAAAAAGGCGAATACAAGATATAAATTTGTGTTACTTTGAAAAATAATGTGCAATATACCTGTAATTATAGGGTTTTTTTGGGCTAAAATTTCCAGCTACGGCTACGAATCTGAGACTTTTCTGTTTTGTCATATAGAATGACAAATGCCAAGGGTCATCCAGACCGTAGTTAACTGACATGCTGCACTTATCCTACCATAGTTAAGGAAAAACAAAAATTTTCAGTATTTTAACCTTTAGCCGCAATGAAATGAGAAATTCAAAATCACAGCATTACCATTCTAGAAAACGTACAGTACAAAGTTTTATAATTACAATATGTAAACAGGTTATATAATTATATTATCTCTTAGACGAATGTGCAGATACTCTGTGTATGATAGAGTGTCGAATGAAAATATAAGAAGTGAATGCGGTGCGAATGATGGTGTCATGAACAAAATAATGAAAGGATCATTAAGATGATTTGGACATATGGAAAGAATGAATGAAGAACGAATGGTAAAAAAATTATATGTTAATGATGTAAATGGAACCAGAAATTAAGGAAGACCGAGGAAAACGTAGCACGATCAAATATTGAATGTCGGCCATGTGAGGAGTCAAAGAAATCGACGCGCGTGCATGACACGATGTATGAATGAAAGAAAATTGTGGCAGTCCGTTATTTCTGCCTACCCCTTCGGGGAGACGGCGTGATGGTTAGTTAGTTAGTTAGTTAGGTTTATATCTATTACATCACAATTAGTTGGACATTACTTTTTTTTCAACTATTTTTTATGAATTTACATAAATATAAAATAATAAACTGTTCAAACTTAAACACTGTTATGTACCTCAATTAATATTATTCACTTTTTGAGTGTCGCGTTCGCCAACCGTTGTTGGTTTGTTGTTGTTTGTAACGCCTTATGGCGAAACAGTGTTTAAAGTTTAACTGACTTACTAACTAACCAATAATAATTTCGTAAGAAAAGTGAAAGATAGATTGAGTGAGCGGGATGTAAGTGAGTTGAGTATTGACGAGACCTGGAAATACTTGAAGGAGAGTTTGTGTGAATCAGCGAAAGAATCGTGTGGTGTGTGTGTACAAGGAAGAAGGAAAGGGGATGCATGGTGGAATGATGACGTAAAGATTGCTGTTAAAGAGAAGAAAGATGCTTGGTTGAATATGTTGTCGATAAATAAGAATGACAGAGTTAAGTATGAAAGAGCAAAAGATTTGTATAAGGTATGCAAGAAGAGAGTGAAGTCGGTAGTGAAAGCGCGGAAAGAAAAGCTGAAGGAGGAAGAAGGGCTCAAAATGACAAACAACTTCCAAGCAAATTTAAAAATGTTTTGGAAAGAAGTTAAAAAAGCCCGAAATCCTCCTGATAGTGGATGTGTGAAAGCAATTTTAGACAACGAGGGAAGAATGTTAACGGAGAGTAAGATCATACAAGAAAGATGGATGGAATATTTTAAGGAGATGTATGGTGGTGATACAAGCGTGATCGAAAATATGACAGCTAGTGCGAGTGCGGGACCTATGAATGATAATATTGAAAAAATAAGTACGAATGAGATGAAAAGATCCGTGAGTGCAATGAAAAGTGGAAAAGCTGTTGGGTTTGATTGTATTGCCATAGACTTTATTAAAAGCGGTGGCGAAGTGGTTTCTACATGGTTATGTAAGTTATTTAACCAGTGCTTGGAGGAGGGATATACGCCGCTAGACTGGAGGAGAGCAGTAATTATGCCCCTGTACAAAGGAAAAGGATCGCGTATGGAATGTGGAAACCACAGAGCTATTAGTCTTTTGAGTGTCGTTGGTAAAGTCTATGGCAGAATTTTAATAGAAAGAGTAAGAAAATTGACGAGTGACAAAGTTTGGGATGTGCAAGGTGTCTTTATGAATGGCAGAGGATGTATGGATCAAATTTTTGGACTTCGTACATTGACAGAGAAGTTTCTGGCCAAAAATCGCAAACTTTTCTGTGCATTTGTCGACTTACAAAAAGCATATGATTACGTTAATAGAGAAAAGTTGTGGAAAATATTGTCTGAATATGGAATAAGTACAAAACTGATCACGGCCATTAAGTCGCTATACACGGAAAGCACTGCTAGTGTCAGAGTAAATGGAGATCTTACAGCCTGGTTTGATATCAATAAAGGTGTCAAACAAGGTTGCGTAATGTCCCCGTGGTTATTTAATCTGTATATGGACAATTGTATGAGAGAGCTGAAAGGGTTGGATGTAGGTGCCAAAATGAGCGGAGTGTCAGTAAGATGTCTCTTGTATGCGGATGACGCTGTCCTACTTGCTGACAACGAGCATGAACTACAAGTCCTGGTGAATTGTATGTATGAGGTATGCATGCGAAATGATCTGATGATGAATGTTAATAAGTCCAAGGTAATGATTTTTGAAAAGGAAGAAACCACGACAGTCTGCAACATTAGCGTGAATGGTGAAAACTTGGAGCAAGTAGTTGAGTTTGTGTATTTAGGTAGTATGTTTACAAGAGATGGGAGAGTGGAGAGGGATATTGAAAGAAGGGTTGGGGCAGGCAACAAAGTGAATGGTGCACTTAAAGTTGTCATCGCAAACAAAAACCTATCCAAAAAAGCTAGAATGGCAGTGCACAATGGTGTTCTTCTACCGACCCTTATGTATGGAAGCGAAGCATGGAACTGGCAAAGAAGGATGAAAGTAGAATAAATGCAGTAGAAATGAGATCTCTTAGACGAATGTGTGGATACTCTGTGTATGATAGAGTGTCGAATGAAAATATAAGAAGTGAATGCGGTGCGAATGATGGTGTCATGAACAAAATAATGAAAGGATCATTAAGATGGTTTGGACATATGGAAAGAATGAATGAAGAAAGAATGGTAAAAAAATTATATGTTAATGATGTAAATGGTACCAGAAATAGAGGAAGACCAAGGAAAACGTGGCACGATCAAATAAATCAAATATTGAATGTCGGCCATGTGAGGAGTCAGAGAAATCGACGCGCGTGCATGACACGATGTATGAATGTGAGGAATCGAGAGAAATATGTCAGGAAAGAAAAGTGTGGCAGTCCATTCTTTCTGCCTACCCCTTCGGGGAGACGGCGTGATGGTTAGTTAGTTAGTTTACTAACTAACCATCTCGCCGTTTCCCCGAAAGGGTAGGCAGAAAGAATGGACTGACACACTTTTACTGATGCGGCACTCCATCCATCTCTTTTCGCCCCGCGGGAGACGCGGTGTGATGGGTTGCAAACCTTATTATAAATTTTAATAGTAAATAATGTTGAAGTATCATACTGTTTCGGTCAAAACAATTGACTATTTAAAATAATAAATTATAATACTTTCTAAACTTCTTCTGAAAGTACCACGTCAGGTCCTCCCGACGTCGGCTATCACTCTGGCGTAGGCCTTTCAACAACTTCCCCACTCTCCGAATTCCGGTCCACTCTTTGATGTTTTCCAGACAGGACATCTGGGGCCTTCCCACACTGTGCCTGTCCTCAATCTTCCTTTTCACGATGGGGTGTAGACCGTATTTTTAGTTGCAGAGAATGTGTCCCAAATATGCCATTGTTCTATTCTTTATATTAGACAACAATTATATTTCTACTCTGGCTCTATGTTACACATCATTTTTGGTGACCACGTCACTCCATGGGATCCGTACATTCAGCGATGGAGACACTTTTTAAATGTTTCTATATGTTCAGTGTCCGGAGGGGATAAATCCGTGTTCCGAGACTGTGTTTTCTGTACTATGAGTGCGAATCTTTTTTTACCCCGAGCAGATTGGCTAGCCTAACTCAGTGACCCTCCTCCTTTCTCATCCAGGCTTGGGACTGGCAACGGCGGAGTTGATTTCCGACGAGATATGATTTCTGTGTCACAGATCGTCTGATCTATTAAAAGAAGAAGAAGAAGATATGTTCAGTGTTCTCAGTCAGTTAGCCTCAAAGTAAACAACTTTGAGGGTCCAGGTCTCCACTCCATAAGGTTATATGGACCAAATATAGCTCTATCCATTTTGCAACAGATAACTTAAAATACAGTTTTTTCTAAATAAATAAATAAATAAAAGTCTGTCATTTCATTTATTCCAATGACAATTTGAATAATTTCTTCAATATTATTTTTAAGTTCTTGCTGGTGTTGGTTTGTTTTAAGTGCCTAATTACTAATTTAAAAAAAACGGTTGATACGTCTAACATAAATTAAATAGACAATATGTGCACCATCTAAAAATAATATTATGTAATAATTAAATAAAACGATGTTTTTTAACTACTTCCCTATTTGTATTTATTTAGACAGCGACCGGTTTTGCCAGGCTCGCTGGCATCAACAGACTGGTCATGCCAGCGAGCCTGGCGAAACCGGTCGCTGTCTAAATAAAGACAAAAGTGGAAGTAGTTAAAAAAACATCGTTTTATTTAATTATTATTTAAAATGAACTTCCATCAAGAGATTTCAGTAAAATCATTTAATAATATATGTTATTTTCTTTTATATCATTGTACTTTATATTATTTGTTTTAGATTTATATTGTGGATGTTTTACGATCGAAGTGTGCGCGGGAGATGCCTATTGATGGCGATGAGGTTTGCAACCCATAACACCGCGTCTCCCGCGGGGCGAAAAGAGAAGGATGGTGTCTCGCATCGGTTAAAGTGTGATAGACCTATTGTTCTGCCTACCCTTTCGGGGAAACGGTGTGATGGTTAGTTAGTTAGTTAGTTAGTTTAAAAAAAAAAACATGACAACTAGGTTTAAATTTGATGTTCTTATATCGTTAAAATATTATTAAAGTACAATGGTTCTCGTAGTGATAAATGAATCTTGAACACATTGAATTAAGTGATATTTTTCAAACCAACCGTGTACGGGAGGCACATTGTCTCTTGTGAAGGGGTTTTATAATGTGGAGTAATAACCGTTAACGACTTCGGATGTGAAAAGGAAAACGACTTCGCTGCCAAGGAGATAATGTTTAAAAACACAAAAAATCCTCACTGCCCATTAGAACACAGAAAAAGAAGAGGTTTAGCAGTCCATTCATATTAATTAAATATAACTAATTAACTAACTAACTAAACATCACGCCGTCTCCCCGAAATGGTGGGCAGAAAGAATGGACTGTCACACTTTTACTGATGCGGCACTCCATCCTTCTTTTTTCGCCCCGCGGGAGACGCGGTGTGATGGGTTGCGAACCTCATCGCCACCAATAGGCATCTCCCGCGCACACTTCGATCGTCCAACACCCACAAAACAAATCTAAAACAAATAATATAAAATACAATGATATAAAATAAAATAACAAAATAAAAATAATCTAACACAAAATGTTATTTTTAGATGGTGCACATATTGTCTATTTAATTTATGTTCCACGTATCCACCGTTTTTTAAATTAGTACATAATGTAATAACGACCTTCGTGGCAGAGTGGTAAGAGCTCTGGCTTCCATATCGAAGGTCCCGGGTTCGATTCCCGGTGATGGCAGTGTGATTGTCACACTGTCTTCGGTCTGGTGTAGAATTCACGTGATAATAAAATGGCGATAGATTGGCTACCTATCACATGTCACGAGAATCAATATAATAGCTTAAAAAAAATTGTATACTGTAATTGGGTTCAAGCGACCTGTTGTATACATAAAAAAAAAAAAAACACATAATGTTTTTTCGATGCTGCACATGTTGACATGGACGATCCGGACTTTTGTACTTATTTAATTTATGTGATTATTATTATTTAATTTATGTATCATTAAATATCCAATTTAAATAACACATCATTCTAATTAACAAGCAATTGTCTGGATATATATATATTTTTTTTATAAACATACAATAGTTACATTGTATTCCCATGAGTAGAAAACTCATTATGGGACAGAAGGGATAAGTTACATATAAAATAATTATGGAATTTTACACGTATGAAATATGAACACAGTTCGAATACATGTTAAAAAGAAAATCCAAATAATATCACTGTTTTTCTAGTAGCATTCATATTCAATATCTATCCAAAATATACCTACACTTATTCTCACATACACATTCATAATAAAACACAGACACGTACATACACTTACATTTAAATGCATTATAATGCACTTACACACAAGTACATATCACGAAATTTCGTCAAATCACACCAAAATTACATTACAGAGAGATACCTAAGAGCATTACACTACAGAGAAATACATTACAGTGAAGTACATTACAAATAAGTACAACACTGAGAAGTATATTACAAAGAAATACCTGAAAGTATTACATTACAGAGATATAAATTACAGTGGAATACATTACAAAGAAGTACATTACAGAAATAAATTTATTGTAGAGAAATTACATTACAGAAAAGCGCATTACGGGGAAATATTACTTGTTACAGAGAGATTTATATAAATAATATAAATCTGCGATATAAATCTCTCATTAGCATTACAGAGAAAATATGTGCATATAAACAATATTAGAAACTTTAGATTAATCACTTTACACCCATTGAACTTACATATTTTACTGTTATCTGTACATTCACAATAAGAAGAGAGAGAAGGACAGAGCGACGGTATATAAGAGCGAAATGTCTCTATATTCTGTACCTGCATAGACATATCTACTTTCATATATACACAGATATCTTGTACACATACCAACATATATGTACAATATTGACACCACTTTAAACATATGTAATTTTTATAAGAACTGAAAATATATAAAAAAAAGGAAAATAACTCCTTATCGGTCCGTTTCATTCATACTCTTATGCACACATTCACAGATAAGTCGTGCGAGGGAGCAAAGTCACGAAAGAGAAGTAGATCACTGCTACCTTCAGAAATCATTGTAGATAAAGCTTGAAAAAATTACTTTTAAGTTTATCAGATTGAAGTTTTTGGTTCGACATCATTATTAAATCATTAGGGAGTTTATTAAATTCTGTAGAGGCTATAAATTGTAAGGATTTTACACCGAATCTAGTTGAATGCACCGCTGATATATGTATCTTATTCTGTGAGCGCGTATCATGTTGGTGTACGTCCGTATTGAATATTGGTCGAGTATTAGAGTGCGTTGATGACTTTATTATTTGTAGTATAGTTTTAGTGATCTCTAATTTTGGAAGGATTTGAAATGGAATTATTTTTGTCTGAGAATATAGGTCCCTAACATGAGTGTACCACGGTAGACGGAAAATATTTCTTACAGCCCGATTTTGGATCACCTGAATCTCAGAAGAATGATGGCAGTTTACCAACAAAACCAATAATGTGCGCTAAGTGTGATAGTCTGGTTCACCTGGGGGAAGTACTGTCGTTATTATAATTGAATATATATTTTTTTGTCATGCATCTTATGATTCTCGCTCTTTTTATTATTTCATTGTGTATAACTTATTATTGTGTACCTTTAACTTGTATCTTTAGTGTATTAGAATATAATTCTGTAATGCTTTGGATATATTTTAATAACTAAATGAAGTGAAATTAAAATTTTTAATTATTTAATTAAATTAGTAAGTTAGTTTTTCTTAAAATAAAAAAAATATTTCCAATTTAAAATTTTCAATATTTGTATTTTGATAGCAATTGGTTGAAAATTGCTTGACAGAAATTCAATTAGTTCATTAATAAATCTCCAAGAATACAGTTTACAAACTTGGGTATGTTATGTTTTCTCTGTGCTAGGAATATGATTAATGTTAACTGCATTCAGAGACGTTGAAACAAGTTTCTGAGATGAAATTCTTGGCTAATTGTTTTAATATGAAACTAAAATTATTCTAGAATTTGCTCAGTCAAAGTCACATTCACGCGAACTTAACAGAGGGTAAGTGTTATTAAATGAAATGTTTTCCTATTTATTCAATCACAAAATACAATATTTTACATAATTATCAAAAATTAAAAAGGTGTGTTATCTAGATATTCTATTTGCTGTTAAATTATAAAACATTGTTTATGTATCACATTTTTTTAATAAGAGCCTTTTCGTCAACCTATGTTGACATCATCAGGTGTTACAATAATTTATCAACTGTAAAAATAAAATTTTCGTATTTTTCGAACCTTTATGTGTATTTGTTCCAATGTCGATTTGAATATAATGCTGTAGTTGAGTTAGGTACCTAATTATATTCGATTAAAAGAACGGTTAGTTACTATTTATAGGGCAAAAAACTTTTTAGTGTGATAACTTATTGTTAAAATTTAGTAAGCGAAATCCGATGACAATTTTACTAACAAATATAATAGAGGTGGGGAAAAAACAATGTTCAGAAATCTTCTGCCTATAGATATAAAGCCTGCATTCTATAATATAAAACAAAAATCTTAAGACAAACGTAATAAATACACTAAAATGGGAATCTTTTAACGGTTTTCGCATATTCCCTCTATTTAACGGCTATTGAGGATACATTGCCGGCCCATTAAATATTATGCCATAAATGATTTGTTTCAGAATCTTAATACAAGTTTTTTTAGGATTATAGAATACCCATTTTACCGGGAACGGCAAAAGAAGGATAAAAGTAGAATAAATGCAATTTTTTTTTTTTTTTTAATTTTGGGATGTTTCATGTAAAAGTGAATTGTTTTGGTCAATTTGATTATTGACGCACTTTATAATAGTAAGTTGTGACACGAAATAAGTTTTTACTGTTTTGATGGGTTTTTTTAAACCCAATTGGGTTATATGGAAATATAGAGAATATGGTATGATAGAGTGTCGACTGAAAATATAAGATGTGAATGGGGTACGAATGATGGTATTATGAACAAAATAATGAAAGGATCATTAAAATGAGAAGAAAAATAAAGAATGGTAATGAAAGTATGTGTATGATGTAAATGGAACTAAAAATAGAGAAAAACCGAGGAAAACGTGGCACGATAAAATAATAAATCATATATTGAATGTCGGCCACGTGAGGAGTCAGACTCGATGTATGAATGTTGAGGAAGCGAGAGAAAGATGTCAGGAAAGAAAAGTGTGGATTTATTCTTTCTGCCTTTCCCTTCGGGGAGACGGCGTGATGATTAGTTAGTTAGTTAGTTAGCTATTTTACCGGGAGGGTTTGGTGTTTAGGTGGTAACTCAAAGTAGTCCCACAAAGCTGGCTGAATGCTGTACTGCAACTCAACCACTCTCGAAGGTTATAATATCACAATTTTATTATTTAATGTTGTATAATTAAATATGGGAAATCGGCAACTCTTAATATCAAAAATCTAAGTAGGATGCAATAAGAGTGACATTGAAAGTGCCTCAGTCTAAAGTGTTTGTATTTAAGAAGTAAGAATGTATGATAAATTATGTCATAAGTGCGAAGTGTGTGTGGTGAGAAATTGGAGGAAGTTTTCAAATTTATTAATCTGGAAAGTATGTTTACAAGATACGAAAAAATGTAGAAAGACATCGAAAGAAGAGTTGGTACTGGGAAAAAAATAGCTCTCTCATAGCCATCACTGTAAATATAAATATATCCACTATAGCAAGGATGGCAGTTATTGGAGTTCTAGTGCCAACTCTTATGTATGGAAGTGAAATCTGGAAATAGCAAAAGAAGGATAAAAGTTGGATAAATGCCGTAGAAATAAGGTCACTAAGAAAAATGTTTAGAAAAACAATATATGATGTAATACCTAACGGCGAAATAAGTGAAAATTTTAATCCAATTAATTAAAAAAATTCCAAAATTTTAAGTCAAATTAAAAAAAGCGTCTCTGATATGGGTTCCACATATGGAACGAATAGACGAGAGAAGAATGGTTAAACTATTGTATATAAGCAGTGTGAGTGAAAATCGAAGGAAAGCAGGGCATGACCAAATTAAACAAATACTTAGGCGGCCACATTCGAAGTCGGAAAAATCGACGCGCATGTATATTTCGATAAATGAATATATAGGAAGAAAGTCAAGATAGACCAGTATGGCGGTCCATACTCCCTGCCTACCCCTCCGGAGAAACAGCGTGATGGTTAGTTGGATCGTTTGTTATGATTAAGTGTCACGATAGCTGTTTCGCAATCCGAGGTTAACATCTTCAGGTGAAACAAAGATGATAAAAAATCTAATAACATAAACATAATCCTTTTTTTTATATTTAATTTTATTATTGTATTAAAATAAATTATAGAGTTACAAAAATTCTATTTGTGTCCTGAAATTTCAATTAAATCTTTGTTCGTTAAGAAATTTACTGACGTAGAAATGTAATAAGACTCGCAAGTAATGATAAATTTAACATCAAAGACAGCTTTGCAAGCTTTATCTTCACATATTCTACAACATAAGTGTTTAAACGGTAGACTACTTTTTACATAATACCAACGACCTGAGCTTAAAAAGCTATACGCAACTTTGAATCAGAAATCAAAATGACCAAAATTTTTATTAGAAAATTATATTATCATAAAAAATGTATATTTCCAAGTATTTTCTCAAGTTAAACAGATTAAAACATTGTCGACCTTCGTAGCAGAGTGGTAAGTCCTTTGACTGCCACATCAAAGGTTTGGTCCAGGGTTTGATTCCCGGCGATGGCAGTGTGATTGTCACACTTTCTTTGGTCTGGCAAAGAATTCACGTGACAATAAAATGGCGATAGATTAGCTACCTATCGCATGTCACGAGAATCACCATGATAGCTATATCCTTACATCGATTTGGCTCGCGCAGTTATGATGCGAATAAAGAGCGATTAAAAGAAAATATATTACCTATGATCTAATATACATAAAGTATGTATATTAGATCATAGGTCACAAACATACCTACAGTATGTATATAATAGAGTGTCAAATACATAAGAGTGTATCAGAAGTGAGACTAAAAGTGTTACGAAAAAATAATAAAATTGTCATTAAGATGATTTAGACAAATGGACAGAATAAACGTAGAAAGAAGGAACTAAATGATAATGATTTAAACGGAACAAAAAATACAGGAAAGGGAAGGAAATCGTGGCACAATCAAATTAATCAAATATTGAATGTCAACTACGTGAGGAGTGGGATAGTTAGTAAAATCGAGAAAACTATGTCAGGAAAGAAGAGTGTAGCGAACCATTATTTCTACCTACCCTTTTAGAGAGAATGTGTAATGGTTAATTAATTACTCAGTTACCTGCGGCAAATAAGAATGAAAACTTGGGTTTTCTAGATACTTTATTATATTCTATGGGAAAGACATATTTCTCCTTGCTAAGACATTATTAATGTTACGAAAAAATAGCAATAATTTAAACAAACTTGAAATTTTAGAAATCCTCAAGTCGGTGAAATTGGGTGAAAACATAATTAATAATCAGATTCCTCCTTTAACTCCTTTCTTAAATACTTTGTCTACATTTAATCTCCCAAGCTCCCATTCCCAATCAAATGCAAATTAATTTATATATAAATTATGTCATTTCAAATGTATGTTTTTTCTAAATTACAACTTTTTATACATAATTATTTTTTTAAATTATTGTATCGAATTTTAAATGCGTTTTTATATTAGTCTTTCTTTGTTTAGTTTTTATCATATTTTACACCTGAAGAGGGAGGTTTCCTCCGAAAACGTCGTGTTTTTAAATATTTTGTGGATTAAACAATATTATTTAAAATTTCCTAAAACATTATTTATTAAGACGAAACATGTCATTCCCATTAAATATAATAAAACTTCTAGAAAACACGATTTCATTCGTATTATTATTTGACAAGGATTTCATCATTGTTCAATAAATAATAAATATGTACCTTCTTATTGAATAATGATGAAAATTTCTATATTAAATAATTAATAAGATTGAAAACGTCTGTTTTCTAGAAATTTCATTATATTTTATGTAACTGACATGTTTGGTCTGTCTAAGACATTATCAAATTTATTTCCTCATTCGATTTGATAAAGCTTTAGACCAGCGAAACATATCAGTCATAAAAATAATGATTTAATAAATACGTATAATAAAAATAAGACGATTCCCTTTCTATCAAAATTTACAATTCGTTAGGTATGTAGCATGTTCTGTTCACTTCGCCGTATATATGCTAAATAGCACCGCACTAATTAGTTAACTTATAAGCCGGGGGTTATATAATTCTTAAACGATATCTAATTCAAGGGAAAGAAAAGTTACTTTGGAAGGATCTATGTAAGTTTACTTTGCGGTGATGTAATGTTAAAGAATAAATAATCACTTTTTAAGTATACTTGTTACGCCTGTTGGTAAATTACGTTTTAATGCTTTATTTTGTAGAGTTTGAATATATCGATAAAAATCTAATGAAATTTTTTTTTTTAACACAATATTTGTTAAAACACTATTATTTTTCAATAATTAAGGTCACTTTCTTGGCAGAGTGGCAAGAGCTATGACTGTTATACCGAAAGTGCGAAACCCGGCGATGACAGTGTGATTGTCACGCTGTCATTGGTCTGGTGTAAAATTTAAGTGACATAACTGTATTTTCCTGCTTTAACCCGTGTATATAAACAACAACGCGCACGATGTTCGATCCATTTCACTGTCTAATACTTTAGAAAGGCAAAACATATCATTCCCAAAAACTTAATAAAGCTTTGATATAACATACACCTTCATTAGTATTAATATTTAATATGGAGTTTTACATTAATGTTCAAGAAAAAACAAAATAATATTTTCTTAATATATGATGAATACTAATTCTACAAATAAGATTGCTTTAAAACCTTAAAAAATAGTGTTTATTAATTTCACCTGTAATAATACGTGTATTTTCTAACACTAATAAAGAACTTGACACATCAACTAAGTCAAAATTACTCAAATATAATGCATTATAATGTTATGCATAACATTAAGTCTCAAACGTGTTTATCAGATTAAAACCCTAACATCTGCGTAAATAATCAAGAAACTCCTTTGCAATAAATTTAATTAAAGTTTAATTAATTTCCTTAATAAAATAGGCGATGGTTCTTTCTACAAACACACACTGCGGGCTGCATTGTGCAAACTACATGTAAGGGTGAACAAATAGTGTTAACACAATGGAGGAAGGAAAATTATAGGACACAATGCTATGAATTTTCTGTAGATAATATTTTGAATTCAAAACTTTTGCCGTTTCACCAACACCGTTTTGTTTTTTAAATAAAAGTTTTGGCTATTTATACTTTATAATTATTGTTTCACTATTTACTATGAATCTTAGTGATTTTCTTGTAATCTAATGATCTTTGTGAAATCTCTTTATAGAACTTCATTTTTATTCATTATTTTATAAAACTTTTGTCTTAATTTCGACAACGACTCATTTTGCAATGCTGACTGGCATCGACAGACTGATGACAATGTAATAAACTTACTCCCTTAACAATTTACCTCTGGCAATGCCGACGGGAAGAGCTAATATTGGGTTTTTTGGAATGTTCGGTCCGTTTTTTGTATGTTGCGTTTATTTAAAAGGTTAAATAAAAAAATACACCAATTTAAATATTGTTCATCGTTAGCCACTACTTTTTCCCATCTTTCTGTCAATAGATGAATCCCGAGTCGAAAAAATGCCTCGTCTTTTGAGGCAATTCAGATATCGACCCAATTCTTGACATCTGAATATGAATGGAAGTGCTGCTCTTCTAAGGCATGTGTTATGGATCTGAACAAGTGGTTGTCCGATGGTGCCACGTTTGGTGAATAAGATGGGTGCGGTAAAATCTCCCAATCCACATTCTGTATGTAGTTTTTGACCACGATTGCGATGTTAGGTCGAGCGTTGGCGTGCTGAGCTTGCTGTACCTGTTGCCTGTTGCCATGCATGTTTTAATCGCATTATTTGTCGTCGAGAAACTTCCCCCGAGACCATTTCACCCGGTTTGAAGAGTTCATAAACCACCACACCCCTCTGATCCCACCATATACAGAACATTACTTTGACAGAATGAATTTTCTGCTTCGTGGTTGCTGTTGACGTCGATAGGACGGGGGTGCCACGTCTAGCACGGTATTTCTTGGGAGTAGGATTATCGTGACTTACCCATTTCTCATCTGCCGTAATGCTACGATAGCGAAACGACTTTTTGTTCTACCTTGCAAGCAGTAATTCGCACGTCAAAAATCGCCTTTCAACGCTTCTTGGCTTCAGGTCATGTGGCAACCAATTTCATTGCGTTCGGTTCTTTTCCATAACCGTTAAACGTTCACTCACTGTTCACACACCAACATTAATGCTTATGCCAGTTTTTTAAGTGTTTGAGTTGGATTTTCATCGAGTAAACCTTACAATTCCTCGTCTTCAAACTTTTTCGGTCTTCCAGGGCGATTTTGTAGTCAACGCTAAAATCGCCAGCTTTGAAGCGTCTATATCATTCTCTGCATAATTTATCCGATGGAGCATGATCGCCAAAAAATTTCACAAACATTATATAATAAATAAAATTAAGGTAATTTGTATAATGCCGTTTTCGTGAATAGCTTATCTCTAGGACGCTTATGTGCCTCAACTGCACTATTTTTCAGCACTTACAGCAGAACTTCCCGCAAATGCTTCTTATTTACCACGAAAGTCGACATTTTAAGGAGCGATATAACAAATGTTGTTGTGAGAATGCAAACATGTGCGAACTGAACTTAATTAACAGATGCTCAGGTTTACTAAAAAAAATGGCCTCCAGATTTGAAGGCTTGAAGCAGCCAGAGCCCTCTGTTATAAAACGGACCAAATTTTCCGAAACACTTAATATATGAAAATATATAAATACCCGATATTTTGAGAATGCCCCAGCAAGGCGAAACAAATAAATTACAAGTATTTATATATTTTAATATACGAGGACCGTTCAAAAAGTATCGCGAATTTTGTGTTTTTTCAAAAATTATTTATATATTCATGAATTTTTAATTTGTCCCCTTCAAAGTGATCCCAACCAGATATCATACACTTGTGCCAACGTTTTTTTCAATCCTCGAAGCACCCCAAAAAATCATTTTTTGTGATCTTGTTCAGCTCCTCCTTCGATGCCGTCTTTATCTCCTCAATCGTAGCCTAGCGTCGTCCTTTCATGGGCCTCTTCAGTTTCGGGAACAAGAAAAAGTCACAGGGGGTCAGATCTGGGGAATACGGTGGCTGCGGCATTATTGGTGTGTTGTTTTGGCCAAAAATTCGCGCACAAGCAGATGCGAAATTGAGCAATTTTGGTACGAATTTCGCGGCGACCGATCTCATGCCCAAATCATTGGTAAAAATCGAATGGCACGAGCCAAGCGATATGTTTAAGTCCTCAGCAACTTCTCTAGCAGTGATTCGACGATTGGCCAATACTATGTTATTCACTTCATCAATGTTTTCGTCTGTTGTTGACGTGCTCGGGCGTCCGGCAGGCTCTTTTTCGTTCACATCTTCTCGGTCCTCTGAGAACATTTTGTACCACCGATAAACGCTGCTTTGGTCCAAGATAGCTTCACCATATGCCACAGTCAACATTCGGAATGCGTCCGGGGACTTAATTTTGTTTTTCACTCAAAATTTGATACAGATTCTTTGATCCATTTTTTTGGAGTGGGCAAAAATCGAAGACGAGCCAAAACACGTGCAAGCAAAGTGGCTCTCAAAAATTAACTGAACATTCAAACTGGCCGAACTTATCGGCATAAGTGAGAGACATGAGTACCAACATAACGCCACAAAAAAATCAAAAATCGAATATACGTAACCGGCGGAAATTCAAAATTCGCGATACTTTTTGAACATACCTCGTATAAATGAAAAATCTCTATAAAACTGAAACAACAATCGCGTAAACATTTTATTTATTTATTTATTTATACATGATACACAAATGAGAAATTACGAACGATCAAACATTTAGGCGACTTATTTGGACACAAAACGGTGTTACAAAGATAAGATAAAACAACATGAGACCAAAAATTCATACATATCAGAAGGAATACAAATATGTCGACGTCAGTGAGGCAGTACTCTTTCCAGAATTTGCAATATTTTTTTATGAATACTGCCTCACTGACACTGAAAATGTTCAAATCCGAGATGATTAGATTCAGCGTCCGAATTGCTCTTCCTAATGGCATCACCAAAGGCAGGTTGGTTCTGCGTTACGGAGTAAAGAACAATTGATGTCGGTTCTGTCGCAGGTAGTTATCAGTAACAAAAATACCTATTTTCTCCAGAACATAGGGGTTCTCAATAGAGCCCCGAATCAGTTTGAAAAAATGTGTTGACAGTAATCCTTCCCTCCTCAGTTCGAGGGAGTTATACCCCAGCATACCCAAGAGAAATGCTGTTGGATAGAGCCAAGGATATACCCCTTGGCTCTATCCAACTGGCTGGATTTTTACTAATAGTGGAGTTTTACAAATTAATTACTAGAATTATGTGCAACAATAAATATGAACAAGTATTATATCAGTTTGTTAAATATATATTATTAGTCATTGTAGTCATTGTTATTAGCTTCTCGTTTCAATGTCGATTCTCCTTTCTAGTACTGTGTGTCTTTCGTGTACAGCTCTTAATACATACGTGTCATATTGGATACACCTTGGGACCGCACACGTTTGCTCGTAGTGACGTCAACGGGATCTCATATATCTTCGTTACAGCAGCAGTTTCAGACTCGCGTTAGCTGCACATGATTCTTAATAAAAATGGTGTCTTGGGTGCATGCATATTATACATTATTAAACTTGGAATAAGGAAGCTAGAGAATTGAGCACGGTGTCTTACTAAAATTAAATTAATATAAAGTGAACAACTCAAACATTTAAATAATATGGCAGTGTGAAAACAAATAACATTGCTCCCGTAAAAGCAGTGAAGTGCACAATAGAGATTGCGAGGGCCGCATCCAAAAATTAAAAATGTCTGAATTGTTTTCATATATTTTTAAGTTAAGCTTTTCATATATTTTTTAAAAACATAACAAAATCCTGTAACACAAATATTTTCCAGGAGTTCTTTTTATGTTTTCTTTTCTGATGCATCGCCAAATGTGACTTTTATTTTTTATTATTTTTTAATATTATCGTATTTATGTTTTTATTATTAGAGCTATTAGATTAATATTGAAAAATCTAAATTTTGTTACGGGTTGCCTTTTTTCTCAAAAGAGTGGCATATTTCTCTCTGCTAGTGAATTATCAAATATCCCAACCATCTTAAAAAGATTTAAACGTATTGAAAAAAAAAATTCTTCAAATTAAATGCAATCAATTATTTAGTATTCTTATGTAAAACTTATGTATTTATTGCATAAATATCAACATCGTTAGTTATTATCATTAATATAATACTTAAGTTTTCTATTTTAAATTTAACCCAAGACATATCAAAGTGATTTTTCTAAATCTTTTTAATTTAATTAAAACAAATTTATATCGTAAAATTATAAAAAAAGTTCTCTCCATAAAAAAAATTTAAAAATCTCTTACCTGTTTTTTTTAATTATAAAATATTTAATTGTTGTCCCGTAAAATTCAGGGGTTGTTAATTTTCATTTTAATGTAAATTGAAAGAAATAATTGAATTCCGTAATTTTGTTTCAATTTGTCTGTGAATATCGTGTTTTCCTCGAGTTGAATAAATAAGCTATTTTGAAACGAAAGAGTTAAAATTGAAATAATTCCATCCTTCATTAGGAAATCAGCCTCAATAAACTCTTCTAATTTAAATGGATCGGCAAAATGCCGCTGTGGATTTTGTTTGCTAAAAGTTTTACTGCTTTCTAATTACATTTTCTTGTGAAGAAGACTTAGGCTTATAATTTAACGTTTTTGTACACTTTCTTCTAAAAATACAAAATATTTAATTCAATATCAGAAAAAATATGTTTAATTAAAATATATACAATGAAAGTTTATTCTTGTTGTATTTTTTATTATTACATGTATTTTATTAATTTTTAATTTCACAATTAATTATTACTTATTTAAGCTTTTGAACTCCATATAAAAAGTATTCGTAAATTCATAAGTTTCTTCTGGGATTAACGAAAATAAAAAAATGTACTCGTATATTCGGTTAAAATCCACATTTTTTTGGCCTTCGATCGGTTTCGGCAGCTCGCAGCCATCTTCTTGACCAGAAGATGGCAACGAGCTGCCAAAACCGATCGAAGACAAAAAACTAAATATACATTTAAAAAAGATTGTTTGAATGTATATTTTTTTTCATTATTTAAAATAAACCTCTTACATTAAATTTCGAATAAGAATAAAAAAAAATTTAAGTTTCATAATAATGTTATAACATGACTTGTTTTGCATATTATGTGCTAATAAAACGTTAAAAAAACTTAATGGACTTAACGGATACGATGAATACATCTGTGTTATAAAATATTAATTCTATTTAATGGTAATGACGTGTATCGCATTGATTAAGAACTATTAAATATTGTCAAAGTTGCTATAAATCTTTAGTAACGCGAAACACGTCTATTTTAAGGCTTGCAGAAAACATTTTTTTATTAATGAAGTCTCTTGTTGTTAACTAACCATCACACTGTTTAGGCGACGTAGGCAGAGAGGATGGACTGACATACACCTATGTCCTGAAATATATCTCGAGATTCCTCAACATTCATACATCGTAACATGCAGTCGATTTTTCCGATTTCGATTTCTTCAAACAATTTATAAATTTGGTCATATCATGGTTTCCTCGGTCGTGTTCGGCTTCTTTTTCCACTAATACTGCTTATATACGACACTTTAAAAATTCTTCTCTCATAATTTCGTTCTATATGTTCAAACCATCATATTAGTTGTTCATAGAACATTAATCAACATCTCTCCAACTTTTTACCCTGCAAAGGTGAAAAACGTTAACCCCAGATCCAATAGAGAAATATGCGAAAATATTTCATTAAAATTCACCTGGGACATTTAACGAGAACAGCGCAATCTATTTCTACAAACGCAAGTTTATTTATAAATGTATGAATTCAAATTTTGGCTGGAAAATTTCGTAATCGGCATATTTTTAACTGTGGAGCGCTGCACTCCGTTCACTTATCTCTCCGCACAGTTCATCCCCCGTCTAATCAGAGTAAGTGCTGTGTGCCCATCCCCTAATCCACTTCCTGCAGGGTTCACAACCCCCACTGCTCGAGTAATCGGCTGCTGCATTAGTTAACAAAGTTTTAATAAGGAATATGCAATATCAGAGTTTTCTTTCATGAGGGCGGGTAATTATTATTTTTGCCGCTCAATTTGAAAGTTCTTAAATGATATTAAATATTAAAAACAGAAACAAATAAATACATAAATTTTGCTTGTTCAGGTGGACATCTCCAAAATGATTTTTGTAGTTGTAATTTGAAATATTTAAATAAAATAACCACTCACGTATGTCCACGAATTTTTAACTGTATTCTTATGTTAAATCGCTCTTTATATCATTACAGCGCGAGCCAAATCGATGTAATGGGTATAGCTATCATATTAATTCTCGTGATATGTGATTGGTAGCAAATTTATCGCCATTTTATTGTCACGTGAATTCTGCACCAGACCAAAGACTGTGTGACAATCACACTGCCATAGCCGGAAATGGAACTCGGGACCTTGGGGGTGGCAGTCAAAGCACTACTACTCGGCCACGAAGGTCGTCGAAGGTCGTTTATGTTAGCTATAGTATTAAAGTTTTGTATTAATATTTTTATTAAATCTTTATTAAAATTATATTTGTAGCCAACTTGTTTCGCTTGTACCGAGCTTAATCGGGGCAAAACAGGAACTCTTATAGCAAATGACAACTTTGATTTTTAAGAAATTTGGGTACAAGCGAAACTTATTGTTTTTAATTATAATTACCATTCCATGTTTATATATCACTTGCTTCTTTTTATATATTAGGTCCTTACATATGAAATTGGCGTTTTGTATGGCAGGAACATAAAGTTGATTTTTTTTAAATAGAATATATTTATTTAATCAAAGTATGTACCATTGCTATCTATGCACTTTTGCCATCTCATAGGTAGTTCATCGATCCCTTTACTAAAAAAACCATTCGGACGGGAATCAATAAAATCTTTGAAGTCGGTTTGGACTGCCCCATCGGAGTTGAATTTTTTCCCTTGCAAGAAGTTATCCAAATTTCGAAAAAAATAGTAATCTGTTGGGGCAAGGTCCGGAGAGTACGGTGGATGTCTTAGACATTCCAATTGAAGCTCTTCTAATTTGGTAGCCGTCTGTTGTGCAGTGTGTGGTCTAGCGTTATCATGAAGCAGCAGTGGCCTAGAGCGATTAACCAGCCTCGGTTGTTTAGCAGCTAGCTTTTCCATCATGGTTTGCAGTTGCTGACAATAAACATCTGCCGTAATCGTTTGGCCAGATTTAAGAAAGCTGTAGTGAACGACACCAGCACTAGTCCACCAAACGCTCACAAGTAACTTTTTTGGAGTCAAGTTTCGCTTGGGGCATGGTTTGGCTGGTTCGGCAGGGTTCAGCCATTGCGATGAGCGCTTCCGATTATCATACAGGATCCACTTTTCATCACAGGTAATGATTCGATTCAAAATCCCTTCATTATTGTGCCGGTTGAGTAATGCAACGCAGCAGTCAACGCGCGTTTGTTGATTTGCTTCACTCAATTCGTGAGGTACCCACCTTTCAAACTTTTTCACCTTCCCAATTTGCTTCAAGTGGATTAAAACAGTTTTATCACTAACACCGCAGCCTGCAGCTAACTCGGACGTGGTTTGCGATGGATCCGCTTCCACAATAGCCTTCAATTCTTCATTATCAACTTTGGTCTCCGGCCGTCCACGGGGCTTGTTCTGCAGGTCGAAATTTCCAGAACGAAAACGTTGGAACCAAAAACGCACTGTGTTTTCTTTTGCGGCACCGTCGCCATACACATCATTAATCCTTCGGGCCGTTTCTGCAGCACTGGTGCCACGGTGGAACTCGTACTCGTAAATAACGCGATATTTCAAGTTTTCTATTTTGTAAACTGGGTGACGCAAAGAAAAAAAACAATTGAGGAAAAAACAAATAAATTAATATTTTCGAAACACAAATACTTGAGTAAATAGCTGTATAAATTTGAATTTGGAATTCCTAACCAAAGAGAAAATATTTGAGATCAAAGTTGCCAGTACGGCAAAACGCCAATTTCATATGTAAGAACCTAATATTTATAAATTTAAAATATCTAACCGCAAAGTTAGTGCTTCATATAGAAAATAAATCTTAAAATGCTTTAATTAACACGGTTTGACATTTTCGCATAAGTCACTACTTATTATGATAAAATAAAAGGCTTATTACATTGGCAAGGGAACGGGAGAAATAAGCCCGATTAAGGGCCATCCCTATTTTTGTGTTGATACGAAGAAGAAGGAAACTATATATTTCTTGTGTATTTCATTTAACGTTAAATCATTAAGACTGTGGAATTCTATTGTTATTTAGAATAAAATTTATAACACAGTTTATGTACTTTCGTTTATTCAATAATTTTTACAGAATAAAAATAATAATCAGAACATGCTTTGGAGAAGACCTCCTCCATTCTCAGTTTGTAATGAACGTGAATCGTGTTTACCAACCCTGGTCTGTATGTATATAAAAGACTCAGTTTGCAAATTGTCACCAGTCTGTCGATGCCAACGAGCCTGCCGAAACCGGTGGCGGTCAAAATGAAGACAAAAGTAGAAGTAGATAAAAACAGTATTTTATTTAATTATTATTTCAAATGAACTTCCATCGAGAAATTTCAGTAAAATCATTTGATTATCTTATATATTTAGACCTAAAAATGGAGGAGGTCAAATTCAAAATATGTTCTGATGAATATTTTGACTAACTAAATAACTTACTAACCATCACGCCGTCTCCCCGAAGGGGTAGGCAGAAAGTATGGACTGCCACACTTTTATTTCCTGACATATTTCTCTCCATCCTCTGACTCCTCACGTGGCCGACATTCATGAATATTTTTATTCTATAAAAATACATTTCATATATAACGTCGAATAAACAATATTATTATTTCGATTACAAATTACTATATTATTTTTAGAGTGAAATTTTATCACATCTCATAATATAAATATAATATTGATTTTGTTTATTTCGAGGTAATGCTTGATTTTTTTTTTCATATCATATATAAAAATCTTATGAAACAAATAATAAAAATGTGTTTTGTACTTTCGGATGAAGCACTTGATTTGTGACGTGGCATCATTAAACATAATATTAATACACTTTTTTTTACACCCCTTTTTTTGTTTCAAAAAAACAATTTACATCTTCGTCTCTATTGAGATACAATTAATCCTTAAAAATATTATATTTAAACAAAACATATTTTACTGATCAATCGACGCTCTTTTTTGAGTTAAATGCAAAATAAAAGTATGATATGGTAACTCCTCTGAGAAAATCGTATATTCACAAAAAGTATATCAGCTTATAAATATATTATATTTAAACGAAAACTATTTATCACGACGTAATTGGACGAGTTCGCTTGGGTTGTATTCCGCATTAATATGATGAATTCGTGCCATGTTTCTGCTAATGTTACGATAAAAACATTTGTCTCCATAAATCGCCCGAGAATAGAAGACAATCACCATAATTCTGTAATTTCAGATATTTGCCCTCATAACACGAAGGTTGTGATGGAAAACTAGATAACCCCTAATGAGGATATGATCAAGAACATATATACAAATATAATATTCACATTCAAATCATTTGGACTATCAAAACAAATGCAAGTTATTTTATTTTAAATATTTTTACATGTAAATATAACAATGAAAACAATTAACAAAACCATATTTGCGGATAGGCAGAGATGATAGATCGCCACACTTTTCTATCTTTTCTACATTCACACGTCGTGACATGCACGCTCGTCGATTCTTTTGACTCTGAAATTAGCCGCCTTTGAATTATTGATTTATTTGGTAAGGCCAAGTTTTCATTGATCTTCCTGGATTATTTTTTGCATTCACACTGCCTGTTTATATATTGTTAACCTCATCCATTCGTTCTATTTGTCCAAACCTTCTTAATACCATTTCTTATATTATTTAAGACGCATTTATTTGCCATCTCTTATTTTCTCACATCTCTGTTTGGTATTCTATCATAGATTTTTTTCATATTTCATATACGAGTATATATGTTTGAATATAATATTACGTCTGTTTTTTTCTATTTCGAAAATACCTCTATTAAAGCATTTAAATAGGTGAATGTACGAGTTTTTTGGTATGAATAATTGTTAACATTTTTAATATTAAAAATTTAATAATTCTGTATAAAACAATGGCTAACTCATTGAATTTTAAATAACAAGAAAATAATATTAATGGTTAAAACAAAACATGCATATTACAAAAAAAAATCTCTTATTCTTATTCTTCTTCTTCTTATTCTTCTTCTTTTTCTGATAGTAGATCATGCGATCTGTTTATGAAGGATATCAACTTTCTTCGAGTGATGAAAACGACCAGCCTTCTCTCCATCTTTTTGGTGGTTGACGGCTCTCTGGAGTCTCGTGCATCACGATCTTAGGAGATCTTGCTGGATCCATTCTCTCGATGTGGTTTCTCCAGAATCGTCTTCTCTGCCTACTCATCTCACTATGTCTTCAATTTTGCATGATTGGCGAAATTTAATTATAATTGGTGAGTAATATTTTAATATTAATATTTTTTAGATGGTAGAAGTTGATGTAGAATAAGTTGAAATATTCATAGGTACTTGGATAAATTGAGTCTTTAAAAGTGTTCTGAAAACCTTTTTTAGAACATTTTTGTGCATTATAAATTTAGATTTAATGCATAAACTAAAGAAATGGCAAAGCGCATATTTAAGCATGTAATAAATACTAATTTAAGCGAAGATAAAACCGCTTCCAGCCCGAGTAAAACTCGGCATTTTCCTTATGAATATTTATCTCTTAAAATAAATGGAGAACTTCCCGCTTAAGGAAAAACCGATTTTACATGAGAAAATGGAAAAATATATTTATTCCGGGTAACATTTGTATGTGCTTCTTTAGTTTCAATCCTAAGGATTGGTTTGCAGCAAAGCCTATTAACATCTTTTTGCTGGTTCTTGGGATGCCACTTGAGCCTTTTTAATTTGTTAGTTTCCGGTTGCTTTCCACATGTTTGTATATATTATAATATAAGTTATTTGAACCCAAATACTGATTCTCATGACATGTGATATATAGCAAGTTTATCACCATTTTTATTGTATCGTCAATTCTACCAGACCTAAAAAAGCGTAAGATTTTTGCCTCACTGTCATTGCTGGGAATCAAACCCGGGACCTTCGGTATGACAGTCAAAGCTGTTGGTACTCTTTCACGAAGGCCATCATTTTCATGTATCCAGTGTAAATTATTATCTCTAAGTCTCCAGATAGTTTTATAAAAATATAAATAACTTATAAAAAACATTGTGTTTTCTCTAAACTTTCATTTAACTTTTCACAAATAAGTTACTGACCGAACACGGAATTCCTCGGGATAAGGTTTTTTTTTGATATCTTCAACTTCTAGGTTACTTAATATTTTTATTATAATCGTGTAGAATTTCAAACCCGTTAACGGTATATGCTAATGAAACTTTTCAATGATTTATTTACAAAGATTTTTAATAAAAACGTACATGTATTAATACGAAAAAAAAAATTAAAACTTATTTTTAAAAGCTATTATTTGAAATTGACTATCTAGAGAATTGAAAACGAAACTATTGGCTATCCGATCGATTTCAATAACGTTACGGATTCGGTTCCTACAAAGAAACAATGAACGTTATATGTCAGTAAAGAACAGTGTGTCGACCCATTATCTCTGCTTACTCCTTTCGGGAGACGGCGTAATGGTTGGTTAGTTAGTTTTTTTTTAATTTAGAGGGGCATTAAGAATAAATGTACACTTGCTACACATCACCGGTGTAAGACGGATAGTAAAGAAACTTTATACATTATGTTTACAGGGTAACATCCATATACATTAATTATTTAGAATGGTAAACCACTGTTTTGTGTTTTTGAGTTCGTGCGTTTTATTAAGTTGTATTAAATTAGAATTCGCATGTGAGCCAAAATCATTTTACAGCAAAACTTTCAGCTTAGGGTTAAATATTTTAATACCTGGCGTCATTTATTTTCATTTAATATGTATAAGCCAGGCATTCTTCCTCGTCTCTTTATTTCCCCTCTACCCTTTATGTAAATCTATCGGTTTAGAGCGATGAGAAATTTATCATAATTTCCTCTATGTGCTGTACAACAACGTATTAATTAAGATTTCCAAGACAAAACAAAACAAACTGTTTGCTGGAACGTGAGTGAAATAGGAATCATGGGGGAAATGTTTAAAATATAATATAATATAATATGAACCTTCGTTATTAAAACACTATTTTCAAGAAGTTTTGTTATTTTAACACGAGTGAAAAATTAATTACATAAATTCAAAATAACGAAACAATCGTAGAATGATGTAAAACTGCACATTTAATACTGGATACGAATAAAAACATATGTTTTCATTCTTATTAATTAACGGAAAATATATTTTTCTCTATTTTCGATCAAAAGGTTTTGCAGCAAAGTCAATTAATATCTGAAAAAATATATCTGCACTTAATATTACAATACTTTATTACACTTATCGCAGACATGTCTCAGTTATTATATTACCTTTTACTTGGAATTTTTAATATGGTAGTTTAAGTAATGTTCTCTGCGTTTTTGTATACCTCGCAATTACTTTATAGAAAAATAACAATTTATTTTTAATTATTGTAATACGAATGAAAACGTCAAGTTTTCCAAGACCTTATCTTTATCCACCAGTGGACCTCTGACACTGGTAATAACATTGAAATTTGTAAAAAAAATCGTGCTAAAAAATTTAAGAAAAAGTTTACCACAAATAGTATTTTTCAATCTGCACTATTACCCGTCTATTCCGAAGTGCCACAAGGCTACAATCTTTATCCACTCCTATTCACCATATTCATTAATGATATGGCTAGGGTTATAAAATTTTCACGATTTCTTTTATTTACAGATGATCTTGTACTCGTATTATTCCTTGAGATAAGGAGACAAGCAGATCGCTTCCGTTTCCAGTCAAATGAAAATAATATCGTCCTTTGTATTAAAACCAATCAAATTGATTTTAATTTCTCTATGTGCGTTATTTTATCTTTCACGAGAGCATTGCGTACTGTTTATTACAGATACAAAATGGATAACCAACAACTTAGGCGTGGTTAAACGATAAAGGATCTTGGTATTGTTTATGAAAGTAGGCTGACTTTCCATACTCACATAAAGAGAATATGTGGAGAGTTGCACTGAAAGTGTTGAAAATTATTCTCCGAACTTTAAGAGTTTTCATGAAATCCTATGTTTGATGAAAACTGTGTAACTCATTGTTCCGGAGCCGGCTCAAGTCAGTGATATGGAGTCCCCACGAGGCGAGATACTCGCTCATGTTAGAGAGGGTTCAGAAAAGATTTCTGAGATATCTCTACATGAGCGAAATTAATAGCTATCCTTGGCTATCCCCCAGCATTCCTCTTGGGCTAGCTGGGGAATAATAGTCTACAGATAAGAAGGGATGGATTCACATTTATCTATTTCTTCAGACTTATCAAGGGATTTTTTGAGAATTCCATCATCTTGGAAGTTATCCATCTCTATGTTCGACAGCGTCAGCACAAATTGTTTAAACTCCTAACACAAAGAACCAATCTGCCTCTGGTGATGCCGGTGGGGAGAGCAATCAAAAGTTTAACATGATTGCTTCTGAGATCAACGTCTTTCATATTAGTGAAAGTACGTTTAAAAGACAAATACTCTTAAATTTAGAGATAATCGTATTCCAAAAGTCGAACCACCTCTCGTGCGTTCCTGGTATAGATAATTATGTTTTACCTGTTACTTTACCTGTTCTCAATACTCTTATATTTGTTTGTAATATTTTCTCAATACTCTTATATTTGTTTGTAATATTTTTGAGAAATAAACTGATTTGATTTAAACACCGGTTGGTGTAACGAACACCTAACACGAATATCGTATAATAAATCGCATGGTGGTCCTGAGGCAGAACGCTTGGGTCCAGATTAAGGAGAATTATGTTCATGCCTTGACACGACCAGATTCCTTTTTCTTAATAAAGAGATAATTGCTGTTTATTATTATAATCATTATTTTGAATCGGTCTTCACATCATTACAGCGCGAGCCAAATCGATGTGAAGGATTTTAACTATCATATTGATTCTCGGAATATGTGATAGGTAACTAATCAATCACCATTACATTGTCACGTGAATTCTTCACCAGAGCAATGATATTCAAATCAGTTTGTTTCATCAATAGACATTACAAAATATTTTTTTAAGGAATCTATTGAGAACAAGTAAAATAATTTATTGTGTATAGTATACTACCAGAAACGCATGAAAGATAGTTCGACATTAGGAAGACAGGATACTCTCCAGAATCGAGAGTATTTGCCTTCTGAACGTACTTTCACTAATATGAAAGACGTCGATCTCCGAGGAGACCGCGTTCAGCAGATTAATTGCTCTTCCCACCGGTGTCAACAGGGGCAGGTTGGTTCTGGCGGCTGGTAGGTAAAACAATCTATGCTGTCGCTGTCGGAGATATCTATCAGGGACATAAAGCCGAACACCTTCCAGCACAGCCGAGTTCTCGAAATATTTCCTAAGTAATCTGAATAAATGGGTAATGAGATGCCCATCTCTTCGAAGCTGCAGAGAGTTGGCCCCAAGCATTCCCAAAAGAAATGCCGTGGGATAGAGCCACGCATAGCTACCATATTCCCTCATGTAGAGATACCTCAGAAAAATTGTCTGAACCCTCTCCAGCATAACGGAATATCTCACCTCGTGAGGACTCCATATCACAGAACCACTTTCGAGTCTACTGCAAACCAATGCGTTGTATAGGACTCTGAGCACGTGAAGATCTCTGAAAACTTTCCCGGTCCGGACGATGAAGCCCAACATCATCAGTGCAGTACTAAAAATCCTCACAATATGTGCAAGAAAAGTCAGCCTTCTTTCATAGAAGATCCCAAGATCTCTCATCGTAGATATATGTGCTAGTTGCTGGTTGTTCATTTTGTATCTATAATACACAGTTTTCAATGCTCTAGTAAAAGATAGCATAACGCACTTAGAGACATTGAATAACATTTGATTACTGTGACTCCAGTTAACAATATTAATAATGTTCGTCTGGAGGTGTAGACAGTCGTCAAAATTGTTAATTTCTAGGAATAATTTCAGATCATCACCAAATAAAAAAAATTGCGAGAATTTTATCACCTTCGCAATATCATTTATGAAGATGGTGAAGAGTAGTAGGCCTAGGTTTGAACCTTGTGGCACCCGTGAATATACAAGAAAAGGTTTCGATTGAAAGATTCCGCATAAGACGAATTGTTTTTCCCCTCGAGGTAACTAATAAAAAACATAATCAACTGAGAAAAGAATCCAATTTGAGATAGCTTTGCTATTAGAATTTCGTGGTTCACAGTATCAAAGGCCTTTGATAAATCATTATATGAACAGTCAACTTAGTGACCATCATCCAAGGCCCTTGCAATGTAATCTGTGAATATCATGAGATTAGTTTCAGTCGAGTGACCTTTCCTGAACCCATGTTCCCATGTAATAGGGGTCGACTTTGGGAAATATCAATTTGTGCAAAACAGATTCAAATAGCTTGGTTGGAGCCGACAGTAACGCTACAGGTCTTTAGTTTTCGACTGACTCTTTTGCGCCGCTCTTGAAAATAGGACTGATCCTGGAAACTTTCCAATGATCGAGAAAAGCATTTGTACTTAATTATAGGTTAAATAGAAAATACAGCGGAGATATTAGGAGCTCAGAGCAGCTTTTTAAGAAGTAAATGGGAAGAAAATCAGGACCAACCGAGTGCGAATTTTTCATAGCTTTGATGGAGGATATAATATCATTCGCTTTTATCTGCGATATGACAAAGCTATTGCCACAACAATTGGCACTTAAATCAGTCGTTGAATTGAAATCAAGCCGCGAAGAACATTGCTATAGGCAGATTGAAAGTGCTTAGCGATTGCGTTCACTATATCTACACCCTCAACCTCCCTATCCCCATGCATCATAGTGTTGAGGATGCTACCACCCTTTCGTAAACTTTTTACGTAGTTACAGAAGGATCCAGGGTCATCCATAAGATTGCCCTCAATGGTGCGCACATCTGCTCGAAGGGCTGATCGAACATTACGTCTCACCACCGAGCGGTACAGACTGAAAAGTTCATACTCACTCCGACAACCAGTAGTCTTCCACCTCACATGATGGGCATGTTTGGCCTTAATGTCTGCGATGATTTCCCTGGAAAACCACCTCGGATATCTCTGTCCACCATTGCTCATGCGCTTTCTGGAAAAGCACAAATCGAATAACATTAAAAATTATATGATAACACTATGACAGTGATGTTATATTGTAACATTCACACTGCCATCGCCGGGAATCGAACCCGGGACTTTCGGTGTGGCAGTCAAAGCACTTACCACTTGGCCACGAAGGTCTTAGAATATATTGAAAATTGTAAAACAATGTTATGTACCTAACCACCCGTTACCACAAATCACTTTTCTACGTCTCTATATTTTCAATCAATATTTGTTTATATTACCTAAGTAAACATTTGGAGATTCAGTGATATATTAATTGATCTGTTCCCACGTCTTCGTCCGACTAGTTTGTTTATATTATTAATATAAGGGCTCGAACGCGAGGTTATTGATCTGTTCCTACAGGTACCTACATGTGTCATCGAACAAAGAGATGCACACTACTTAAGCCGAACCGCATCTAGGATTGAACCAGATACATTTGCATTTCCTTAAAAGTAACACGTCCAGATACAATAACAACTCTTCTTTACCTATGTAATTTCTTATTGTTTATCGTCTTAAAATAAAGTTTCTATACATAAAAATTCAATCGTGTTGGAAGTTATTCCATCCCTAAAATCCTCACCCGAAGGATAAATCATAAAATTGGTGGCAAAGTGGCAAGACCCATTAAAAACATAAAAACAATTTCTTATACCATTGATTTAAATCTTTGGTATAAATCGTTTATTTTTTAACAAAACAAAAAAAATTAAGTGTACGTTTGATCACAATGTTTTTCTACTTTTTCTTAACACGGACGTTTTAACCCAATCAATTTAAAAGATGAATAATTTGTTATTGAGCTTTTATATTAAATCTCATGACATGTGATAGGTAGCTAATCTATCGCCACTTTATTGACACGTGAATTCTACACCAAACTAATGGATGTGTGAGAATCACATTGCCATCTCCGAGAGCTTCGGTGTGGCAATCATAGATCTTGCCACTCTGCCACGAAGGTTGTCTAAAATATATTTGGTAAAAAAATGATGAAACACATAACTATAATTGAATGTATTTCTTCTATATACGCCATACTTTGTGTTGTAATGATGGTTTATATATATTTTTCTTTTGTATTTATTTGTTGTAAACATCTGTCAGATCATGTAAACAACAACAATTTTATAATATTTTTATAAATATGTATCTTTACTGAAGAAGGACTGTATGTCCGAAACATGTGTTTATAATTTTATTATTTTAATATCAGTGTTGTATATAAAAAGCGTATAAAAAAGAAAAATAGAAATAAAGTGAATGTATTGTTTAATATACTTGCATTAATTATATGAACATTCACACAATCACGATAAGACGTCAAACCCATCCCCATTAGAGGCGGACTCGTGTTTCGTGTTATACTGGTATATTATATAACGCATGCAGGTACCATATATGTAGATAAGATGAAAGATGCAGGATGACACTTCAAACTGAGCTACGTTAATTTGTAGTTAATGTAGATTGACGCGCCTGATGCTGGGGCAAAGATTAAATCCGTACCCCATCTGCTTTATTGTCTCATATTTCGCCATTCCGAACACAAAGCAAATTCAGTTATTCGCATCGCATTTGAATATTCGTATTATATTTTGTAACTCGTTGGAATTATGTCAGAAATCAAAACTTGTGATAGAGACTATATACTCACATTTCTATTTTTCTTTATTATACACTTTGTATATACAACACTCATATTAAAAAAAAATTATAGACGTGTTTCCGACAAACAGTCCTTCTTCAGAAAGATAATTGTTTTTGAATATTATGAAACAGTTTACATGATCTGACAGATGTTATAAAGATTTATTTGGGAACGTTTATGCTTTGTTATAACAAATATTATGATTCAAATTAAAGTTTAAAATAATAATTTAAAGTTCTTATTGGGGTTCAGGTAATTACTAACAACAAAGGAAATAAATCAAAGATTTAACTTGGAGTTAAATTTATTTGATTATTTGTAATATTTTCTTTATTTTTAATAGCTTTTTTAATTTCTGAAATTTCGAGATTGCTCAAAGTTATATTTCTATGCAAAGTTTCAAAGCCAATATCTTTATTAAATGAATGATCATTTTCTGTGAGGTGGTTGGCAAATTCAGAAAAATTATTATTAGGGAGACATCTTATGTGCTCTTTTATTCTTAATTTAAAATGACACCTTGTTTAACAAATATATTTTATTATTTTTTTTTTATTATAAATGTTGTATATACAAAGTGTATAATAAATAAAATTATAAATAAACCATCATAACAACACAAAGTATGGCGTATATAGAAGAACAATAGGTACTCATAGTTTAAAATAATTATATCATGAAAAGAAGGGATTATCCATTTACAAAAAATATCGTACGAGAGAAAAAACCATAGTATATTTAGGTTCAAATGGTGTATTTTACTACACAGTTTTAATCCTAAGGATTGGTTTGCAATAAAGTCTTCAGTCTCGTCTTCCACCGCAGACCTCTTTAACTCAACATATAAGACCCAGTTATGTCCTCGCACGCCTGTTTCAGATATTCCCGTTGAGGCCGCCCTCTATAATTTGTTCCCTTAACCATCCACTCCATTTTTTCATGCAAAAGACCCTTATGGTGCATTATTTGGGTTCAATTTTCTGAAACGGATTTGACTCCTTCGATTGTGCTGAGAACCTCATAATAGATAATGTTATCTCTTTAGGTAATTTCTAAAATTCTTAGATATTCCCGTTGGGGGCACCCCTATAATTCGTTCCCTGAACAATCCCCTCCATTATGTCATGCAGAAGACCCTCATGGCGAATTTTTTGGGCTCGCTTTTCTGTAATGGATTTGACTGAGAACCTCATCTGGATGATGTGATATCTCAAGGTAATCCCTAAAATTCTCTTGAGACAACATATCTCAAAGACCTCCAGTTTTTTTTTAATGTTTCGCAGCCGAACGTCAAGATGCTCCATACATATGTTTTAGTAAGTTGTTTTCGGAGCTTCAGATCTACGTTATTTGAATGCAAGACTTGCTTGGTTTATGCGGCTATCGATTTCACTTCTTGTTCTTCCATTCAAAGTAATCCTACTTCCAAGAAACACAAAATCTTTCATGTTTTACCATGTCGTTACTAACATCACTTTATTCAATTGCTGTTCATTATGGTCTACAATCATCACTTTTATATTAGCATATTATGATCTATTTCATATTACTCTGCCTTATATAAAAAGTGATGTTGCCATTAGTATTCGTAAAAAAGGCCAAAAGGAAGCCATAATAAGTTAAAGAATATGTACGATAATTGACGAGGAGTGGCATTAATAAAAATAATTTACAACACTTGTGTTATTATTTTTTACACCACTAAACTGTGTTTTATCAAACCAACCGGTTTTCATCCCGCTGATGCTTCATCGGTTTTATAAAAACAAAATGGTCCAAGGTTCGTTTTTGTAACCCTGACGAAGCTCTGGTGAGAGTGAAACCGGTCGGTTCGATAAATCAAAATAAAGGGGTGTTAAAACAAAGTACACACTGTTATTAATTATTATCTGTGAATATTTGACATCCAGTAATAATGAGGGAACGGTATTTTTTTGTTCTCTTCAGCTACAAAATATTACTGCGGATGCTGGTCGAAGCCATAAAAACCAAGTAGAATCAATCAAAACAAATGTAATACAGGAATTTTTTATTAATATTTCATTATAACTATGGCTACAATACTTCTTATTTTCACAAAGTTTTAGGAAATACTATAAAAAACAGTTTTTGTTATATTGCAATTACAAAGATTTTGGACTTTCGTATGAAGCACTTTATTTGTTGTGTGACATTATAATTAACTTCTGAATAAAGTGGTTGAAATATAATACAATTTTTCAAAAGTTTTTTATAATTATATTTAACAAAGTTTCAAAATGAAGGGGGAAATATAATGGCCATAATTGTTAAAAGCAACTGGACACGGAGCTGCATCTCGCACACAAGGCTTTCCTAATTGAGACTTCAATAATAGGGACCTCAAGTGAACGTTTGCAAAAGCATTCTAAGTGATTGTAGAAAATGAAAAGAAAAGCTTTTAAATATGCAACTTCATTTTAAAACATTACTTTGATGTCATGGAAATACGAATATTTGTTCCGAAATAAAACTAACTAACCTTCACTCCGTCTAACCAAAGGGGAAGGTAAAGAGAATAGCCCGCCACACTGTTATTTCCTGACACACTTTTCTGGTTTCCTCAACATTCATACATCGTGCCATGGCACGCACATTGATTTTGCTGACTCCTCACGTAGCCGACATCCAATATTTGATTTATTTGTTTCCTTCGGTCTTTACATTTTTCAAATTCGATTTATTTCGTTAAAATATATATTTTTTCATCATAGTTTCTTCATTCTTTCTTTCTATGTGTCGAAATGTTCTTTTCATTATTTTGTTCATAACACTCTCATCCACACTGCATTCACTTCTTATGTTTTCATTCGGCACTTTATCATACACAGATTCTCCACACATTCGTCTAAGACAGACCCCCAGGGATCCCTGGGATCTTTGAGGGGGTCCGCGTATATTTTTTGTTGTCGACCTTTTTTTCTCCTTTGGGAAAATCGAATGTCCGATTATTCGAATGAGGTAAAAAAACTTGGTCGCCGCCGAATTCTATTGGCCATAAGTCGCTGTTGAGCTAAAAAAAAGTTGCTAAGAAAAATATCCATTATAATTTATAATGTAACTTCCATAATAATAAAAATGTGTCACAATTTGTTTAGGTGAATTTAAAAAAAAACATTATTGAGAAAGAAGGGGTCTGCACAAAATAAAACAATCAGCAGTTTGGGAACCACTGGTCTAAGAAATCTAATTTCTACTGCATTTAATCTACTTTTATCCTACTTTTGCCAATTGTATTTTTTACTTCCATAAATAAGGATCAGTAAAATAGCCCCATTGTGCACTGCCATTTTTCCGAAATAAAATTGTTTTTTATTACGTTTATAATCAAAGAAAAAATGGCATTATCAAACGTCGTACATTTGATAATGCTTTACATTACATTTACATTTGATAGCTACAACATTATACATGCCTCAGGAAGGCGAAACATGTGATTCCTATTAAATATAATGAAATTTCTAGGAAGCGGACGCTTTCATTAATATTAAGAATTTAAAATGCAGTTTTACATCATTGTTTGATACAACAATGAAGAGACAAACCCCAGAATATAGGAAAGTATTATGGACTATATATTAAAGTATATTAAAGGCTATGAATACTCATTATATAAATTCAAAATAAAAGGTTTCTTATCAGTTTTATCAAAATGAGTTTCAGTTTTTTTGTTTTCAATAATGTATTGGGACACGTCAATTAACTTTAACTCAGGTACTAAACAACAACACGTTTGATTTTCGCTACGTATGATAGCTTTAGAGAAACGAAACATGTCATTCGAATAAATTGTAATAAAACTTCTAGAAAACAGACATTTTCATTCGTATTAATTATTAAATACGGAATTACATATCACTGTTCAAGAAAAAATAAATTAAATGTTAAACTGCTTATTAAGTATTTAATTCAAATTAATTAGTAGTTTTGGCCGAAAATCTGTAATACTTAATTAAATAAATTATTAAATTCTGAGTAAGACTAGGTTATGTTTTCTCGGTTATAGTTTCTATCATTGTAGTACATTAACTCAAATAAATATACCGAATTGACCTTATCTTCTCAGAGACAAAGAAAGAATGATAGAGAAAGGCTCGGTTCAGAAAAAAGGAGTGGAAAATTTTTGCGTTCAAAAAAATTCCGGTGTGTTTTACGAGAAGAAGAAGAACAAAAATGAAGAAATAAATGTTATTAAGTATACGTTAAATATGGGAATGGAGTGTGTAATAAAGGGATTACGAGGAAAACATGACATATCAAGTCAATCAGGACTCGATATACATGTATATATTTTGAAAAACTGATAAATAACTGTATGTCGGTCCATTATTTCTGCTCAACCTTCCCCTCCAGGGAAACGGCGTATTGGTTAGCTAGTTTGTTATATGGAACAATTCTTTGTGGATGTATATTTTTATATATACTTACATTTTTCGTTGTCATGTGTCCATGAGTCTGCTTCCTAATTAATCCCGTGGCTCTTTTTATATTGTGTTAGGCATATTTTAAGTGTAATTTTGTAATTTGCATGCCCGGCGGAACAAAGAGGAAAATAGGAGTAGATTAAATATGGCCTGGGTCCCTCTTGACTTCTCATATATAATTTTTCTAATGAACTTGTAAGTCCCGCATGGACGAGGAACAAGCTTAGGGGTTAAATGAGCGAAGCTAACGAAAGGCGACGTTCGCCTATAACAGCTTCTGGAAAACGGTGAGAATCCTGTATGTCTCATGTGGTAGTATATTTATTCATTTATTTGGAGGTAACAAACAATGATTACAGTTCATAAAAAAAAACAAAGAATCAAAAAAATTTGCCCAATTACATGCTACAAACTAGTAAATCGAAATTGAAGTAAAACTATATTCAAGTAAAGTAATGTAATGACAAATATTGTAATCATATACCATGATTTTTATGAAGTTGGATCGTAGAATTGAAAAATAAATTAAATGTAAGGGTTCCTTCGTGATTTTGTTGGAATGTTGCATTCCCCAGTTAGCATTAGTCCCGCATAATGGGGGACAGCCTAGGGATTGTATGAGCGAAGCTGACGAAAGGGCACCGATGCGTCCTATAACAGCTTCGGGTAAGCGGTGGATAACCTTCTATGTGGAAAATAATTAACATACAAATAAATCAAGATTCCACTTTATTAATTTTATTACTTGAGTTTCGACCGGTTTATGTAGTTCGCTGTCATATTTTGTTCGAAAACGACATTTTTATCAGCAACTTTATGCAATATTTTATTTTATAATATTATATAATGAAACAAATGATTAACTCATACGACCCCTAAACTTAGAATATTTTAATATTCGCCATTATTCAATAATTGACACATTATTGATACACGGGGTATAATATAGAATAACTATGTTTGCAGTAGTCCATTTTCATGCGAGTCATATTGATTCAGAATGTTTGCTTATTCGGCACACATAATATCTGAAAAACATTATATTATATAATGTTTATACGTGACTAACATACCGCCCATGCTTCAGCACAAAACACCTACAAATAATGAAATTACCAATCTAACGTTACAAAAAGTTACAAACTAGAAGAAAAATAACGTCATTATACTAAGGTTACAAGAAAATCGCGCAAGCAACGTATTTTTAAACATAGATCCACTTATGTTAGATAACAGATACACTTAGATGAAAAAAACCATTAAGCATACTCTTCATTTTTTCTGAGACTTACATATCTTGCTCTATTTAATATTAAAGATTTTGTCTTCTTCTTCATGGTTTAGTTTATATAACCTTTATGTGATGGTGAATTGTCCTAGCACGATGTAGTCCAGCCATCCTTTCATCTCTTCGGCGGTCTTCCTGGTCGCCTCTTTCAGGTAGAGTTTTATTTTTTTAAAGAAGATAATTTCAATTTCAATTTCAATTTATTCAAAAAATTATAAACATTACAGAATAACAAATCCAAATCGTTTATAATCACAATATACAAAAACAAAATTAACAATTTAGAAAATATATATTTACAAATAATATAACAAGAAAACAAATGAGAGCAAGTCAAAAAAAAGAAAAACAGAAGACAATTTAAAAAAATATTCGAGAACAGTTTGGTAAAGATAAACATTTTTGTACAATAAGTAGAGAAGCAAATAGCAATTTAATACATAAGAGATATATGCTTTCTGAGGGTAGCCTCACTATCGTGAAAAATGTCTACATCCGAAAAGATGCGGTTTAATAGTATTATTGCCCTGCCCACGGGCATTACCTTTGGTAGATTGGTTCTACACTGTGGCAGGTGAAATAATCTATGTTGCCTTTGTCGCAGTTAATTGTCGGGGACAAACAAAGTCAAGTCATTCAAAATATCATAATGTGAGTTTAATAATCAAGACAAAGATGTATGGCGGTCCATCTTCTCTGTCTAACTATCCGGAGAATCGGCGTGATGGTTAGTTAGTTAATTAGTGTAGCTTCACACTATACAATATTTTTTATTTCACGTTTACCACATTACGATCTCAACTCTATTATTATAATAATTCTTTATTCAACAGGGTATATAAGCTAGTGAACGGGGCAAGTTTTATTACGAAAATATAGGCAGACGTACGAGTATGTCATAAACGTATGAGCTTCTTTATAGTGGCATTAATTTCGAAAGGGGATACACATAGACAAGTTTTTTTATAGATTTATTACCATAGAAACAGTCGCAGCCATTTTCGTTCCTAATGTGGAATTCATGTTCCTATAAAAGTCTTCTATCCAAATGCTCTATGATTTATCGGCGTTTTTATCCAAGTGCTGTGTAAATTTAAACACTAGTTTTTCACGTTCTATTATAATATCTATGAAGATAAATTATTTATTTAGTTTGTTAGATTTTGGTTCAAAAAGTATAGATACGTTGTATTTAATACGAATGAAAAGGTCTGTTTTTAAGAAGTTTTATTTTAGTTTATGGGAATGACATATTTCTCCATTCTAAGTCATAATCAAATGTTTCAGCCATCATGCCGTCATGCCGTTTCCAAAGAATGGACCCCCACACTGTTCTGTCCTGATATACTTCTCTCGTTCCTCTACATTCGTACATCTTGTTATGCACGCACGTCGATTTCTCCGACTCCTCACGTGACCGACATTAAATATTTGATTGATTTGATATTGCCACGTTTTCCTCGGCCTTCCTCTATTTCTAGCTCCGTTCACGTCGTTAACCTTCTTTACCATTCCGTCTTGACTCATTCTTTCCATCTGTCCAAACCTTCTTAACGACCCTTTCATTATTTTGTTCATAACACTTTCATTCGCACCGTATTCACTTATTATACTTGCATTTGACACTATATCATATACAGATTAACACACATTCGTCTTACAGATCTCATTTCTACTGCATTTATTCTACTTTCATCCTTCTTTTGCCAGTTACATGCTTCCATACATAATGGTCGGGACAAGAACACCCTTATGCACTGCCATCTTAGCTTTTTTGGATAACAAAAGCCCAAAAATAAAACTTCTATAAATCAAATGTTTTCATTCTTATGAATCATTTTATATAGAGTTTTACATCATCGTTCAAGAAACAATATAAGTATAAGTTTTCTTATTAGAATTATTAGTTTCAAAAATGATTTTAAATTTTAACTTTAATCACAAGTTATTTTGTAAATCATGTACGATGCATAGTTGCTATCATGTTTTTATTTTGACGATAAGACACAATCAATGACTTTATTCAAATTAAACTGGGGGTGCCTAGTGAAAAACGAATGTTAATTATTTATAATAAGATAATAATAATACTTATTGTTTCTTGAAAAATGATTTAAACTCCATTTTTTTCAATCGAGATGATTGGTTTGCAGCAACGGATTTCTTTTTGCTAGTTATTGGAATGCCATTTGGACCTTTAATGTGGTAGTTTCCCGTTACTTTCCACATTTATATGCAGCAGGTAATTTGAAACCAATTCGGACGGTCGGTGCTAGACCTTCGTGATAGAGTACAAGAGCCATGACTGCTACAATGTAAGTCACGGGTTCAATTCCCGGCGACGGCAGTGTGATCGTCATACTGTCTTTGGTCTGGTGTAGAAATCATGTGACAATTCAATGGCAGTAGACTAGCTTCCTATCACATATCATAAGAATCAATAGCTAAAAAGTTGTATGCAATAATTGGGTTCATATAACCTGCTGTATACAAATGTGGAAATAACGAGAAACTATCACGTTAAAAAGGCCCAAGTGGTATTCCAAAGAACCAACAAAGTGTTAAACTTTACTCCAAACAAATCTCTTGGATTAAAACTACCAACAAATAACTTGGTATGGTGAAATTAAACAATTAGTAAAAAGATTTAATATTGGACCTCTAATTTATCTAATACTAACTCAGAATATTGTCTTGAAAAATTATATTTGCAAATTTTAATTGTATATTATTAAAAAAAATTGCAGAATATATTATATACACGTGTGCGATTGGATTCGAAAACGTTATACGAATTATTAAACTTTCCAACACGTATCAAATTTGAAGGAAATACACAGAATATGAATTCCTGTCTAGACGTCTAAATGGTATATCATAAAACACGTTCCATATAATATCTATACTTACGAGTATATCATTTTATCGGGCCTAAAATTATTCCCAATCCAACGACTTTAAAAATTTGAGTTATATTGAAGTATACGTTAAAAAAAATTGTGTATATTTTTTTTTGTCAGCACATATTTTCTTTTTTAATATTTTTATTACATTATAGTTAAAAACAAATTGGTATTAATTGTTTCTTGAACAATAATGCAAAACTACATATCAAATAATTATTAATACGAATGTAAACGTCTGTTTTCTAGAAGTTTTATTATATTTAATGAGAATTACATGTTTCAAGGCATCATGCAGTGCACCGTAAAGTAAAAAAGAGTAAATAAAAATTATAACATACATATCTAGAAATAGTACGTCATCTTTTTCATAATATTTTCTCTTTTTTCAACTCTGTATCATTTTCACTGTCAGTCTTAAGTCACAACTTTTAATCAAATTTTTGTGATCATTAGTCATATTCTTCTTATTTTATTATTATTATTATTATTATTATTATTATTATTATTATTATTATTATTATTATTATTATTATTATTATTATTATTATTATTATTATTATTAATATTATTATTTAAAAGCTCTTAACATCATTACAGCGCAAGCCAAATCCATGTTAAGGGTCAAAAAAGTATATTCAAAGGAAATATACATAGATCCATGTGAATAGAAATACGACAGGTATCTCTATGCTACTCTTATCGTAAGGGTAATCACAAATTTGCTTTAATTAAATCCTAAGAAGTCTATCTCCTTTGCCACCTCATTCAAAATACAAATCGCTTTCAAAACAGGAAAACTTCGAAGCGCCTCTGAGCGGCAATTTGGAGCATAAAATAAGATATGCCCCTTGCTCTGCTAAAGCTGTGGGGAAAGTCTTGATTTAGTTATTTTAGTATTTCTGGATTGTAAATACCTCCATTTATAGTTTTTAAAAATGCTTACCTTGAAAGATCAATCGACGTGTTTCAAGAGTGTTTAAATCCAACATTCCTGTGAGAAATGATAAGAGATTCAAAAAAGAATAGTAGTTATACTCCCTGATATTTTAATATCTCGAAAATCGTTCCTGAATACTTTCTAGTTTCAATAAGACTTTTTTCTCTGGGGTCCCAAATGATGGAGCAGTACTCCAAATTACTGCGATCCTGCGCTTCATACAGCCGACGAATCACAATAGGATCAGAAAATGATCTTGCGTTTCGTGAAACAAAACCAAGCATTTTGCTAACCCGCGTGATAAAATTACGACATACACTATTTATGGTATTATATAATAATATTTTCACGAAAGATTCCCAGGAAAAAATTTGAACCCATGCTGGAAGATGAGACTTACACAATAAAAATAAATCTATAATTAAGGTACAAGTAGAAGAGGAAACATTGGTGAGATTACGTGAGTCTCGACGCCTACAGTGGGCTTATCAAGTAAAAAATAATGCCAGTTGAAAGACAACCAACGATTATTTCTAGGTGGGTGCCGTGCGAAAACGTATCAAGAAGGAAGACCAAGAAAATGATGGACGGACTACCTTGAAAAGGACCTGATGATTTGGGGAATGGAGAGGGTGACTAGGAATAGGAACCAGTAGAGGATTGTCGTAGAGGTAGCCCAACACCGGAATGATGAAAATGAAGGTAGCATGTTTATGATCTAAAATTATTTATTCATTTTGTTACTAGCTGACCCGGCAACGCTTCGCTATTGCTAAATTCGAGTATATAAATAAATCCAATATATATTCAATAAATACAATTGAAGTTCAATATCAATTAGTTTATTTATTGGATTAAATGACATGTGTATGGATGCAAAAATGTGTGTCTATATCTATAAAACAATGTTTCAATCCAAGCAAACTCGCTGTGAATTTTAAACTTGAATACATATTACTAATGTAATTGAAAAACAATTTTTTGAATATTTTATACGAAATTTAATAATCAAATAAACAATATTATATCACATTTGCACAAAACATTCATATGTTTAGAGAAACAAAACTCTTGATTTTGTTGTCCGTGAAATTCACATCAGAGCCAATAAAGTAAGTTTCTACGATCGTGATTTCGGCACTGCGAGTCCGTTGGCGTGGAATAGTAATATAGATGATAATACTATTATACATAAGCCTCCCTTCCCGACTTCCACAACTCTCTATCCCTCGCCGCTCTGCGCCATTGACCTCCTGCCACTCGTTTAATGTCATCAGACCATCTTGCTTGTGGTCTACCAGAATTTGTGTAGCTGTTTCTCTTTCACCACTCCAGACCAGAAGATCTTATCATCCGTTGCCCTTGCTTTATGACCGATCCCATTCCATTTAAACATTAATTATTTTACACGCTGCATCGGCAGCTTTGGACCGATATTTAATTCATTAGTTTGGTTCCTAGAAATAAAATAAAAATATTAGAATTGCCATAAGGCGGACACGGAAGAGGCGCATAAGGCAAATTTTCAATTTCCATACAATGAATGAATTACAAATGTTGTTCACTTGTCTTCATCGAATAAGGTAACGGCACCAGTAATCGACAGACCTTCGGTTATGGACAAAAGTTTTTAAAAATCTTAAAAATAAGAAATATTGAAAAATTATTCATACTTTCAACATTGAACTATAAACTATAGATCCTTCTCTGTCAACTGACATAAATTTCATTCCAATCTGCCATTATTTTGCGAAAGAACGGACATTTATACGACCCCACGCAAACGACATTTGCAAAATTCCTAATTTCTTTGCAGAATTCATTGTGAGGTGAGTAGATGTTTTGTAATAATTCATAGAAATCTTAGTAATTACTTATTATAAAATTGAATAATGGGTTTCGTAGACAAATCATAGATACGAAATCATACTAAATTCATATGTAGCTACTTGTACAGTTTGTCAAATTTGAATGTTCATTACTGATAATCGATTTTCAATTCGAACCAGTGATGGACAATAATGTCCAGAACCGAGTATACTTGTTTAAATCGCAATTAAAGTTAATTTATGACAATTTAAATCTGTAATGTCAGGTTTCTTCTAAAAATGATTTACTGAAAGACCCTAGCAGGATATTAATGCAGATGAAAGTGATTTTTTTTTGTCACCGAAATCTGGTTGATCAACACCTGGTTATGAAAAAAAAAACTTACGGTTTTACACACTGCCAATGCTGCAAGTCTTTTAGCACCACCGATGATAGTGTTTGCTTATGAACATATCCCAAAACCAATTTCTGATAGAGTACCGGAAACTTGGGGAATCAGGAGGTCAGAATCAGGGTGGTGATGAATCAGTATAGTGATACATTCTATGAGAGCAAAATCCAGTTACCAATCCTTTTCTTTTTGGACGGCCATGGATCGCATTTAACTACCCATCTTTCCGACTTCTGTTCAGAGAATGGAATAGAAGTAGTTGCCTTGTATCCAAATAGCACACATATATTGCAGCTGATGGATGCTGCTGTCTTCCGACCGCTTAAAGTATTCTGGAAGAAGGAAGTTACTAAGTGGAAGACTAACCATCCAGGTCAGGAGGCCATTTATCTATGGGAAACACCTTCAGATGGCCGGAAAGTCCCGATTAGATTTGGTACAAAATGGAAGACATTGTGGAAAGGATTAAAGAACCTTTAATAAAGTAATGGAGATGGAAAAATATTTACCTGACATCTATGTGCCCTAAAGAGGTGGTGCTAAGAATAATTCAAACAAAAAAAAAACGTTTTTGTAATACGTTCAATACTAAATGTCCATTACCGGACGTTGTTCATTACCCATTGTCCATAATTAAATTTAATCTGTCCATCACTGGTGATTAGAATTGACTGTGGTCATCTAACTTTTTGTATTTAAACCTGTAACCTTTAATTATTTTCATTATTAAAAACGATTCCCAACAAACCATTCTATTATTTTTTCACATCACCTGATTAAATTTCCTAAAATTATCTTTAAAACGGTCATTGAGTCTACATTTTCTTAAACTGTCCATCACTGGTGCCTTTACCTTATGTGGGGAAATTTCAAATATGAATGTGGATTTTCTTCATATAAAAGGCAGTTCATGCTACATATATGCATAATAATAATAATAACAATAATTAGGCTAAATTGTCAAATTTATTAAATGAATCAAATTTTGGAGACGCGTGAAACATAAATGTGGAGGAAGCTAGAGAGGTTTGCCAGGATAGAGTTGTGTGGCGGTCAATTCTCTCTGCCTACCCCTGCAGGGAAACGGCATGATGGTTTGTTTGTTTGTTTAATTTGTATAGCGCCGTTTTCGTGAATAGCTCACCTATTACATGCTGGAGATTTTAGATACATTACCTGAACGGCAAAAATAACTACCAAAATCTATGCTAATAAATGGAGTTACGACTGTGCTAAAGAAATAACAACATTTTTACAAAAGCATTCAAATAGCGCTAAGTCCAACGATCGTGAATGGTCAGCATTACACATCAAGAAGGTCCTTTCTTCAAATAATCTCCCTAATTTATAGATCTCGTAGATCCCTAGGTTATATGGCCTATCAAAACTTCATAAAACAAACACCCCCCTATCAGACCAGTGGTACATAAATTGTCTATATTATTATGTAACAAATTAAACCAATTAATCCAATGTAAACCTGTACATACCATTCCAAATTAGTTCATAAAGATAACAACATGTCTTGTGATATCATCCTCTGGACATGCGCATTCCAGTATCTTCTGCGTTGTTTTCCCCATCCTCTGCACATGCGCAATCCATTATCTTCTGCGTTGTTTTCCCCATCCTTAAGCAAATGAAATAACCTGAAAGCAATTTAATTATCTTTAAATATTTTAAATCTCAGCATAATGTAGAATTTAATGGAGTGGAATGGAAAAGAAAGTAGAATTGCAACATGCAGATGCACCAATATGGCTCATTAACAAAATAATTTCAATCCCAATACAAAAATATCCCCATTAGACCAGTGGTCTCTCACACCAGGCTCCTCTAGTGAATTATTTTATCGAAACTTAATATCTTATCCCAAAGATATAGATTTTCGCCCTGCCAGAATAGTTTTACATTAAAATAACATTATTAAAATAGATTATACCAATTAAATAACTAATTATTACACTACGAAACGTCATAACCTAAAATGACACGTTAGTAAAACGAATAAATCAATTGTCTATAAACTGTAAATTTAAAAACCTTACCTGAAATTAATAATGTCATTTTCATATATGAATGAAAACTACTAAAAATAGCTTATGTGTAATGTGAAAATGAGCCGGTTCTCATTCGCCACTCCAGGGTACATCTAATTCACTGATCATCCGTTGTTTGACTGATCTAATTCCATTTTAACGAAGTTATTTTGCACGCTGCATTGGTAATGTTCGTCCCATCTCTGATCTGTTACTTTATTTTCCTAGAAATAAACGGAAAAAGTCATAAGAATTGTGTCATTCATTCATATTGTAATTCATATTGTATATCATTAGAACTTTCTTACCGTTGCTGTGGTAATGTAACAATTTCCCTGACCAAAGTATGCGTATAAAGAAAACGGCAAAATAGAAGAAACTGAAAATATATTTATGAATTAGAAATATAAATATTAAACAACTTACGGAAGCAAGTTTCTTCATATTCTTGTAGAGCTTCGACGTCCAATATTTTATATTTTCGCTATCATCCTTTGAAATAACCTGAAAGCAATTTAATTATCATTGAATATTTTTAATCCCAGAAACTTCATAACCTAAAAGTACCGAAACTTCATACCTACAAAATATTACGACGTACAAAGAGATTGACAGTTCAGAGACCACGTGACCAATCGAACGGCTAGAACTCTAGAAAACGAATATCATTAAGTAATCACCGTCGAACGTAAGAGAAACGAATAAGTTTCAGCCACACGAAAAAATTAAATTTCGTTCATAACCTCAAAATGACCTGTCTGCATTAATGTACATTAAAATATGGCCAATAAAATAGACTGTACCAATTAAACAACCAATTATTTTAGTACGTAATAAGTAAAACGTATTAAGTATTATACATCCCAAAGTAAAACGCAATATATTGGACTGTCAGAAAGCAAAACACATTGTTGCCACTACACAAAATTACATGGAGACTGAATTCTCTCAGACCGTGTCAAACGAATATAGACTCAAAAGATTGATACTCAGGTGATACGAACATTAAGGTCTATATTCGTTTGCACTACGAAAATTTTCAATTAATTGATTAATTTATAAAGTTAATTAGAGCTCGATTAATAACGAAAATATGCCTATGACGACCGCTAAATTCCACTTAGTCCATTCCCCAAGATTCAAAAGGATCTGATGAGGAATCACCGAGAAAGAAGGAGACACACACAACCCAGATTGTGTTTTATTTATATGTAGATTGACGTAATTAATTACATTAACTTTTTTGTTGATACAGATAACTGACATAAATCTAACATTTTAATACAGTAACAATAAAAATTAAGCCTTAAACAGTTAAAATGATAACATTACGACAGTATTAAAGGTAAGAATATTTAGATAACTACGGATGGAAGGATTAATAAATAAATGCACTAGAGATAATCAATATTCATTGTAAACAAAGTAATAATTATTATTTAATAACCTAAATTTTATAAAAATAATATCACGATTATACCAAGTAATCTAATTTTACAAACATCACACGATAACACATAAAGTAATAGTACCTAATATTAAACACATACGAGTTTAATATAAATTCAAAACTTTTTTCGAAAATATATTGTAAAAATAAATGGGATTAAAAATCAAATCAAATCAGTTTATTATCTCAGCAGACATTACAAACAATATTAATGTTTAAGACATCTATGTATATACTCGTACAGTCTATCATAAACATCTCATTTCTACTGCATTTAGTTTACTTTCATCCTTCTTTTGCCAGTTACATTAACTTCTAAACATAAGGGTCGTTACAAGAACACCATTTTGCACTGCCCATTTAGCTTTTATAATAATGATAAAGTGATTTTAATATACGAAGTGCAGTTATTATTTTTCAAAGATAAAAAGTTACTGGGTTACGGTAACATAATTTGGAAAATAAATTGTTATATGCATTATATTGGTTTTTAGGCCTACATCACTAATTAAAATTCTGTTTGTTACAACGACGTTTTTTTACAGCGTGTGGGCATCATAATAGCATTGTTAGTGAAATAAAGTTATAGATCCGACGAATTTGTTGACGGTGACTGAAAACTGAATAATATGAAGACCAAAATATTTCGTACATTTCCACGGTCACAAAATATCGCATGAGATATAAGGTTATTTAAAAACTCATGTTATGAATGATTTACAGTTGTTAATCAACATATCGTATTCTTCTTTTTCGCCTTATTGTAGATCTTGCGATTATAAGTTTCTTCCATTGATTAAGATGTCCAGCTTTCTCTCCGTCTTTTGGGTGTTCGTCCTGGTGGTTGACGGTCATCTCGAGACTCGTGCATCTTGATCTTAGGAATCCTCGCTGGATCCATTCTTTCGATGTAGTCCCTCCAGAATCGTCGTTTCTGCCAACTCTATGTCATCAATTTTGCAGGATCTGCGAATCTCTCCGTTGGGTATCCTATCTTTATAGGTTGTATCCACGATAGGTCGCATATTTTTTTTTATTTCTGCTACTCATAGGAGATGTTTGGTTTCCTAACTTTGCTTTCCACTAATATATGATTATTGTCCCGTGTCTTTCAGGCATCCGGCAAAAGAAGGATGAAAGCAGGATAAACGCCATGGAAATGAGATCACTAAGAAGAATGTGCGGGAAAACGTTGTATGATAGAATACCGAACGATGAAATAAGAGAGAAATGTAAGGCAGATGACTGCATCATGGATAAAATTAAAAAAAGATCCCTTTATTAAAATAGTATGTTCTTTGACTTCATTATACAGATCGCTGCAACTAGATATCTCCACACCCAGATATCTGAACTTCATGACCATGATATATATACATAACTTACATATTTTGATTATAATACTTCTTAAGTCTAGTTTTTTTTAACAAAGTCAGGTAGGCTGTTTTATCGGTGACGAACATTTTAATATAATTCTGAAAAATTTCCATATAATTTTATAGTTTCGTGTAAAATTTTACGGTCTGACATTAACATTTTTACTGTTTTGGAGTCTAAAGTGAAAAACTAGCCCGTATTGTGATAAATGTAATTCATTCAGAGACGGGACGTGAATTTATAAAAATTTTCAATACATGTTTATTTGTTAAAAAAAAAAATGTAAGCTCCATATTAAATAATTATTATGAATGAAGACGTATATTTTCTAGGAATTTTATTAAACCGTATATTATTATGTATATTTTTCATTTTAATCCTTATAATAACTGGTTTTCTTAAATATTTTAAGCATTACAGGAGATCGTTATTGACGGCAATTGATGCGCTTGAACAGAGCTTAATTGAAAGGCATTGAAAGCTTAAATACTGCAATACGCTAACAGGCACGGCAAAGTTATTTTTCAGCATGACAATGCCCGACAAAAGTTGTTAAAAATTATTAGGAAAATTATATGGGAAATTCAACCCGCCTTATTCACCAAACATCTTCTTTCCGACTACCACTTGTTTCTATCAAATGACACGCGACTTGCGTGATCAACAATTTTGTTCTTATGACGATACCAAAAAATGAGTCGATGACTGGATTAAAACAAAAGACGCATCATTCTTCTAATACGCATTTCAAAAATTGCCTGAAAGATCGAAGAAAGTAATAACTGGCGCTGGACAATACTTTGATTAAGATATTCTTTAGCAGTTTTTTTAATTTCATTTCAAATTTAAAGACTTATTTGTACCCCTTATAGTTAAAATTTTATACAAATATTTTTTAACTGGAGGATTTATTTGTTCAACTCACCAATCGCTAATACCAACGTGATGATTAATCCAGTTTTTTAGATTCAGCTTGTTGTTTCATCTGACGATTTCAACATCGGTTGTGTTAAATACCATTAGTAATTGTGATAAGTAAATATATATTTCTTTATTTTTCAATTTGATATCGTTAACAATGTGAAATTCGAAAAAATAAGTTTTTCTGTCAATTAAAACACTGCTAGACTTTTATCGTCAAAATATATTTTGCATACAAAATATATTATTTCCTTATTTACGATGTAAAAATCAAAAATTCGATTTTTTTTCTTCATACAAAATTGAAAAAAAACACAGTTAGGTACCAGCCCCTTACACAAACAGCGACGCAGACAAAATCAGCCAAATAAATAATAAAGTGAAAAAATGTAGTTGAATTTTTCAACAATAATTCCAATAAGGCTCACGAGCCGTCCATGTATAAGCCCATTATATTTTCCATCGTAAACGTGAGTGCAAGACCTTGTTGACTTTAGCTTTTTGACACAATATGAACACACAGTGTAGTTGGGCTGGTGGGATTCGGGAAATTTATTCAAACTAGAAGAGGAAATACTAAAATCATTTTTAAAAACCCTGAAATGATTTATGCATCAAACGGTTTTGAAATCGAAAATGTATTTTGAAAATTTTCTACTAATTTAATTTTAAATTCATATTTTTAGTATAAATATTAATTCATTTGTTACAAATGTAAAAAAATATTTTAGCAGACTCAATAAAAGCGGTTACAGTGTGAAATTCCGTACATATGCATTAGTATAATGCTAATAAAAAGAAATAACATTGTGTTTTCCAAAAAAATATTTATTTATTATCCTTTCTTAGAATAATTTTTTTTTTTTTAAATATTTTTTCTTGATGAAGGAATTCTGCGGTATACGAGTATATCAATGTATCATATTTGTGAAAAGTGCAAAAACTAATATTGTGAAAACATAATTTTCAAAAGTTATCCAAATGTGAATCCGCAACATAAAGTTATGGTGAATGTAGAAAAAATAAATCATTGTTAATTTCCTAAATTTATAAAGCACATTTTCTTAACACATTAAAAAGGAATTGTTTTAATCACAATAGGACGTATATAAAAATACATGTTTCAAATTTCATTTGATTATTTTCTTGAAAGGATATTATGAAGGATATGTCAGTTTAATAAAAATAAAGCAAATGAAAATACATACTCATGTCTGAATAAGGAGTAGACACGAAACTGATACGGGGGGTGTTAGGGTTAATGGAGACATCACTCTATGGTTTGATACCACAAAGTGAATGGAGCTTTAAAAACTGTCATTGTAAACAAAAAATATCAATGAAAGCAATAATGGCCTTCATAATGGATGTTTAGTACCATGAATGAAAGCGAAAAATGAAACTGGCAGAAGAAGGATGAGAGCATAATAAATTCGGTAGAGATGAGATCCTTTAGACGTATGTGCGTAAAACGATAAACGACTGAATTTCAAATGCTGATATAATGTAGAGCGGAGGAAAGTATTATGAACAAAAATTTGAACTGATCGCGACGTTTTTTTTTTCAAAATCGGAAGAATCGACGAGCGTGTATAATTCGCTATATGAATATGGAGGAAGCTAGAGACGTGGTGCTCCATTATCTCTGCTACCCTTTCGAGGAAACGTTTTGTTGGTGTTTTTATTTATACTTTTTGAACTTGAAGATTATTCATTTATTTATTTTCTGTGTATCGTATTGCCTTTTTTAATTTTATTTTTGCCTTTTCCTAAATATACTATTAATAAAATAATATTACTATGCTGTGTAATTACACAAACCTCAATAAAAGAGTTTGAATTTGTACAATTGATTGTCTATAGGATATTCTTTCAGTTTACAACAATTAAAGTCAAAATAATATTTTTTTCTAATCAAATTGGTAACAAAATATGGAAAACTTTCCCCAATATAAAAATTATAATAGCAAGTGTGCAATATAAAGAGTTTTGTGCTGCTTTGGTTACCAATTAAATCATCTGTTTTCTAGAAGTTTAATTATATTTTACGTGAATGATATGTTTCGCCTGTTGAAGGCATTATCAAACGACATTTGCGACACATTTGCATTAGGGACACAATGCCTTCGATAGGTGAAACCAGTCATTTAAATAAAATATAACAAAACGTCTATAAAACAGACGTTTTCATTCGAATTAAGTATATCTTCTTCTTCTCCTTCTTCTTTTAATAGATCTGACGATCTGTGACACAGAAATCATATCTCGTCGGATGATGAGATCCAGCTGTCCCTCCATCTCTTAGGCGGTCTTCCAGGTGGGCGGTGTCCGGAAGGGATTTCATAAGCGGCTGTATATGCGAGTCTGTCACCATCCATTCGGTCTACATGGTCCCTCCAGTATCTTCTTCTGGATCTACTTCACTGAACGATTTCCTCTATTTCGCAGGTTTTTCTTATGTCTGCGTTGCGGACACGATCTCGGAGGGTTTTTCCAGTAATTGATCTTAAGACCTTCATCTCCGATGTTCTTAGTAGTCCCTTGGTTCGCACAGTGTCAGCCCGCGTCTCGTCATGATAAGTCGCACGCATGTTTTATAGATTCTGATCTTGCTGTCGATACGCATGTGCTTGTTCTTCCAGACCAGATTCTTCAGGCATCCTGACACGGCAGAGGCTTTACTGACTTGTTCACGTACTTCGGTATAAAGGTCACTTTGGCTGCAGATCTCCACTCCCAAATACCTGAATTTTATAACCTAGTCCCAGGCCAACTACCTCTTCTATAATTACGGCCATAATAAGATTGAACAGAAAGGGGCTCAAACTATCTCCCTGTCTTATACCATTGATTGCAGGAATTTCCCTAGAGTATATAATATGGAGTTTTACTTTATTTCTCAAGGAACATTATAATACTTTTAGAAAACCAACGTTTGTCCCAATTCAATATTTAATATGGAGCTATGTAACGTTATTGATGAAAATATTATTTGAGTTTATTTTAGATTAGCATTTAGTTTATTAATGATAGCATTCAGAATAAATCTGAATTTATCAATTATATGGTATGATTATTTAAAAGTTGTCAATTAAACTAAAGAATTGTGAGTACCTTATCTTATATATCTCGAATCGTGAGGGTTCTTAAAGGGTTACCATACAAAAAGTCCCCATTGATCACTAGCTCTCAGTCATATTTTGTTCTCGACTCCCGCATTCGAAGATATTTCCTCATTTTGGCACATATCCAATGTTCCACAAAAGCTTAAACCTTAAGTCGGATTTGTTAATACAAAGTATACGAGATTTTCTACTCGGCTTGGGTCTCTTATATATACAGATTGTTCCAAAAGTGTTAGACATAAAATATTTTAAATATTTAATAAATAAAATGAAGTTTTTTAACTTCTTGCACTTCTTTATTTATTTAGAATGCAACCGGTTTTGCCAGGCTTGCTGGCATCGACAGTTTGCAATAGCGTCACCAGTATGTCGATGCCAGCGAGCCTGGCGAAACCGGTCGCTATCGAAATAAATACAAAAGTGGGAGTGGTTAAAACACATCGTTTTGTTTATTTATATTTTAAAATGAACTCCCATCATGAGATTAATCAATTAAAATCATTTAATTATGATAAAATGTTTTGATTGAATAAATAAGAACAAAAACTAACTAACTAACTAACCATCACGCCGTCTCCCCGAAAGGGTAGGCAGAAAGAATGGACTGTCACACTTTAACCGATGCGGCACTCCATCCTTCTCTTTTCGCCCCGCGGGAGACGCGGTGTGATGGGTTGCGAACCTCATCGCCACCAATAGGCATCTCCCGCGCACACTTCGATCTTCCAACATCCACAAAATAAATCTAAAACAAATAATATAAAATACAATGATATAAAATAAAATAACAAAATAAAAATAATATAATACAAAATGTTATTTTTAGATGGGGCACATTTGTCTATTTAATTTATGTTCCACGAATCCACCGTTTTTTTAAAAATCCCCCTTTTCTGTGAATCTACACTTAAATAACTTTTGAAAAACATTGCTTTACAAACGTTAAAAAAATTGAAAGATTTAATTATTTAAAACTTGATATAATCCGAATGATACTCGTTGATAACCTCTGTATTCTTCTCTGGTGTTTGAAGGTTCTTCTCCCTTCAAACACATCATTAAACCTCCACAAGGTGATTAGAATGCAAAATAATATCTTTATATTTTCAAATACATATATAGACTTTAAAAATAGTTATGTTCAATGTGTCTAAATGGACAATCTTATCTCACTAGAAACACGTTATATTCTACACAAATAAAACAGATAGTTTCCTTTGTTTCTATAGTATTATATTAAACTCTAAATAAAAAAAATATAGGAGACGTTTTTCATTACAATATTTTATTCATATTAAATAATTAATACGAATGAAAACGTCAGTTTTCTAGAAGTTTTATTATATTTTATTGGAATAACATGTTTCGGCCTTTTAAGGCATTATCAAATGTCATCACATTTGATAGTGCCTTAGAAGGGCGAAACATGTCATTCCCATAAAATATAATAAAACTCCTATAAAACTGACAATATTTTATGACAGTGACAAGGTTCACCGTAATGATTGAGATATTCAACAAAATAATAATAATAATAATAATTGAGTTTTCTGTTTCAAATTATCCACCATTTGGTACTATTATACATCCAGTCCAGGGTCACCTTGCGAATACAAAGTGAGCGACTTGGGGGTTGAAATATGTGTACAATTGGGATTGTGTTCTTTGGAATATTGTCCTTCAGGGATTATGTTTGTCCAGGTTTCTTACCAAGACCTCTTCTTCTTTGGGATTTTACAGCAAACACATTTACAATAAATTTATTTCATATTATAAAAGCTAAGATGAAAATCCTTATTCCGTAAGCATGTGTAAACTAATATTAATATGCAAAACTGACCATATTTGTAAACAATTTTATAATATTTTCTATGTTCGTTCCAAAATAATTCTTTATAACATCTGTCAAAACTGATTATATTTGTAAGCAATTTTATTATACTTTAAATATCTTTATAATATCACTGAGGATGGACAGGGTTGTCCGAAACATGATTGATAATTAATTTGAATTGGTTTTAAAAAGTAAGTGTTGTATACAAAGTACATAAAAAAAGAAAAATATAATTTTATAATATTTTAATTATCTATATAATTTCACTGAGGAAGGACTGGGTAGTCCGAAACATGTTTGATATTAAATTTTAATTTGTTTAACAAGTGAGTGTTGTATACAAAGTAAACATATATAAATAATTAATAAGCTGTATTTTTTGTATACTGTTTATCAGAATTGATAATGAGCAGTGTTTGGAATTTATTTTCAATGTCGTATTCTCAATAATAAATTAATAATAAAATGCAAAAATTTTAACAATCAATAAAATATAAAATCATTAAATGTATTATTCTTTGAATAGACCGGTTAAATTGTTACGTCCCAATTATTCATCATTTCGGAAAGGGTTCTTATTACAGATAAACAGACACGTGCATATATTGTCTGTTTTATATAAAAAAGATATCCTCCAGACAAGATAAAGAATAATTATTTTAAACGTTATAGGTACCCTATTGAAGTATAATAGTTAGATAAAGATTCGATTAAGAATGGTTTCTGAAGTCGGTTAAATTTGTCGCAAAATTTAATGCGCACCGCACAGATTTTTGATCGAATCCTCGATTTCTTTATTAAACTTAGTTCTTACGGTAATTTCTACATAGTCAGTTCTACTATACAATTATAAGGATAACTCAATTCATACTAACAATTTTCAAATGAACATATTTTTCTTTTTTTTCTTTTTATCGTAGATCTTGCGATCTGTTTATCCTGAATATTACCTTTCTTCCTGTGATGAAGACGACCAGCCTCTCCATCTTTTTGGCGGTCCTGCTGGTGGTCGACGGCCTTTGCAGTCTCATGCATCACGATCTTAAGAATCCTCGCTGGATACATACTCTCGATGTGGTCCCTCCAGAATCGTCTTCTCTGCCTACTCCATATCACTATGTCTTCAACTATACAGGATCAGCGAATTTCTTCATTGGGTATCCTATATCTAAGGGTTCTCCCCACAAAAGGGCGCAATGTTCTCATTTCTGCTACTCTTAGTATAAATTTGGTACTGACAGCATCTGCTCTTGCTTCGATTCCGTAAGTCATTATGGGCCTCATACCATGTTTTATAAATTCTAACTTTGCTTTCCACTAGCATATGCTTCTCAAACAGTGTCCCTCAAGCATCCGAAGATAACTGCCGGTTTATCAATCTGTTTTTTAACTTCATTATACAGATCGCTCCAAATATATATCTCCACAATTAGATATTTAAAATTCATGATCTGTTCTATGGGTTTATCATCTACAACCAGTTTGCATCTAAGCGGCTGTCTGTATATCGTTAGACATATTGTTTTGGCGACGGATATCATCATATTATACTTATTGGACGCAAGATGGAATCTATAAAGCATTCGTTATTTCACTTTCTGCCAGTATCGTTGTACCGTCAGCAAAGCATACCAAATTGATGAGATTTTTTCCATACTATATCCTAGGTTAAGAGATGCGACCTCCTCTATGATTTTGTCCATGATAAGATTAAACAGGAACAGAGTGTGACTGTCGCCCTATCTGATTCCTTATATAGCAAGTATCTTCATAGTTAACTCACCATCTGCGTTAATGATCATTTTGCCATTAGTCTTAAAGTCATCTCCAAGCAACAATCTTCAAATGAACACTAATTAAATTTTAATGAACTTCATATTACATTTATTTATTTATTTTAAACTTGGCATGAATAATTTCGAAAATGCATATTTCCTAAAAGATTTATAATATTTTATAAGAATAACATATTATTCCTTGCCAATCAGTTTGAACAAAGGCAAATATTTGATAATTCCCTAGCAAAATACGTCGCTCCCATTTAATGTAATAAAACTTCTAGAAAACAATCGTTTTCAGCTTTATGTTTTTTTTTGTTTCTTTTAACTCTGGTAATAAAAATATATAAATCGTATTATTTCAAATAAATCTATTGTGATGATTGTGAGTCAAATCAAATGATACGATTGTAATATTTTCTAGCACTAATCGTGAGAATTCGATTTATCTTTGGCTCTGGCTTTTAGATAATCAAAAGAATTTTTATATATTATATAATAATATTATTACACTGTACAATAAAATAAAATTACGCCTTGTATAAAAACAAGGGAATTTTAATAATGCCTACTATTTTCGCTTGTAACCTACCTAAACATCATCAGGGCAATAACATAAAAACTAAATGAAAATACAATTTATTTTACATATGTTAAAATTAAAAAATTTTCATGCAAGATGAATGCTTCAAGTGAAAATATGTATTTTTTGTTGCTATTAGAATTCATAAATGTATTTGCATGTATCTAGATGCAAGCGTTTTTCGAGTCAGGCTGTACCATATTATATTATACGCTAGTAAACGTCGATTCTCAGAGGTTAAAGGGGTCAACTATCGAATTTGGAACCTTCACTTAGAACAAACTTCGAGGCTTATAAGCGTCCGCTTAGCCAAGTATTTCTATAGCCGGCCGGTGTGCTGCCCACGAAACTGACCTATCCGTGTTAATGTCGTTTTGAGATACGCTTATCTTATATTATACTGAAGATGTATTCCTATTTTCTATATGTATGAGTGGTTCTTACATATCTCTTCATAAAATTGGACTTGGATCTTCTAGCTTACAGAATTCAGCTCTAATGGCTATTCCTCTTACGTCTGTAGGTAACATTGATGTAATGTGATTTGGTAGTTGTTTTATGATGGGGCTAAATGTATGGCCCGGAGTGTCCCTCCTAAAGAGGGCGAGGGGGGATTTACGGTTTATGATAAAGTCTTAAATTATTGTCAAGGAATGAAAGACAAGTTAGGATTACGGAATTTGAGCTCTTTTAGTCATTCCAGCCGTAAGAAAATACAATTCCATGAAAAATCTTCGAATAACATATAATTCTCTAACTAACTAACCATCACGCCGTCTCCCCGAACGTAGAAAGAATGGACTGCCACACTTTTTTTCCTGACATAATTCTCGTTCCTCAACATTCATACAATGTGTCATGCACGCCATCGATTTCTCCGACTCCTCACGTGGCGGACATTCAATATTTGATTTATTTGAACATGCCACATTTTCGTCGGTATTCCACTATTTCAAGTTCCATTTATAGCGTTTACATATATTTTTTAACATTCTTTCTTTATTCATTAATTTTTGGGGTCCAAACCATCTGAATGATCCTTTCATTATTTTGTTCATAACACTTTCATTCGCACCGCATTCACTTCTTACAGTTTTCTCAATGTAATATTATTCTCAATTAAAAAATGGGATTTTTATTATTTGAAATAGTGCCACTTGCGGTCCTGCCATTTGCGCTCAGATCAATTACCGCCCCGCTTGCGGTCAAACGATATTATTAAAAGAAAATAATGTACGGAGTGACCCCACTTGCGATCAAAGAAAATTTGATAATTTCTAATAGGTTTATTTAAAATGCACATAAAATTTATTCAGTTTTTATTAATTAAGTTATTGAATGCTTTTTGAATTGCTTTTGATTTAAGACATTTGTTAAATCTCTTGTGACATTGTAATTTTCCAGGATCTAACCTAACCTAACCTAACCTAACCTTACCTAACCCAACCTTTTACGACGTTGTTGGTTCTGTGTTTTTTACCATAGCAGTTCCGCATATCTTTGGTGATATTTGAGTGTTCTAGCCACTGCGTGACAAAATAATCGTAAAAAAACACCTACCTACGCAATAAATAAAAAAAACTAGCATGGAGAGCATGTTGACAATTATTTTTATCTACCTGATGATTTGATCCGCAATTTGGAATTGCCGTTTTATAAAAATATTTTTTTGACCGCAAGTGATATCACCCCTGACATTATTTGCATTTTATCATATTGATTGACCGCAAGTAAAACGAAAATTGTTCCGACCGTAAATGGCACGACAGCAAGTGAAAAGCCCGTACTTTTTATGATATAACATTGGTAAAACGTTTATTTAAAGAATATCGTAGGTAAATAATCATTAAAATTATATTTTTTACATAAACTTAAAGCATTTATACTGTGGAATTCCATAATGACGATTCTATTTTTCATTTACACATAGTAGTTTAATTCATAAAAAAACAATTGTATTAATTGCGGAAGAATAAGACGGCCTTCGAGGCAGATTGGCAACAGCTATGACTGCCATACTGAATGCCCGGCGATCTCAGCTATCCTAGCCCCAACGTGTGATAAATCTCCATAAGACAGAATGTCAATTGCAAATACAAGTGAATGCAGTGCGAATGGAAGAGTTATGAATAAAAGGATAATAAAAGGGTTAGTTAGATGGTTTCGATATGTGGAAAATGAACAAAGAAAGATTGATACAGAAAATATGTTATATGCCAACTATCTCAATGGAACAAAAAAAATAGAAAGTCAGAGAAAAATATGGCACGATCAAAATAATAAAATATTAAACACCGGTCACGTGAGGAGTCAGAATAATCGGCGTTTGTGTAAAATACGATGTTTGAATGTCGAGGAAGTATGTATTTCCACAACTAGACTAATTATGAGTTATCTATCAATTGTCACGGTTTATTGCATTTTAGTATTATAATAAATTATAATATCTGCTTAAACTCTTATTATTTGGTTCATAACATTACACATTCGTGTAAGAGATCTCATTTTACCGCATTTATTGTACTTTTAGCCTTTTATAGCGAAGTTAGTTGTAAAAACGAAATCGTGATTTATTTTTACCGTTAGCCTAGTTTCAATAGTATGCATTGGTTGATAATTTAAAATTAAATTAACTAATACAATGTATACGACCTTTGCCAAATCCCCTTTCGACGGAAACCTCAACACAGGAAACTATACTAAAGAATTTGCAAACATCGTGATCGATAACACAGATTTTCTCTGCCAAAATTTTGCGATGTGATTCCAATTCGCATCAGAAAATAAAAGATTAAGTCTGAGATTGTTGATAATTTTTGATAAACTTGAAGCGTTAGGATTATGGAATTCTATAAATCTCATAGTTAAAATCCTAACACGAATAAAAACGTCTGATTTTTAGAAGTTTAATTTATTTTATGAGAATGACATGTTTTGCCTTACTTATGCCTTATCAAATATTATCAAACGTTTGATAATGCCTAAAAAAGGCAGAACATGAAATTCTAATAATATTATATTTTTTTTTTCTTTTTGTCCTGTCACACCTCCGTGGTGCACAGGGCCTCAAGGAACCTTCTCCACCCGACTCCATCGCATGCCTGATGCCTAACATCATCCCAAGTGAGGCCTGCCGCCTAAACCTCGTCGTGCAGGGTTCTTCTCCAGGTGGCTCTAGGTCTGCTTCGCTTTCTCTTTCCCCCCATAGGGGACCAGGCTAGTGCACCCTGAGCGATGCAGGCTGGGTTCCGTCTCAGAGTGTGATCGATCCACTGCCATTTGCGTCTAGCGACCTGTTCTCTAATTGGCTTTTCGTCTGTCATAGTCCAGAGAGCAGCATTTGACGCTGTTATATACTTTGATTACAATAGACTTTGAATATTGAGCGAAGGCACCTATTTATAAACACCTGGAGTTTACCAATAACGTCCGCGGTAGACTTCCAAGTCCGATCCGAATATTATACATAATAAAACTTTATTCTTATTAATTATTTAATATGGAATTTAACATTCTTGTTCAAGAAACCAATCCAATTCCTCTTCCTTGTGTCCTATCTATATATCGTTGGGTCAGAAGTCCACCAGCCGGGCCACGATTCTGGATTCTCGAGCCAGATCTTTTTCGGTGCAGATGACTGAGCAACTTGGGCACTGTGTTATATGCAACATAGATTACTGCAAATACAGTATATCTCTTTCCCACGAAGAATCCCCCATATTGCCATGTTGTCCCTAGTTCTGCAAAATCACGACGCAAAATACCGATAAAACGGTATTCTTGAGTTCCTTAGCAGAGTGGCAAGAGAACTGAATACCGAAAATACCGGATTTGATTCCCGGCAATGACACTGTGAAAAAAACAACCTTTTTTGCACTGTATTTGGTCTATTAGAATTCAGGTAACAATTAAAATGACGATAGACTAGCTACCTACCACATGTTATGAAAATCAATATTAAACCTTGAGCTGAATTTCTCTTGCGTGAAGTTCCTAACAATTTACCACGAATGGTGAAGCTTCCTCCAGCCATCCCCTCTTCATCCACCTGTAAAGCGCTTACAGGTGTTGTTATTTACCTTACGCAAGTTGACCTTCATGATCTTCCTGCAAAATTCTGTATGACTTTTCGTTATGACCGCTGTAATCCAAGTTCTTTTGTTGGCGAATACTGATAATCTCATTCTAAAGCTAACCTTTCTTAAGCTTCCAACGTGTAATCACTCTATATGTCTCTCAATATTCCTAGACACAACTAATCCAAATAACCTAAACATATCTTAATTTTTCGAAATATATAAATGTAAATACTATTACTCGAATTGATGTGTGAACCCTCGAATAACATTCATTCATGCATTGTAAGAATGCTTTTTTCAATAACTAAGATTTCAGTAAACGAAGAGTTAGTAAATTAGAATCTTTCAGGACATAGAGTTGGGCTCTCTATTAGTTATTTATACTACGTGCAATATAGGCAATATTTCGATGTTTTAAATATTAGGTCCTTACATATGAAATTGGCGTTTTGTATGGGAGGAACATAAAGTTGATTTTTTTTAAATATAATATATTTATTTAATCAAAGTACGTACCATTGCTATCTATGCACTTTTGCCATCTCATAGGTAGTTCATCGATCCCTTTACTAAAGAAACCATTCGGACGGAAATCAATAAAATCTTTGAAGTCGGTTTGGACTGCCCCATCGGAGTTGAATTTTTTCCCTTGCAAGAAGTTATCCAAATTTAGAAAAAAATAGTAATCTGTTGGAGCAAGGTCCGGAGAGTACGGTGGATGTCTTAGATATTCCAATTGAAGCTTTCCTAATTTGGTAGCCGTCTGTTGTGCAGTGTGTGGTCTAGCGTTATCATGAAGCAGCAGTGGCCTAGAGCGATTAACCAGCCTCGGTTGTTTAGCAGCTAGCTTTTCCATCATGGTTTGCAGTTGCTGACAATAGACATCTGCCGTAATCGTCTGGCCAGATTTAAGAAAGCTGTAGTGAACGACACCAGCACTAGTCCACCAAACGTTCACAAGTAACTTTTTTGGAGTCAATTTTCGCTTGGGGCATGGTTTGGCTGGTTCGGCAGGGTTCAGCCATTGCGATGAGCGCTTCCGATTATCATACAGGATCCACTTTTCATCACAGGTAATGATTCGATTCAAAATCCCTTCATTATTGTGCCGGTTGAGTAATGCAACGCAGCAGTCAACGCGCGTTTGTTGATTTGCTTCACTCAATTCGTGAGGTACCCACCTTTCAAGCTTTTTCACCTTCCCAATTTGCTTCAAGTGGATTAAAACCGTTTTATCACTAACACCGCAGCCTGCAGCTAACTCGGACGTGGTTTGCGATGGATCCGCTTCCACAATAGCCTTCAATTCTTCATTATCAACATTGGTCTCCGGCCGTCCACGGGGCTTGTTCTGCAGGTCGAAATTTCCAGAACGAAAACGTTGGAACCAAAAACGCACTGTGTTTTCTTTTGCGGCACCGTCGCCATACACATCATTAATCCTTCGAGCCGTTTCTGCAGCACTGGTGCCACGGTGGAACTCGTACTCGTAAATAACGCGATATTTCAAGTTTTCCATTTTGTAAACTGAGTGACGCAAAGAAAAAAACAATTGAGGAAAAAACAAATGAATTATAATTTTCGAAACACAAATACTTGAATAAATAGCTGTATAAATTTGAATTTGGAATTCTTAACCAAAGAGAAGATATTTGAGATCAAAGTTGCCAGTACGGCAAAACGCCAATTTCATATGTAATGACCTAATATTTATTCAGGTACATATATGAAATAAATATATAAGTATTGTATAATTATGGAATAAGTTTCATTTTCCTGAAAATTAGATTTCTTAAATCTACACTAGCTTTGGCGATACTGCTCAGAAACGCCCTGACTTGATTATTATTTTCGTATATTTAAATCGGCAAATACTCCAACCCTCGTACCACTTTACTTGTAAACAAAATAAGGAGATTTTCTTGCTAATCAGAACAATAATAGCGCAAAACTCAATTTAATACTTGGATACGTCTGCCCGCCACTCAAGCGTCAGCTCAACTACCCTGTCGCAGCCTTCTCTGCTCCACGACCTCTAGGCTCCGCTCGTAAATTTCATCCCTCCGCCCCCTCTCCCTGCTCCTCCGTTCTCCCAAGCAAACACACGGACCGTTTATCGAAAGGTCTCTTCTCGGGAACTAAACAAACAGCGCTCTTCCCTATTAAATATTTCACTTTTTCCGAATAACATTACTATCCATTATATTTATCTAGTAAATCGAATTTTCGCCGTATACTTGAAATACTCTTTCTACTTTATATGTTTTTACTTGATTTAATTTACACTGAGAAACAAGAAAAATTCCCAAGTTACATAATTACTAGGCACCTACACATTGAAGCTGAGTAGAGTCAGATTCCACGATGACGAAAAAAATAGAATTATCGTGAAATATAGCATCGTCTTATTTTAATTTCTACTCTAATACATTATTTACTTATCTTAAAAGGAAAAGGAAATTTCAATTATTATGCTTTGAAAAATATTGTGTTAATAATAATTGTGTTAATAAAAAAAATAAGAATCACGATAAAAGAAATAGCATAACTTATAATGACAGAGAGGGGCAATAAAAGTGCTAAATTTTTATAATAAAATCCTTTAGAAGGAATACGAAAAGAAAATATTTCCAAAGACTTAGAGAATATGAAAGCTGTGAATTTAAGTGAGTCAATATTGTACAATCATCTATCATTTATCGCAACGGACTCTACCGCGATAAGTAAATTTCAGCGAAGGAGGATTGTTTGATAAAACAAAAAAATTTATTGTTGTCAGAGCACAAAAAAACTATAAACGACACTTTCAATGAGAAAATTAAAAATTCGGGCATTCTGGTTAAGGATAGGCAACCTCCATGATTTTTTTGCCATATTTAATTATCTCCCGGTTGGTAAGCGTCGTTTCCGGTTGCTTTGTTTTGTCGTCAGAAGGCTTAGAAGAAGCATACCGTTTAGGAGTCATGAGGGGCTAAGACAACATTTTTCGGAAATCTTAAACACTTCCAACATTATTAATTTGAAAAGAAAACATTCATAACCAGCTTTTCTATTACATTATAATTTACGTTCGTGTGATACAAAAAACAAATTAACAATTTGTATCAAATATACAAATATACAATGATATTTCGTTGGTGATCTGGCAGAAAGTCCTATCTCAAAAATATCAATTTTTCAAGAGAGAGACGTAAAATTGTTTTGTTCAGAACTTAATTGTATTTTTTCAATTTCTAGCATTAAAAAAAAAACTAAAATAAAATAAAATTGTACGTGTTTTAGTAATACTGTGTGACCCTTAAGTTATGAACAAAACAGTTTTATGTCTCTCTCTTGAAAAATTTACATTTTCGAGATAGGACTTTCTGCCAGATCACCAACGATTTGTTCTGTGTTCAATATGCAACAGGTTTATTAAATACGTAATTTTTCATTCATTCGAAAATGGTATTATTTTAAATAAACACGCTATAAAGAAAAAAACACTATATTCGTATTCCTTGCCTTCGTATTACCATAGAATAAACATTTGGTTGAGATATAAAAAATAGCATATTTGAAAAAAATCGCAATAGAGTGAAGCCGCGAAAGTCGAAGCGCAAAGTAACGAGGGATTACTGAATAGGGAAAACTGGCTAATAATACAATCTGAGTTCAGACCTCTGCTGAAGTTATTAATTATATTTGGGTACGAATTTAGGTCGATATTTTCACTTTTTACATTTTTTTGTAAAAAAAAATGTTATTTCTTAAATTAACTAAACTTATTCCATCTCACCATGTATTTATTATTATTATTATAATACATTAAATAGGTGTTACGGTACGTTTTGCGATTTTGAAGTATAAGTATTTTTTTTTAAATAAAACGATCTATCATACCGTCTGCAGAAGGGGTAGGCAGAAGGAATGGACCGCCTCATTGTTATGTTCTAAAATACTTGTCTTCCTTCCTTAACATTCATAAATCGTATCAAGTCTGTCAGAACCTTTCATTATTTGCACTACATATACTTCTCAAATTTGAATTTGACATCTTGTACAATATGAGAAATTTGTCAGGAAAGAATACTGTGGCGGTCCATTATTTTTGCCTATTCCTTCTGGGAAACGACATGATGGTTATAATTAGTAATCATGTACAAATTTATCGCAAATTTTTCTTCGTCTTATTATACTTCTTCATTTAGACCTTTGGTCCTGTTTCTGTAGTCAGCCTGGTCTATCTAGGGAGGTTGAATCCCAGCTATCCCTCCATCTCTTTTACGATATTCCGAGGGATCGGCAGCCAACAGGAATCTGATGTGCCACAACGTGTGGGATTCTGGAGAGATTCATCCTCTGAACGTGCGCATTCTAGTATCTTCTGCGTTATCTGCCCCATCTTATGATATCTTTCCCTTGATCTCATTATTATTTTATTTATTTTACTGTTATCCTTGTTTTGACAGTTATATGCTTCACTTTTATACTTAAAGGTCGGTTCAGGAACAATGAAAATTTCTTTAGAGTTATAAGCTGCTGAATATAATATAAAGGCCTCGTGCCGTAGATTATTGAGTTAGCCCTTAGAGCTCGGATTGATTATGTTCATAAATTAAAGGGAACACAGAAATAGCTCAACCTTGGCTCGCATAATTCACGCTGACAGAACAAGGGATATCAACGAAAGAACACTTAAATTCCTTCTCGTTTCTCGAGAAAGAATGCAATGAAACTCAGATATTTTTGACGAAAATAACAATTGTACAACCTTAAGCCGCCTCGTGAGCTTTACGGCATTACGCAACAAGTAACTTGGTAATCAAAAATTACTAAGGTTAGTTAGAAACAAATTACTTGGGGAAACGAAGTATTTCGTTTAAAGGAATGCTTCTAAGCATGCTAAGATTCTAATTTTATTTCTTTAATTCTTTTCAATTAGGGTCAAAATACAGGCCAATAAAAACCTCCCTCTACCATACCTGAAAAATTTTAGCTTTTATTTATATTAAATAATGAAATGAAATTTAAGGTTAGCAATGTGGAAATCCGTTAAATATTTTAAAATCAAAATGTAAGCAGGCCAACGTGAGGCGAGTAGAAAAATGAAGCCTCTCGAAATGTTGAAGAACTTTACCTTCCGTTTTCAATACCCTGTAACTAGTACAAACAACCTATAATACATTTAATATCCCTACAAATATATTAGGTGAACCAGGAATTACGCAATTTTCATTTCATTTAATTAATTTTGAAACGGTCAGGTTTGAACCAGTTTGCATCCTTTTGCGTCCGATCCACTTCAGACCATTGAATAATTTATCCAGAAACTCGCATATTCTTGATCTACGTTGCAGTTTTATTTAATGCGGATTGGGAAAGCGCATAAGATGGGTATTTGGATGCTGGACAAGCTATCTGGTACTTACAAAGAAGTGCGCGTGAACATATGCAGTTATTTATTTACACGACAAGGAACCCACCGTTTTTTGGCACAACTTGTAACAAGGGACGATAAATGGATAATTTATGATAATGTAAGGCGATAAATTAATTGCTTTTGCAAAATCAAATACCCATCCCGTCAACAATGCCAAAATTAAAACTAAAAAAGGTTATTTTGTGCCAATAGTGGGATATTTGATGTATCATTCATTTAAAGTATTAAAACCGGGTGAAACAATAACGTCAAAAATTTACTGTCGGCAATTGGAGAAACTCGATCTGAAGCTTAAAGAATAACGTCTAAATTTAATCAACCGTCGTGGATCAAGACAATGCACGCCCTCGCTCAGCATCAATGACCCGTGAAAAAATCCACTCACCCTCTATATTCACCAGATCTTGCTCCGTTTGACTATTGTCTATTTCGGTCTATGGAGTACTTTTTGCGAGATAAAAAAATTCAAAATGCGGTCGATGTTGAAAATTACCTAATCAGATATTTTAATTCAAACCACTAGAGTTTTACAAAAGCGGTATAGAATTGAAAAATAAATTTTAAAAACATTTGATTGTAAAACCTGACGATGCTAATATCGGTGAGCGAAACAACTGTCGCGACAAAATATAATTAATTGTGATATTTAACATATAACAAAGTTTTTTATTCAAACCTTTGAAAATTACTAAAAATAGGTAGAAAGCGGTCATTAATAATGATGGCAATTATATGTTGTAATTTTAGTAAAAAAAAATGGGTTAATTATAATGCGACAGTACAAAATAATGATTTAATTCCTGGTCCACCTAATAGTTAATACTGGGTTCATATTTTCGGTGTTTCTTCGTTTTATATTAACCCATTGGTATAAATAATTATCTTATTAATACAATTGTGTTTTTGTTCCGACCCTTATATATGGTCGTAAAGCATAGAACTGGCAAAAGAAGGATTAAAGTAGAATAAATACAGTAGAAATGAGATCTTTTAGACAAATACGTAGAAAGTCTGTGTATGATAGTGCAGAATGAAAATATTAAAAGTGATCATTGTGATGGGTTGGACACATAAAAAGAATGAATGAAGTAAGAATGGAAGAAAGAATCTGTTATAGATTTAAACCAAAACCAGATATAATGGGAGACAGAGTAAACCGTGGCAAGATCAAATAAATCAAATATCGAATGTCATTTTCGGGATTTAATAAAATGAGAATATATTATTTTGCAACGATAATCTTAACTTGAAACTCCGACAAAGAACGATTAAATATTAAATATGGTCTGTTCTACTATACGGCTGAGAAACCTGGACTCTGAAAGTGAATGTAATGAACCGGTTGGAAGCGTTCGAGATGTGGATATACCGCAGAATGCTCCGTATATCGTGGACCAATAGGGTCAGTAATGTAGACGTACTACAGAAAGCCAGAGCCAATAGAGAGCTGTTGTCGAGTATGAAAATTAGAAAGGTCTCATATTTGGGTCATGTGCTAAGGGGAGAAAAATACCACCTCCTTCGACTGATATTCATGGATAAAGTGGAGGGACGTCGGGGAGTTAGTAGAAGGCAGCTGTCCTGGCTGCGGAACATTAAAGAGTGGACAGGAATAACGATAGTTCAGAACCTGTTCCAAGTGGCGCAGGATAAAGATGCCTTTGCTACAGTGATCGCCAACGTTGGGAGGACCTGGCACCGAAAGAAGAAGATCGAATGTCGACTAAGTGAGGAGTTGTAGTAATAAACATGCGTTCATGACACGATGTATGAATGTTGAGGGGGCGAGAGAAGTATGTCAAGAAAGAATAGTGTGGTGGTCCATTCTAACTACCCTGTACAGTAAGTGAAAGGATAATAACGCCCAAGAATTGGCTTTATCCGCGGCAGCCGCCTAAACTCACGCAGAGCGCCCTATAGTGTACAACGCCGATTTGAATCTTGTGTATTGTACAGTTCGTGAATTTTGATTGGCTCATTCCGCTAATCCGCCCAGTACCAAGTTTTTAAAGCTCGCCTAAGCCACCCTTCGAACCAGGGATTCCAGATTAGGTCACGAAAGTTAAAATTTCTATCTAATTTAGAATTTAATTCCATCTGTATACTTTCAATTGTTCCCTCACTTTCTTGTACTCTATCTCCGGAGTCCGACAAATTTATCTCGCAGCGGTTTAGCAATATCACTTTTTTCTGCCTTAGCAATTCTGAGAGCCCCCTCCGGTCCCCTTTATTGTTTCCTCGGCCTTTCATGTCCCACCCTTACGTCTCTTATCTTGTCCTGTATCGCACTTTAGGGCTATCCTTACGACCCACCCTAATTGTACGAAGGTCCTTAATATGTCGTTTGTGATTTTTAATTTTCTCTTAAGATCCTGAATAGTGCTCGCTTTGAAAACAGAATTTTCTACCTTTTTTCAAGGTCGGGGAAATTACCCGAAGAAAAAGTTTTTTAAGACGATTATAGAATTTAAATGTAAATTTTGTTGAATTTAATAGAAATTAAACGTACTTTCGAAATTAATATTTGAATCGTTGTCATGTTGAATGGAACCATGTACTCGGAAAATATATACTCTTAAATTTGATTGGATTTCGGGATTGTTTAATTTCCGTTCAAAAAGATTATACAAGTATGTGAGGTTATTTATTTAAAAATGGAAAGAGTGGGTGAATTCAACAAATTTGAAGTATTTTTACAAAAGAGTAGAGAGAGAAATTGAAATAAGGGGTTGGGGCATTCAACAAAGTAAATGGTGCACTTAAAATTGTCATCGCAAACAAAAGGCTACCCAAAAAAATTTTAATTGCAGTGCATAGTGGTGTGATTGTGTAATCTCTTATGTTTTAAATTGAATCATGGAACTGGCAAAAGAAGGATGAGAGTAGAATAAATGCAGTAGAAATGAGATTTCTTAGACGAATGTATGAAATTTGTGTATGAAAAAGTGTCCAATGCAATATAAGTGAAGGCAGTGCGAATGAAAGTATTATGAACAAAATATTAAAATGATCATTAAAGTGGATTGGATACATGGACAGGATAAATGAAGAAATAATGGTAAATTAAGTATGTGTAAACGGAACTAGAAAAAACGAAAGACTGAGAAAAACGTGACACGATCAAACCAATAATTTATTAAATGTCATCCGCGCGAAGAATCGGTGAAATAAATGTTGAGTAAAAAGAAGTATGTCGGAAAATAAAAGTGAAGCCGTCCATTATTTTTGCCTATTCTATCGGAGAGAAAGCGTGATGGTGAGTTAGTTTGTTTTAAAAGTTTTATTACAAAATCGCACAATTTTTAAAGTCTATCTATTTGGCTCGCGCTGTAACAATATAACGAGCGATTCAATGAAATAATAATAATCCATTACGAAAGTAACTAAATTGCGTAAAATGTTTTTTTTTAATTTGACATATTTTTAAGTGATTGTTCACTAATACCAACAATGTCTTAGGCTATGGCCTCGCCGAAGTGTTTTGGTTGGTGAATCACTTGCTGTTTGTCTGAAAATGACAGAGACTGATTTAACAGTGTTGTCAAGTTATTTTATTTGAAAATGTCACGCTATTGATTAAGTTTTAATATTTACTGACAAAACCGTTGAATAACTTATTAACATGTATACAATCATTTTATTTTAATATTACATTTATTATGAAATGTTATAATGTATCTGGCAGAGATGAAGATGTTGAGGTGGGCTGCTGGAGTGACCAGGTTCGATAGAATAAGAACATATAATAAGTTTCAAATTGACCTCTGTAACGGAAAGTGCGAGGGGATTTCCGACGTTTTTATTTCGGATTTTTTTGGCCTGAAAAAAAACTAATTTAGGAAAGCAGGGGGTCTACACAAAATAGAATATGTTCAAGAGGGTCAAGAGTCGATAAGCTAGAAAATAATAATAATAAACTATTTTAAAATTAAAATAAATGTGGTATATATTTTTTTAAATTGTAGTAAGAAATGGCGCAATCATTTCAGGATTGATAAATAATATTATGAATGTATTTAGTGCATTAATTTCAAATATAGGGGTAATATTTTTTATAGTAAGTGATGATGGCCCGATTACAAATAAGCTATCGTAAAGTTGATTTTTCGCCTACTGTTTAAAAATATTGTGAAAGTTTTCTGTGCGAAATGTCAAGAATAAAGATAATCTTACTTTATTGTTAGAGATAATTGTCTCATTTCTACTGCGACTGTAAATAAGGTATTGTAACAGTAATTTTTTACCAACTATTAAAAATATTGTGAACTTTTCATTGCGTAAATGGCATGGAAATTGACAATTCCTATTTTCTATTAATCAGAGATTATTGCCTCAATTCTTACTGAGATTGTTTAAAAGGTACCATAAAGGTAATTTTGCGTCAAAAATTGTCGTAAAATTTTTTGTGATATTTCGGAGCAATATTTTTATAAAACTTAAAATCAAGAAATGGTATGAATGTATGCAGTGCGTAAATGACAAGGATAAGGAATGAAGCATTTCTTATTGCGATTTTAAAAAAGGTTCCGTATATAATTTGTGTCCACCCTATATGTAACCAAGTAAATTAGTATAACTAGCTTAATAGCAATCGCGAGACATGTATTGATTTTCCATATACTCGTACTTAAGTTCCCCAACTCGAAACCGTGTAGAACCACCAACTTAACAAAGCATTTCACACACAAGGTATCAAGTTCTCATATTAAAATTATTTCCCGAATTGGTTCCCCGGGGGATGCGATAAAGGGGTGTCTGATGGTCAGTGCTCGTCCAGAACTTTGCTGCTTCAAGTGCAAACTATCGTCGATTTTAGTAATTTGAGGTTTGATAAATACGTATATTCTAATATCATGTTTCATTACAAACTATGCTAAGCTTTTTGATTAAATTTGATAGCAAATATATCGAGCTTCTTGATACTATAGCTTGTGGTAAGGAAAATGAGTTTTTTATGGCTTTTCTCCTTAACAGCGTTTCCTCATAAATGTGTCTTTAATTAGACTTTCTTCTTGAAGACACTCATCAAATTTATTACCAAGCGGGTTTATCTGATATATTCTATTCCTTTCTTCGTTTAGGCGATCACTGAAATTATATGTATGTTTATACAAGACAAATCATTCAAATTCCTGTTTATGTATTTATCCAAACATACATTACAAAGATAAAAAAAAGTCACCAATTTGAAAAAGTGTAGTGACATTATAACACATGAACAAGTAAGATGCTTATGAGGCTGAATATTTTCCAATATTTAGAATGTTTTCCTTTTGAACATTATTTCATCAATTTAATAAATGTCGATTTCCGATGCGATAATGTTAAGCACCTTGATTGTTCTCCCTACCCATATCACCAGAGTGAGGTTAGTTCTGCATGTTGGGAGATAAATCGTCAGTACTGACGCTGTCAAAGTTAACTTTCCGGAAGATAAAGAAGCATACACCCTCCAAGATGGCGAAGTTTTATTAGGTAGTAAGAAACATCGTAACTGTAATGTATGACTTCAAAATTGTCACTTTAACAGCAAGCATTCACATTCAGCTTATTTATTATCTAGCAATCACGCCGTCTCCCCGAAAGGATGTACAGAAAGAACAGACCACCACACAGTTATTTCCTGACATACTTCTATTGCATCTTTAACATTCATTCATTGTTTCAAATACGCAGGTCAATTTTTCCGACTCCTCGTGTGATAATAATAATAATATTTTATAAATTTGATCTTGCCACGTTTTCCTCGGTTTTCCATTATTTCCACTTTCTTTTTGATCTTAAGCACATATGGTACTATATTTATTATTCTTTCTTGAATCGTTCTTCCCTTGTGTCTTTCTAACATTTTATTATTTTGTTCGTGACACTTTCACTAACGTTTCATCTAAGAGATTTCACTTCTGTTGCTATTTTACTTTCATCGTTCTTTTTCCATGTCCATGCTTCACTCTATACACGAGAGTCGGTACAAAAAAATCACAACAACCATCAAAAAAATAAATATAATACAAAAACCTTATTTGAATATGGTACAACTAAGTGAAACCAAAAATACATATATATTTTTTTAATATTTATTTATTTGACACATTCACCATGGAGTGTTATGTGTCATACTCGTACAAGTAATAATACATTAAGGTTACATATTTATATACAAACAAATAGTAAATTTCAAAATAACGTCATTGATTAACATAACTGAACAATTTAAATTAACAAATATTTATTATATTCTTAATAATTATGTTAAAAAGAAAAGAAACAAAATATAATCAAGTATATTCAAATTTGGGATTGGAAAAAACAATCATTTATAAATCAAATTAAGGACTAGTTGCAAAAATATAATATTTTACTTGAATAAATAACAAAAAAGTACTTTTGTATAAAATTTAAAATTTTCTAGTCAGTTTATTTTATTCATAGTGACAAATTTTTATGTTTCCTTTGAGTGCCTCACTAAAATTATTCGCTATTCGATAACATAAACATTTAATGCGCGTTTGCGGCTTATCTAAGTGTCTAAGTCTTGATCCTTTATATAAGTCGTTTGCTTCGTGTTTATGACCTGAACGACAAAAACGTTTAGCAAACAATGGACGGTATTTCTTTTTATGTGAAGTTTATTTTTGCTCCGCGGAATAATTAGACGCAATGATGTCTCTTTAATCACGAATTCTATTTAGCCCTCTTTTACAGATGACAAGAGATCCATTTGCCACATCACCATCATTTTTTTATTTCAATTGTTTTTTCAGACTTATTCTTCAACATTTACAACAACGGTCGTAGACATTACAGACAAATGAACTATTATACAATCTACGTTGTTTCTCAAATTAAATCAGTTTATTTCTTCTATATACGCCATACTCTGTGTTGTTATGATGGTTTATTTCTCTTTTTCTTTTTTATATACTTTTTATATACAACACTTATATTAAAAAATATAATATATAAAATTACATAGACATGTTTCGTACAAACAGTCCTTCATCAGTAAAGATACATTTTTAAAAATATTATAAAATTGTTGACATGATCTGACAGATGTTATAAAGATTTATTTTGGAACGTTTATGCTTTTTTATAACAAATATTACGATTCAATTTAAATTTTAAAATAATAATTTTAAGTTCTTATTGGGGTTCAGGTACTTACAAAAAATGAAATAAATCAAAGAATGGATTTGACATTAAATTTGAATATTTATAATATTTTCTTTATTTTTAATAGCTTTTTTAATTTCTAAAATTTCGAGTATTTTTATTTAAATTTTATTTAAATCAGTTTATTTTTCGAAAAGACATTCCAAACATTTTTAATGTTATGGCATCTACGATTATCTTAATACAGGTAATATACTAGGAATGCATGAGAGGTGGTTACACTTCGAGAAAACAATATACCCTCGAAAGTCGAGAATATTTTTCTTTTGATCGTATTTTCACTAATATTAAAAACGTCGATATTTGAAGAGAACGTGTTTAGCTGACTAATTGCTCTTCCCGTCGGTATCACCAGTGGCAGATTGGTTCTGGCGACCAATAGGTAAAACAATATAAACTGGCGCTGTCAGAGATAGATGGTTAAACTTTATCAACATAATTAGTACGTTTTTGTTTTCATATAACTCCGTGTCAATGAAAACTTTACTTTGACATTTGGTTGAGGGCTTAATCTGATTTGAATGGTTTGCAGAGAAACGGGGATAATAAGATTAATTACGACTTTCGGTACCTTTTTTACCCCCCAGTATATAAATAGCAGTTTCGCTTATGCACTCCCTTGGTTCATCCCCTTCAATGCGGGACTAACGTCAAAAACGTAAAATATATAAGTGTGCAACAAAAGGATCTTAGACCACATTTAAACTACCCTCTCCCTCAAAGTCAATACGTGACAATAGCAATAGAAAATGCAAGGTAATGACAGATATAATAGATAGCATGTTACATAGATGCAAAGTCAGGAAAAGAACCATGAAACAGCATAAATGAACTTTTTTGAAGAAGTTTAAGTAAACAGATCAAAAAATGCACAGCAGGAGGCACAGAAAGGGAAGAGGAAAAGCGAAGCTGACGAAAGTCGCCTTCAATAGTTTCGGGAGTCCTTGTGGTACGGCCATTATAGATGTACAAATATCAGTATTGTTTTAAAGTAATACAATATTTTTTTTAATCATAAGATTCTGATATGCTTACTCATTTATACATATCATACCAAGACAATAGAACGAAAAAAATAACAATACATGAATATTACATATTGCGTATATTTGCATGACATATTTTTGCCCTTTAATATTTCAGAGAGAAAAGGTTCTGCGGAAATTTTAGGTCAAGCATTTTACAGCTCGCAGTCGTGGAAAAACACCCTGAAAATAAGACAAGGTTTGCGTTCTTGAACGTTAAATATTTACTCCCTGATTATACTGTTCTAAGGCTACTCGTTTTCTATACGATACTGTTATATATCGTTATATTTGTTTCTTGGTGAGCGGGATTTTCAACAGATTTTTTTTTTGAGGCGGCTAAAACTGAGGTTAATTTCAACAGAATCTTATTTAACAATAAAAATCATTTTCTTTTATATTCGCCATCACTTTGTATTGTGAATTCACATTTGATTAACTTTTTTAAAACATTGTATTTTCACAACACTTTTTTACACCTTTTGTTTGTGAATGGTGTAAAAAAGTGTTGTTAAAATACAAAATTTTCAAAAAGTTTTTTAATGAAAATCAGTTTGTTTTCGTCTAAACACAATATAAACTTATTTACGGAAATCACATTTGAATAACTTTTTGAAAACATTGTATTATCACAACACTTTTTACACCTTTTGTTTGTGAAAGGTGCAAAAAAGTGTTGTGAAAATACAAATTTTTCAAAAAGTATTTTAACGAAAATTGGTTTGTTTTTATCTAAAGACAATACAAACTTATTTACGGTTGAATCTAATAGCAGCTATTCAGTTACATAATCTATAATTCTAATTTATTTTTGGAATATTCCAAACTAATAAATATATTCTTTTCACACTTTGGAAATTGAAAAATAACAGTGTTTTATATACTCAAATATTAAATAACTCGGCATGTTTCGGAGGAGACCTCCATCTTCAGGTTTAAAAGTATTATTTACACCTTTAGATGGAGGTCTCCTCCGAAACATGTCGTATTACTCAATATTTTAGTGGATAAAAAACAACATTTTTTTTCAATTTCCAAAGTGTTTTACAGTAAAATTCCACAGTGTTAATGCCTTAACTTTCAATAAAAATATTTTTTGTTAAACTTAAGGTGATTGCACTTTGTAATTCCATAATGACGTATTTAATTATGAACTATAACACAATTCTTTCCATCATTAAGTTTTTATTTTTCTCGGCTTAGTTTGAAGGTTTTAGACCTTCAGCATCAGATAATTTTGGTAGGGTATGTTAGTTTATATATTATATTTTTCCCGATGACTAAGTTGTAAAACTTTCGAAATATGTCAGGAAAAATAAACTAAAAAAAAATTGGTGGAATAAATAGTGTTTTATTTCATAAAAAAAACTTTTCAATGTTTATTTGAAATACAATAATTTTAACTAACGAATGTATTAATTTCATATCATCGATCTACGTTAAAATTAAAATAAAGTTATTGTTTATACCTATAATTCTTCTGTATGGGCGTATGTAGTTGAACTCCTCCTAAACGGCTGGACCGATATTGATAATTTTTTTGTGTGTGCTTGATTGGGTCCCTGGATGGTTAAGATCTACAATTAGATCCGGTAGGTGACCGTTTATACCTTTTGGGAAGTTCATGACGAATTGACCTTTTCATAGCTATGTTTGTTTGCCATAGATGGCGCTGATGTTGAATTATGTGTTTAAGCATGCGCAAATCACTTGTATTGTAGCGTGGCGGAGATTTAAAATACTCGCTGTGATTTAATATTCCATGTAAGGCATTTATTACAATTTCGTGCGTAGAGTTTATTATTCAACAAAAAAACATATTGAAATTACGTTTTAAATCATAAATGGAGTGTACTTAAGCACATTTATATAGTGCCAATGTATAAGGTGCAGTGCTGAAGTTAATATTTTACAAGATCTTCCATAAATTTCAATTAAATACATGTGCATTTAATGACAATCAATCTCTTTATAACTTTTTATATTCAGTTATTTTTATTTTTATTTGTGTATTGTGTGTTCATTAAAGAACAATGCAACATTGCTCATCAAAAACAAAACAAACTTTTTGAAATGTCAAACTCAATGGCAAATGTTATTAAGTATATAGTTAATCGAAAATACGAATATCGAAAACACGTTTGCTGAACCAACTAATAGCAGGTAAACCAACGTTCGGGCAGAATAACGTCTGTAGGGTCCGCTAGTTGTGTATAAACATTGCAAATTGTGGAATATTAAATATTTGTACAATATGTATACCTACTCATAATACTGGATTCAAGTTCTGGCATTGTTTTTTTTTTCAAATTATTGCTGTCGTAAACTAACTTTGTAGGAACTAAACATTTCATAATAAATATTGTCTTACTATAAAATTTCTACTTTTTTATCTTCTTCAAAGTTTAAGTTACATGACCTGTTTATAACAGTGAGCAGTTCTGGGATGAAGACTTCCAGCCAACTCTCCATCTTTTCGTCGGTCTTCATGGTTTGCCAATTTTTCACAATTCTTGTATCCTCCATACGATTAACACGATCCCTCTAAAAGCGCCTAATGCTTCTTCCAACATTATTATGTTCTCATTATCACAGACAGACCTTATCGTTTCATTTCTGATATAATCTCTGAGCGTTTTGTCTGCGGCGGAGTATGGAGTTCGTATTTCTGCTACTCATACTACAACAACTAGGTACTACCACTACTACTACTATAAAATTTATATTAAAATCAACTGCTTTAATCTTTTGCTCAACCGTTTGCCGTATATTGAAATAGCTTGCCATTTTCAAAAATATTAATAAATCTTTTAAATTGTTTATTATTTGTATTTAAATTAAATTAAAATAAAACTGTACTTGGTTTTTCACCACTATGCGATTATTTTAATTGCCGACTAGTTTCGCTTGTACCCAAGCTTCCTCAGGGCTTCGATATAACAGAACAACACTTGTACTTGGATAATCTGGCTTATTGGAGTGAAACTCGGAAGTCTGTTACTCCTTCCCATTGATGAGTTATAGGTGTTCAACAGTACAACAACACAGATTTACATGTATATATAGTAGGTAGAAAGAGAGAGAGAGGGGAGAGAAAAAAGGGACAGGTATAATAGAAAAATGTTTACCTCCAGAAATAGCACACTTCTAAGAAATTGCTCGGAATGCGAGTGAAAATAGATAAAAAAGATAATAAGGTATGTCAAGTAGCGGTAATTACTAATGCAACCAGTTCAAGAATTACTTAGCTTTGCTGAAAATCAGTTAATGCTTAGGTTACTGTAATAATACTTAATAATACTTAATAATGTTTAGGTTACGGTACAAAGTGTGTTTTTATTTTATTTTATTTTAAATACAAATTATAAAAAAATTAAATGTCTAACCACAAAGTTAATGCTTCACACAAAAAATTATATCTTTTATATTTTAATTGTCATTTTAAATTATTAATGAAACCATTTCTATATCACTAGCTTTACTGAAACATTATTAAGTTACCACAAAACACAAGTTTTTTTTCCCAGAAAATTTAGTAAACAACATTAAAAATTTAATTATAATTTTTCAGATAGAGAAAGCATTCCTTATTAGCACTGTATAAAAGTGGCATATCCATAGTATTTAAAAAAAAAGTGATTTGAATAACTAGGAATACACTTTTCATTAAAAAATAAAGTGTTATGAAAATACAAAGTGTTTTTATGGTTAATCAAATGTGAATCCACAAGACAAAGCGAAGCACGTAGAAATCAAAGTCAACGAGTATTTATAAAAATGTATGAATATCTTAATTTTGGAACGAATCGTGGTTTCAAAACATCATTGATTAGACCGGCTTTAGAAATAGGAGGAGCTGTTTTGATGGAGAGGCTTTCTCTCGGGAGATAATCAATCGAGAGGACCTGGGAATAAACAGGAAAAGTCATTTGTTAAAGTATGAATATTTATGAAAATTGAATTTTTGCACTTCGTATATTAAGAGAAAGGTTTCTGGAAATATAAAGGTAATTTTTGTGTTTTTTTTTAGATTTTCAAAAAGGATAGTATAGATAGAGTGAAATTGTGGAAAATCTTGTCTGAGTTTCATGAAAATCTTACAACCTGTTTTGCATGCATGACACGATGTATGAATGTTGTGGAAAATCTTGTCTGAGTATTGTAAAAATCTTAAAACCATGGAAACAATAGAAGTATGTTGAGAAAGAACAATGTGAATTTTTTCTGCCTACCACTCTATGGAAACAGCGTGGTGGTAATAAATGAAGATTTATTTTATGATTATTTATTAGAAGTTCATTTACTTCTACCAAAAGTTTTAATATTCGACAATTATATTTTGTCGAATGGGTCAACAGCAGAGTTTTCTAACACAACCTTGACACAACCTAAACATGTCTGTGAAAAGTATGATAAAGTGTTGTCAAAATTCAATGTGTAATTATATTAATTCAAATGTTAATCCACAGCACATACGGAAGGCTGATATACCATAGAAGAAATATGAAAACTAAATAATAATAAAATATCTTATTTTTTGTTATCTATACAAAAAAGCTATATCAATTTAGTAAATTTTAAATATAATAATATAATATTTAAAACAACATCAGAAATATTTCTTAAGACTTGTTAATGCGTAAGAATTTTATTATTTTTACAAATCTGTTGTTAAAGGCTACAATAATTTAGAATAACTTTATTTCTTAAATTTCTTGAAAATTTCTTGAAGCGATTTTGCTGCAAAGAGCACAGATTGTTCATTTTAGTGCTGGGAAAGGTTTAGGGAGTAGAGAATGCAATCCAATATGTAAAACTGTTACTATTTCGTTTTAGAATTAGTTTGAAAACATTGAACCCGCGATGTTTTATTGACCCCTGGTAGACGCCGTCCCTATGGTATTCCATGCAGAGGCATTTATTACCAACTATAGATCTCTTAGACGAATGTGTACCTAATAAATCTGTCTCTTTCTCTGGTTTCAATCCTTGAATTGGTTTGCAGCAATTTCCTATATTATTCTCTTCCATTCTTCCCTGTCTTGTGCGGCTCTTTTGAAATGTGCATATGATGAGCAGCGCACATTCACCAACAGGTCCCCCAGGTACTCTCGGCGTGGGCCTCCCCTAGAGTTTGTCCCCTCGGTCATAACCTCCATTATGGCATGCAAGAGGCCTTCTTGTCGTATTACATGGCCGATCCATCTCGCACGCCTTTCGGACAAGGTCCTGAGCAGGTAGGTGCCTTCCTTGCTCGATTCTTTGGAGAACCTCCTCATTTGTAATGTGGTCTCTCCAGGAAATTCCTAATACTCTTCTATAGGACCACATCTCAAAAACCTCTAGTCTCCGTTTATAGGCACCATGTCTCGCAGCCGTACATCAAGATACTCCATGCATAGGTCTTGATGAGGAGTATTACAGTTTTAGGTCAATAGTATTCGATTCTATTATTTTCGACCTTTTATCAAATGCAAGCCTAGCCTTATGTATACGACTGTCGACCTCGCTCCTAGACCGACCGTCCCATGTTATTTTGCTCCCGAGGTAGACAAACTCCTTGGTGATCTTTAGTGGATCTCCTGACATCACTACTCTCATCTGATGTTGCGTTCGGCCTACAGTCAACAGCTTTGTTTTGTCTTTATTTATCTTCATGTTGTAGTTATTTTGAAGAATGCTTTGCATAGTTGTTACGGTTTCTTGCAGTTCTTTTTCACTTTCAGCAACCATAGCAATATCTGCATAAATCTGTATATAATGTCAAATCCAGTGCGAAAGAAAGTCATATGCTAAAAATAATGAAAGGATCATTAGAAATAATGAATTAAGAATGGAAAAGAAAGTATATAAATATAAGCTACTTAAACAGAACTAGAAAAAAGATAAAACATTGCACGATCAATCCAATTAAATATTAGATGTCAGCCACGTGAAGAGTTGGAGATTACGATGTTCGTGCAAGACAAGATATATGAATATTGAGGAAGCGAGAGAAGTATGTCGGAAAATAAAAGGCTGGCGGTCTATTATTTCTGCCTACATCTTTGAGGAGACGGCTTGTTGGTAAATAAGTAAGTTAGATCAACTATATATAATATAATCATTCGGTAAAACATGTCACACATATAAAATAGCTTAAATTTTACATAAAACTTTGGTTTTTCTCGATATTTATTAAAGGTTGTACGTCAGCTACTTGATGTTATTCGTTTTCAGGCCCACAAAATAGCAGAAACTCCTGTCTAACAGCGCACATCTGAGAGTATAAAATATTACATACCTACAGAACACTATTTTATTACATTTTCAATGAATTTGAACATTGCTGACATTTTATATCTCCTTTGAGGTGTAATCGTGCGTATAAAATGCGTGGTTTTGATAGAAACACAAAGGCTTATAGCTTCTTTGTTAACGGTGGCAAACGCTTTTGGGGGCCGCAATTGTTATATTTATTACGTAAGATTTAGAATAAACGGGTTTCTGATTACTTGGTCAATGGAATTTTTGCCTTAATAATGAAAACTTAGTTCGTAATAGAGTTGTGTTACCTTTATGTTAATGACTTATGTGTGGGGTAGGTTTTATATTTATACGTATTAAAAGGGAAAATAAAGACTTAATTACATCTTCGTCTTTTTCCTCTTCCTCAGCCTATTCCCGTCCACTCCTGGACAAAGGCCTCCTCCATTCGCTTCCATGTCACTCTGTCCTGTGCAGACTGTATCCAAGTTATTTCGACGTGTCTGTTCGTAGGAACCGTAGTTGGAACGCCCTGCTCTTCTCTTCGCCGTCTACGGTCTCCAAGTCAGCAGTCTTCTTGTCCACTTTTCATCTGAGTTTCTGGCTACGTAACCTGCCCATAGCCATATTAGAGTCGCCACCCGGTGGATGATCTCAGTGACCTTAGTTTTTTCTCTCACCGTATCGTTTTTGACTATGTCTCTTAGAGTTATTCCTAACATGGCTATTTGGGTCACTCGTAGTTTCTCGGCACTTTGTTTGGACAATGTAACAGTTTCAATACCATAAGTACCAACTGGCAGAACGCAGGCTTCATAGATTTTTGGTTTCAGGTTGATCGTTATTTTTTGGTTTTTAAGGATGTAACTCATGTTTCTGAAAGCCGCCCAACTTAGTCCAATTCTTCTTTCTTGAACAATGATGTAAAACTTCTATGTTATAACATTTTAGATAGATGTTTTGCTCATCAAAAATATTATCGAATGTTGATGAAAACGTCTATTTTTTAGAAGTTTCATTATATTTTATTTGAATGACATGTTTCGCCTGTCGAAGACATTATCAAATGAAAATGATGTAATGCATTCGACATGCGAAACATCTCATTCACATAAACTATAATAAAACTTCTCTCAAACAGACTTTTTCATTCGTATTTATTACTTAATTACAGTTATGATAATCGCAAAAAATTACTTTACATTAAAAAAAAAACAAATTCCAAATAATCAAATACACATACTTTCCAAAAATTAATTACTTCATGTACAATGATTTTAATCTTCATATGAAATAATTTATACGAATTAAAACGTCGATCATACAGATAAATGAGTAAAACGAAAAAAATATTTTACATTTAAAAAAACGTTTTAAATGATCAAAAACATATACCTACAGAAAATTTATTGTTTCTTGAACAATGATGTAAAAAAAAATATTTAATAATTCAAACCAATCTTAACGTCTGTTTTCTAGAAGTTTATATTTTGCGGGAACGACATGTTTCGCAATTCTAAGGCACTATCAAATGTCTCGCATCTTTTAAGAAGTGAGGCATTTGAGTGCAAGTCTCAAAGTGCAAGGCATTTGAGTGCAAGTCTCAATTTTACAGCCTTATAGTAGAACATACCATTTACCAATACTTTGTCGGATTCTCAGGTTATGATTATCGTTGCACAATAAGGTTATCATTTTATCAAATGTACCACGTGTAACTTTTTGAATCATTTTATTTCAATATCCTATTTTTATAACATATTTTAATTGGATGTCATTAATTTAATTTCAGATTATTTAACCATACTTTGTCGGAGTTTCAGGTTAAGATTATCGTTACACAATAAGGTTCTCATTTTATCAAATGTACCACGTGTAACTTTTTAAAGCATTTTATTTCAATATTCTATTTTATAACATGTTTTAATCGGTTGTCATTCAACTTATTGAAAGTTCAGCCATTAACACTGTGGAATTCCATAGTAACCTACTTTGGGAATTAATAAAACATTGTTTAGACCACTTTTTTAATAAAAAAGTATTAAAATACACCACATGTTTCAGAGGATACCTCCATCTTCAGGTGTAAAAAATATAACAAAAACTAAACAAAGAAAGACTTAAAGTAGTCTTTCTTTGTAAAGTTGTATTTCTTTTAGTCTTTCTTTGTTTGGTTTATGTTATATTTTTTACACCTGAAGATGGAGGTATCCTCTGAAACATGTCGTGTATTTTAATATTTTTTCATTAAAAAAGTGGTCTAAACAATGTTTAATTAATTCTCAAAGTCATTAATTTAATTTCAGATTATTTAACCATACTTTGTCGGAGTTTCGGGTTAAGATTATCGTTACACAATAAGGTTCTCATTTTATCAAATGTACCACGTGTAGCTTTTTAAAGCATTTTATTTCAATATTCTATTTTATATCATGTTTTAATCGGTTGTCATTCATTTTATTTCAAGATGCGATAAAATATTGGTATTGAAGATATCCTCAGTCTTCCAATGGCAGAACATTTATTCGTGTACAAATGGTTGTGTTTGTACATTAAGTAGAAAGGTTACGCCACGCGGGCGGAAGGAGGGTTGCGGTCTGCATACGGAATGTGCCTGGATTGATGAACCGATGAACGCAGCGTATCAGGGCCGGTGCGTACTGTGATGTTCAACCCCAGGTGAAATATCAGGCTCTTGAGAAAAATGGTGTAAGTGCACATGTGACGATCTAGCCTTGCCGCCGACTACCCTTTAAATATAGAAAAACTATATAATAGTGCACAATGGTGTTCTTGTGCCGACCCTTGTGTATGGAAGTGAAGCATTAAACTGGCAAAAGAAGGATGAAAGTAGAATAAATGTAGTAGAAATGAGATCTCTAAGACGAATGTGTGGCAAATCTTTATATGATAGAGTGACAAATGCAAGTATAAGAAGTGAATGTGGTGCGAATGAAAGTGTTATGAACAAAATAAGGAAAGGGTCATTAAGATGGTTTGGACACATGAAATGAATGAGTGAAGACAGAATGGTAAAGAAGGTATATGTAAACGGCGTGAACGGAGCTAGAAATAGAGGAAGGCCGAAGAAAACGTGGCACGATCAAATCATTCAAATATTGAATGTCGGTCACGTGAGGAGTCGGAAAAATCGACGTGCGTGCATGACAAGATGTATGAATGTAGAGGAACGAGAGAAATATGTCAGGCCAGAACAGTGTGGTGTTCCATTCTTTCTGCCTCTCCTTTCGGGGAGACGGCGTTATGGTAAGTTAGTTAGTTTTTATGTTATATTTTTATCATATATTTTAACATTTTATAACTGTTAATTCAAAAAATTTGTTTTATATCACAAATTGTATTTATTTTACTTTACGACAGCTGTTTCATCAACCAATGTTGACATCATCAGGTATCATCAATACCTGATGATGTCAACATTAGTTGATGAAACAGCTGTCGCAAAGTAAAATAAATACAATTTGTGATATAAAACAAAGTTTTTGAAATAACAGTTATAATATATTATACTTATATACTCGTATTTATAACTAAGTTTTTGAATTAATCAAAGATTTAAATTATCAAATTTAAAATATGGTTAAATCGTTCAAACAATCTAAAAAATATATATTATAAAATCATTTTTTGATGTGATTTTTTTGAAAAACGAAGTTTAATGTCTTCTATTATTATATATATAATATATTCACCATTATTTTATGTTGCGGATTCACAATTGAACAATATTTTATACTTTCTGAAACAGTAAAAATTAAAAAAAAACAAATTATAACATAAACATTAAAAATCCTAACATCAGTCAAAATTGTCCACATTCATGAAAAATTTGTAAAATATTACAAAAACAACAACAAACCATCCAGCGGTTTCCGTGCAAGGGTAGGTAGAGAGAATGAACCGCCACACTACTCCTCTATCCTGACACACCTCTCAGATTCCTCCACATTCATGCAACGAGTCATACACGCACGTCGATTCCTCCGCCTTCTTACATAACCAACCTTTAAATTTGATTATGTTGATCATGCCATATTTTCTTCGATCTGCCTCGACTCCGTACTCCATTTACATCATTAACGTATACTTTTTTGACCATTCTTTCTCCATCCATGCGTCCCATATGTCCGAACCAACGTAGCGATCCTTCCATAATTTTGTTCATAATACCTTATTTTTAATATCAGCATATAAAATTCTGCCGTTTCAAGAACCCTCACCTTTGACTTTCCGACATTTATCATAAAATTTGCAAAACTCATACATTTTCGACACCAAGACTCGAAATTCGTATGCACTTTCAGTGACGAGAACTGCATCATCCGAGTAAAGCAGACAATTTACAGACAAATCACTCATCTAAGCACCAGCATTTATTATTTTCAGTTCTTTCATACACTTGTCCATACCAATACATATTGAACAACCATGGAGACATCACGCAGCCCTGCTGAACACCCTTTATGATATCAAACCGCTATATTCCCATTTACCCTAACACTGGCAGTGCTTCCTTCGTAGAGGGAAGCAACCGCATCAGTTTTTGTAAGCTCAATCCATATTCGGACAAGATGAACTACAGTTTATCTCAATTCACTCGATCATAGGCTTTTTGCAAATCGACAAACGCACCAAAAACCTTACGCCTTTTGGCCCTAAAATTCTCTGTTAGCGTTCGAAGTCTAAAAATCTGATGCATACGTTCTCTTCCGGTCAAAAATGCGCCTTGCATATCCCACACTTTTTCTAATATATTTATTTTGCAATATATAAGAAAGAGTGTGGGATGTGGATTTTATAATATTTAACTACCCTGATGGAAAGGCTTTTGTTCCAAAATATATAATATTTGTATTTTGAATAAAGTGTCATTTCACAAAGTAAAAATATCGTTCAGTTTAAAGTTTACGCGGATGCTTTGAAAATTCAAAAAAATAGTTTGAGATTTTTTATATTACTTTAGGTTATAAACATCAATTATCAACTCTTAATGTTTTTTACCCCTTGCAATAGACGAGTGGTGCTGAATCGCTGTACACCTACAAAAAATCTCACGAACAACCCTCGGTCGGTGAATACCTTTGGGGGGTGAGCATTTTAGCGTATAAGGGTAGAGTGACAAGGGTAGGCGGAACACCTACCACGTTTGAGCATTTGCATCTCTTTTTTTCATATTCTTACATACGTTCAACTTTTTAGTTTATGTGCTTTACCTTTTTCACGGTCGTTATAATAAATCATTCAAACGCTACAGCCGTATTTTTGAAATCCCAAATTTGGAAAAAAAACGTAATCTTGGATGATGCCTGTGTATTTTAGACAAGATACAGATATTCGCATGAAGAATACTTTCTAGATTAAACATTGACAATAATAACTATTCAATTGAATTTTATAGCTTCTAAAAATAGTATCTTTAAAATGAAACCGCTGCTTTGCAAAAAGACCTACCCATCGAATCGCGATTGAGTATAATTCGGTGATACGTACTGCCCGTCGTGTTCTACGTTATGGAAACATGCGCCTTGAAAAAAGCTGTCACAAAAAAGCTGATACTTTTAAAATGTAAATATGCAGTATAATATTAAAAATATCATGGACAGTTAAAGTACTACGAACGAGGAAGTACTGTAGCCAATGAAGAACTACAAGTTAATTATCATGACCAAACTGATTATCTAAGGTAAAATTAATTGAAAACAAAATGCCAGGAGACGAAAATCCTTTTTAGAGAATAAAAAAACATTTCGAGAATGGTACAGTTGCATCACAACATTCCATTTTAGAGCTGCTTTATCAAAAAAAAACATAGCCATGATGTTGTCTAAGCTGCGATAGGAGTGAAGACAAGAAGGATAAGTTTTCATGGGAGCAACATAATATTTCAAATATTAGTGGATGTTTTCATACTTCTTTCTGTGCCAAGCTAGCCAATAGCTTCATGGCCGAAATAGAGAGACGGTGAAGAGTTGGGAGAAAGCAGTATTCCTGGTTACTGAATAAAAGTGATTTTTCAGGAATGAGGATGGTTTATGCCATGTTCTAAGTAGGGCAGGGCAGATATGTTTTCGCTACAGTGATCGCCATCATTAGGAGACTTGACACGTTAACAGATGAAAAAAATCAAGAATATGTTACATTACGTTGAAATAAAATCATAAAATTTAAATAATCTTCTTTATGCTTTGTTTAGATGATTTTAAAATCGATGGTAAACGTAACGATAAAAGTCTGACGATAACTAGTGCTCATGTGTGACCAAACAGCAGATCGACTAGGGGTCTTGTACTCGTACATCTGCTAGAAATGGCAAACATTTTTATCGCTAGTTTCTCAATTTATATTCAAAATAAATCTTTTCCTTCCATATTTCGTGGAACTACATCCGTTTCCGCATTTCATGCGAAATAGCCTGCAGCAAATATTATATAACACGAGACCATTCCTCGGCAATACATCACTATTTATTACACCCATTCCGGACTAGTTCCATGAAAGAATATTATTCATCTAATGCTGTAAGTTAATTCATACAGGCCATATTAGATTACTTTAACAAACCACTTAAATCGTATATGAAAACCAATTGCCTCGCAGATGAATTTCGTTTAAACGATCCGTTTTTATTGTTCGTGAATAATAGTATTGTAGAAAATATAACAAAATAATCAATATCTTTAGTATAAACTACCTACATTACGCATACCGGTGGGCGATTGCAGTTGATTGGAGAAAGAAGAAGGGCTAAGAATATAATTAATATGAATAAAAACGTCTGTTGTCTAGAAATTTTGTTATATCTTATGTGAATGGCATGTTTCACCTGTCTAAGGCATTACCAAACACTGACATTTGATAATGTTTTTGTGTCGAACAATTTGTAATGACATAGCAAGGCGAAACATGACATTGCCTTCAAATATTATAAAACATATAGAAAACATACGTTTTCATTAATATAAATTACTTATTTATATACAATTAATGTTTTTAATTGAAATTTCTTGGTAGAAGTTCATTTTTAAAAATGTGAACAAAAAAAATATATACAAAATTTCTTTATTGTTATGTATTCAGTGTGATTCCGCTTGTGTTTATGTTCGACCGGTTTCAGCAGCTTGCTGACATCGTCTAGTCGATGGGAATTTTTTTTTGTTTTCATTATTTATTTACATACGTTTAAAATATTCAGAAACCATTTTTATAAGTACAATATACTTAATGCTACAACGAAACACTTTCCAATTTTGTAAATTATATATCTTATATATAATATTAATAATGATAAAAAGTTTTCATTTTAATACTTTTCCTTTCAATTTATTTTACAAATATACGTCGTCACAATTTTATATCATTTAATGATGTCAAAAGATACTTTTTCAAAATAATTCTCCTTGGTTCGTAAATGAATCACCATACGCTTTAGGGCAAAATCTTCAAAGCATTATAAAAAGTTTTGACATTTGAAAAATTAAGTACGTAATTACAGAAAACTTTGCGCATTAGATAACTCTTATACCACAGAAACTGAGATTAGAACAAAGTTAACAATAAGGTACTCTCCGCCTGTTTGTATGTGTGTTCTTGCTCAGAATAGTGGACCACTATGGCTTAATCGGCTTCATTGGGTACAATTAGTAACTAGGTCCACCCTTAAGACTTAGGTATAGTTCTACCATTGTTGTGGTTACTCTTGGTTTACGGTGCTGTTGCGTCGCAAGATTTCCTACATTCAAATTTGTATATTATTCAGATGATCGTACAGGGGATCATCCGTCATCCAGATACTTAATCTTTTAGGATGAAACAAAGCTCCAGTGTCATGAATCTAGTAAATACTAAGAGACAACTCTAAAACTCCCTTATCCTTTGAGTCCTCCGTAGTTGAGACCGAAAAAATCTTGAATCTCAAAATATCAGACAAAGTTTGATGAAGTTTGTGCACTAATGCTCACATATAGAATTTTTTTTTAAATGTGTACAATATTTATATATTTTTCCTACAAAAAAACAACTGAATTTAATACTTCTTATATTTCAAAACAGTTATACATATTTTTTTTTATTGATAACATGGTTTTCAGACGAATTAGCTTCGTCATCCAGATGACAACATAAACTATAAATTATTAATAATTAATTAATCCGAATGAAAAGTTTGTTTTCAAGAAGATTCATTATGACATGTTTTACCTGCCTAAGGCATTATCAAATGTAATTTCCATAAAAATATAATAAAACTTCTAGAAAATAGACATTGTCATTCGTATTAATTATTTAATATGGAGTTTTTACATCGTTGTTCAAGAAACAATAAAAAACTGTTAAGTTTTAACGTCAACACACAATTGTAAAGATAAGAAGTGAAAAAAGTCCAAAAAATCTGTTCTGATTCACAAAACTATATAACCAATAAAATGTAACAAGTGTTAGATTACGTTTAAAAAAAGTTGGATAATTCAAAACTTTTAATCATTTTAACGTATTATATATTAATTTAAAATTGTACCTGAGCATGTCTTGGAAAAAAATTAAGGTTCTATTTTAATTTCCTATATATATAAATCGATGGTATCGAAAACAAGTTATCCCGAATTTCCGTTTTCTAATAAAACGAAATAAGTATTTGTATAATCTAATTGGAGTTCTTCTGGATAAAAAAAAAAATATTTTCAAAGAAGCTAAATATTATTTTTATGCAGTAGAAATATTTCTTTTGATGTTTGAATTTTGAAAATGTTTTTTCTACTATTAAGCATTTTTTCTTGGCATGTTTCAAATTTCTTAAACCTTCATATTGAGATAACTAAAAAATATATATTATATTAACTATTAATTGGGCTAAAGGAAACTATAATATAACAAGAATCACATACATTTTAATGCGTACGTAATATTATATTTTACGTGAATACTGAGAACTGCGTATCATCGATACCAACTGCAACCAGCAACTTTTACATATATTTTGAATAAAAAAATCTCGAACTTATCGTGAGAATTTCTTATGCACTTTGGATGTTGGGTTTTCAGAGAATCTAGTGAACTCAGAATCCCGGTTTGGAGCAGACATAAACTTGGATCTTTGATACGAAGTCCTCACTAGGCGTGATATTCTCTTATGCTGGAATTGTTTCAGAAAAAAATGCTGGTGTGTCTCTACACGAGGAATTATGGTAGCTATCCGTGGCTCTGTCCCACGGCATTTCTTTTGGAAATGTTGGAGACTTATTTTTTACAGCTTCGAATAAATGAGTTTCTCATCACAATTTTTTAAGATTAATAGTGGAACAACAACACACAAGAGCTGAATCTATTTAAGCTAGAAGAGGTTTTGATTCAAAATTTCTTACGCAAGCCGGGCTTCTGGGCTTCTATGGGAGTACCGCCACTGCTTGTGTTATTCTAATACCAGTTCAGGAGTCTAAATGACCACCTGAACTCATCCTGTCTCGACACATGCCATGCCCACTGCCATTTTAGCTTTGCTGCTCTTTCTGTGATGTCGATAATATGTTCGACATCTTATCACCAGTGGCGGTACTCCCATAGAAGGTCAGAAGCCCGGCTTGCGTAAAAAAAATTGAATCAAAACCTCTTCTGGCTTACATAGGTTATGTTCTTGTGACTATTTGTCTTACGTCTGATGGGAACATTGTTGAAAGGTGATTTGGTGGGTTGCTGCTTTATGCGGGGGCATGATTACTCAGATTTGGGGGGTTCGATTCAAAATATCTTACGCAAGCCGGGCTTCTGAGCTTCTATGGGAGTACCGCCACTGCTTATCACCTCATTTTTACTTTGTCACGGAGACTAACGCCCAACATGTGTCTTTCCATTGCTTGCTCAACACACTTAATCCTTGGCTTACAACTTTCATATATTCGAAACATGTCGAGATAAAAACACTCAACAATTAAAAAAAAAACGGAATTTTAATTTTTGTGTAAATCTTAACCTATCATAATATGGAATAGATTGAAAAATAACCGAGATCTCGAAGCTACAAATCTCTCAACATTTTCTCATCGCTGTAACAGCTTATTTTTTAAGACAGGTATCGATGTGCTTTTAGCCTTATCTACATAATCCGAAAAACAAATACACAAATCAAGTAAATTCATAGAAAGGTACGAAAAACTCTTGTAACCACAATTATAGCGATCGAAAATAAGATAACCTTTTTATTTGCTCGAAGTTCTAAAGTACGTTGTGTTATTTGTAGATCAGATAGAAATTTAAGGAGAAAACCATTGGATTGAACAGATAAAGGGTCGAACTAGATCTAACTTATCAAATATTTAGAAAAGTTTATGTGTGCTATTTCGAAAAGTGTATTTTGTAAGGCGGTGAAATTTCAAGAACGTAACTGAGAATCAATCCCTTTCCCCGTATGTGTACCGGTCGGTGGATTTGTAGGTCTGGCCGTATCCGGAAGAAACTGACGGGTAAGTAGGATTGGCACTTTGCAGCTGATGATAAACGAGATCAGCTTACATTATTCTCGGCGAAGTGTTCAATATATGTATGTAACGCCTTTAAAAGTTTTGCTTCCATTACACTTTGCCTAATTTAGTATTACGACATCCAATAAAATTATATGAGACGTCATGTATATTATTTCTATACATTTTTAAAATATATTATTCTTCATCTTCTTGTCCCATGTGAGGTTTCTCCGATGTTGGCCATTGCTTCTGCAACAAAAATGTCGAGGAAAATAAACAAAATATTTTCCATATCTAATTAGACTCTTCAAACAGCATCCGAAACGATTCTGCATCGGATTTTTGCATATTACTGATGATATAAGAAAACACCGAATGAGTCTACGTAAAACAGAAATGTAATATCATTAATAAGTTTTAAATATTTAAAATCATAATTATTTGTAAAAAAAAAGTGTTAAAATACATTTTTCTTGAAAACACATTACTTTGTACACTGAAATACTTCTCTGATTTACTCGTATATAACGTCCTTCAGTAGTCATCACCAATGTAAACATTGTACTCATTCCAAGTAATACTCTCCTGTATTCTGAGGTTTATCTTAATAACCGTATTCTGATCCTTTAATTTGTGTATATAAACAACAGCGCGTTCGATTGTTTACTACACTTGATAATACCTTAGACAGGCAAACATGTCATTCACAGACGTTTTCTTTCGTATTAATTAAAAATCTTTGGTATTATCCACGGTATGGTTATTATAATTGCTGCCAACTAGTTTCGCTTGGACCCAAGCGTCATCAGGACAATATAATAACTAAACGAAAAAACAAAACTTGCATGTATATATAATAATAAACTGTAGTAAATTCAGAGGGGAGGTGAGAGAAAGAAAGGGATAAGGATAAAAAATGTTTATTTTTAAAGGAGCATATTTCTAGGAAATACAATTTATTGTAATTAGGTGTGTTAGGTACAAATAAATACTAATGCAAGCAATCACAACAAATGAAAGGCAATACCGACTTGTGGAAAGTTACCTTACTTCCCTAAAAATTAATTTAATAAAGCTGAACGATAAATGAACGAACGTTGCTGTTTATGGCTTTCTCAATCTCTAAAGCTTCTTAATTATTTAATTTGATACCTTTACCATTTTTATGAATTTGTGTTGTGCTGGATTTGAACACATAGTCAAATTCTATAAGGTGATTACCAAATTCAAAGTATCCTTTTGTTTATAAACTATTGAGATGCTCTTTTACTCGAATATTGAAATTTTGTGATGTTTTGCCGATATAGAACGCGGAACAGTCGTCACATAGTATTTTATATATGCCAGAGTGGCTTAAAGTATTCTCCTTATCTTTTGAATTGAGTTAAAAGATTCCTAGATTTTTATTAAGTATGGGAAAGGATGACGCCACATTGGTGTATATATTTAGGTATACAGTAAAAAGTTTGAATCTAAGACGGCTATTCGAGGTAGCTCTCTGCGTTTGCTAGTGTGGATTTTTTATTCAGATAGGCGGATATATGTACTGACACCTTGTATGAAATCAGCCGCCGTCAAAGCTAATGATCCACGATACCACACTTTTTAAATCGTCTCTTTCTAAATTTTGCAACTGGAGGAATTTTAATTATTCACTCAAGGAACTTCTTCCTACGTAGCAGTTTGTAAAACAAAGTTATATTGGTTAACGAAATTGTAAAAGTTTTACAAGCACTATAATATGCCGAAAGAAGCGTGCTTGGGGTGCAAACAACGACTTGTATGAGTCCGTTTCTGCTCTTTGCTTTTTTTTCCACAAAAAGCCGGCGTACATTAATAACGCTGACAAAAGCGACGTTCTCCATTTCATGGCATAAAAATTCCTTTTGAATGACAGCGGACGCATACACGTCGGGGATTTTTCCGCTTTAAGGTGAGTTTAAAACACTTACTCAGCACTACTCTTATACAACGACACAATTTTTTTTCATTACTCATATGTACTGCAAACGTTGGTAATTACACGTTAAATTTCGTTATTCCTTTGAGCTTACTCTATTCCAGTTCAATTTATTCAAGTTCAGTTCGTCCTCGAATAAAAAGTCTCGTTTGTTGATTCGTTCTAAAATTACTTTCGCAATAACGTATTACCCTTGAAACTAAAAACTGTGATTTTTTGCCATTACCTTTCATGGACTCCGATCGGATCCCTTAGTAATACAAAAACTCAAAGACTCTCTTACAGAGATTCGCTTAAAGTTACGCAAAGCAAAAAATCAATGGGCAAACGTCTCGAAAATAAGCCTGAAAGACTTCCTTAAGAAATCTAAATAATGTAGTTATACATACCCAGCGATTTCTCGCAATGACTCTCGATTTGAAATTTAGACTGAGAAAGAAATCTTGTGATAAGACATTGTGACAACACATGCGCTCTGAAAAAAGGCATGAATAAACCAAAAAGTCTGGAGGAAGACATTACCCTTCTGGCCCGCCCTGCTTTACATAGAAGTAACGTCATATTTTCAAGGAACGTGATTCGACGAGACAACAGAGAAACACAGACTCGCTAGCAGAGGACTTTTGGTAGGAGATTTAGAAAACCAGATTTTATTTAATAAAATAAAATGAAATTCTGAATACAATTTTGTAGTTTGCTATTCAAGAAGCAAAGCGGTGATTTTTTAAAAAGTCTTTCTAAATATGTAGTTGTTGAACCAACCTTCCACCCGAAACCTGATGTGTGCGTGGGTGAACAACCTTTTATTTAATCTCTCAATTTATTGAGACTCCATTTACAGGGTTAACCGAATACCCTTTTCTAGTCGCTGGGTTGCTATATTCAAAATCATTTAAGGGATCACTTTTGCTAAATGTGCTCGTAAGTTAAAATATATTTTTTAATTTTATGAAATAGATAGTACGAATCTAATAGTTTTCATGTTTAATACCTAACCTAACCTACCGTACACACTTCTTTATAAAATATTATATATTGCATTTATTATAATAATATATCAAATGATCTAATAATATCTTTGAAATCTCTTAATTTTACATCACGATTAAATAAAACAATGTGTTTTTATTAACTTCTTCCACTTGCTACCTTTATTTTGACACCGACCAGATTCGCCAGGTTCGCTGGCATCGACAGACCAGTCTGTCGATGCCAGAAAACTGGCGAAACCGGTCGCTTTCAAAATAAAAACAACAAGTGTAAGTACATATTTAGTAATAAAAACATCGTTGTATTAATTTATAATTATTATATATGTATAATATATTTACAAGATATCTGAATAGCCTCCTTTCTGAGAGAACTTAAGATTTAATGTCAATATTGAACGATGATATTCCTTAAAATGTTATTGGTTTTTTGTAAAAAATTCATTTTTTAGATATTATATTTATTTTCATGACTTGTGGGTGGTAGCTAATCTATGGCCATTATATTGTCACATGAATTCTAAACCAAACCAAAACAGTCAAATCATACTGCCATCGTAGGTAATCGAATCCTGCACCTTCAGTGCGGTAGTCATAGCTCTCGGCACTCTAACACGAAGGTCGGCTTTTTTAAAAAATAATATGTTAAGTATAAAATGCATACTTATGTATGATTTGCTTTAAAGATTAGAAAATAGTTAATTAAATTGTTATGGGAGATATTATGGTTATTTATAGAATGAGTTAATAATAACTTTTCATCGCAATGTCATTAAGCCTAACGCTGCCCAAAGTAATTCACAGAACTCTATTTATGGTATAACAGTTGCGTTCTTAACTTTTAATGAAAATTTTACGTTATTTTTAAATCTGTTATAAAGTCGTCGTGAATAGAGTTAAATTTAGTTGAATGATAAATGAAATAAAAATTCTATAACGTTTTAAAAGCTTTGAAAAAAAAATAAGATTTTTCAAGTTGCCTTCAAATATTTTTATTATTTCATATATATTTTTTTAAATATATTATTCAAATATTACATTATAATGATTTAGTTTACATATTTCAAATCAATTTGATATATTAATAACTATTGTTCTAATAATTGCGTAGATTTTCATAACTTTTATTCTTAAATAAAAGATGTGCATTATAAAAAACTAACTAACCTACACGCCGTCTCCCCGAAGGGGTAGGCAGAATAAATGGACTGCCACACTTTTCTTTCCTGACATATTTCTCTCGATTCCTCAACATTCATACATCGTGTCCTCACAAGGCCGACATTCAATATTTGATCGTGCCACGTTTTCCTCGGTCTACCTCTATTTCTGGTTCCATTTACATCGTTAACATATATTTTTTTAACCATTCTTTCCTTATTTATTTTTTCCATATGTCCAAACCATCTTAATGATCCTTTTATTATTTTGTTCATAACACCATCATTTGCACCGCATTCACTCCTTATATTATGCACATTCGTCTAAGAGATCTTATTTATACTGCATTTATTATACTTTCATCCTTCTTTTGCGTTATTTTACTTGTAAAAAGATGAGCAGTCATCGCGTTTTAGTTTGTAAACTTTCAATTGATGTAATTTATATTCGTTGTGTTTATTACTTATTAAAAACTTTCTTTTATTATTTACATAAGCGTAACGCTGTTTTATATTCATTTAAAAACACATTCTTTCTGTGTGTCTCCGTTCTGAATGGCGGAATTCTAATGGAATAATTTGATTAGACAATAGTACAATGACTTTCCAAATGACCTGCATGTCGGTAGAGCATTAGATGACGCCGTTTTAGGAACACCCGACCTCAACTTAACAAACATTGAAGTATGAATAGAATCTACTAGGTGTGGTTAGATTAATACGACGTAATGCATATTGAACTGTTCCTATAAGAGACTTCCAAAGTAATGAAAATCTACTATATTTTTATTATTTCTTAAATAATTATGTCAAATTCCAACTGAATCATTTGTATGACATCCATTTTTATAAACGTGTTAGTGACGTTTTCATAAACGACTGTTTTTGAAAAAATAAACTTGAAAGTGAAAACAAAAACTGTTGATATCATTAAAAAAAAAATTTCAAAACATTTTACTAAACTAACTAACTAACCATCACGCCATTTCCCCAGAGGGGTAGGCAGAGAGGATGGATCGCCACAATGGGCTGTCCTTGCATACCTCTCGGGCTTCCTCTACATTTATACATCGAACCATGCATGCACGTCGATTATTCTGACTTCGAATGTGGCCGCCTTTTAGTAATTGATTAATTTGGTCATGCCATGTTTTCCTCGGTCGTCCTCGGCTTTTTTTCCCACTCACGCTGCTTGTGTACAACTTTTTAACCATTCTACTCTCATCCATTCGTTCAATATGTCCAAACCATCTCAATGATCATTTTTTAATTCTATTCACGATGCAGTCATCTGCCTTACATTTCTTTCTTATTTCATCGTTCGGTATTCTATAATACAACGTTTTCCCGCACATTCTTCTCAGTGATCTTGTTTCTACGGCGTTTATCCTGCTTTCATCCTTCTTTTGCCAGCTCCAAGCTTCACTTCCATACATGAGGGTTGGCACTAAAACATTTTAACCATAAAAAAGGATTATATAATCTCAATGTTAGTTATCTTACTAAATATGTTTGCACCTCATTAATCAGGCTATCTTCACACCTTCCAAGGTCGCTATCACACTCTAAAAATAATAATGGGTCAGAATTGGTCGTTAAATAAATCACTACAATTCGAGTGTACATCATATACCTAATGGTGTGTAATGGGCTGTGAACCTATATCGATACTGCTGGTAGGTGCTTGACAATTATGTCAGAGAGAAAAAATGACGTGTAAGATTTAAGCCATAAAGATTATCGCAGAAATAAATCTTTATTGACGTCAATTCATAGAGAAATAAATAAAACTCCTTGTAGAATATACCGCAGATAAACAATCAATTGTACCCAAAATACCACTTGTGTTTTTAGAATTAGCCACACAATCTATCATTATTTATTTATTTTTACATGTGATCTTCTGTACATAAAACGTCTATGTTTCACACAAGACACACCGCGAGCCAAGTTTTCCGCCTTTCTGCTTATCGCAACAACTACGCTCAAAACGCAGCAGTGTACCGGATTTTCAACAGCTACGATAAGTATTTTAGTAATATCGATGTTATCCATCAAAACGAGCAAAGTTTATATTAGGTCCTTACATATGAAATTGGCGTTTTGCCGTACTGGCAACTTTGATCTCAAATATCTTCTCTTTTTTTTTTTTACAAGGATTAATTGTATCTCAATAGAGACGAAGATGCAAATTGTTTTCTGGGAACAGAAGGTGGTGGCCGAGGCGCTTACAGGACTTATGACCTGTTTTCATATGCTAGGACTAATATTAAAAGAACCAATCTTTCGGCGTAGATGATTATTTTACTTAACTTTTTTATTTCATTATCATCATCATCATCAGCCGTCTGTCATCCACTGCTGAATGTAGGCCTCTCCCAAAGCCCGCCACCGCCCCCTATCCATTGCCGCTCACATCCATCCATGTCCAGCAATCCTCTTCAGATCGTCGGTCCAGCGGGCAGGGGGACGTCCAACTCTACGAAATCCAGTCTCCACTACAGTCTCCACTCCAGAACCCGTCTTCCCCATCGGCTGTCGGTTCTATGACAGATATGGCCAGCCCGCCTATCCGTAGAGCCACCTCAGTCACCTTGGTTTGTTATCGAATAAATTCGTTAAGTAAAAAAAATCACGTAATAATTCGCAAAATTCATTTAAATTTAAATATCATTTAAAAAATCACGCAATAAATTCGTTCAGTAAAAAAAATCACAGTAAAAATATTTTATCATTATATTATTATAAAAGCGGTTAAAATAAATAGAATGAGAATTTAAGATCCTTTTGTATCGTGAGTTATGCACGCTTACAAAATTCTTAATAAGAACGTTATACATATTTTAAATTCAGACCGCCGCGTTTTTAAATAGCAACTCTTACTCTACTAAAAATATATTAACGACTATGTAATTATTATAAATCAAACGCATGTATACATAATGAAGAGTAAATACTCGTAATGCTAATTAGAAATTAGTATCCAAACTGTAATTGCTCGGCTAAGTGCGTTACTGTCGCTATACCATACTAAATAACAATACACGCACGAGAGTTTGGCTGAGGGCGACAAACAACGTCGCCCCAAACAATGAACAACGGAAACTATTGAATCCTACATCAACGGTAATGTTTCAATACGCGGTATCTCAATTTTAATCAGGAATTTGAATTTCTTCCATATTTGAAGGATTGCAGGGCTGCGTGTTGCTCCATGGTTGTTCAATCTGTATATGGACAACTGTCTCTCTCTCTCTCTCTCTCTCTCTCTCCTCTCTCTCTCTCTCTCTCTCTCTCTCTCTCTCTCTCTCTCCCTTTTTTAATTATACCAGGCCCAGCGACCTAGCGTACGCAGTAGTCCCAAGATGACATGTATGGGACATATTCAAAGGAATGAAATTTAAAAAAAAAAACTTTATTACATTTATAATATATTTAGTTATGTTCACAGCTTATGTGAGTGGATTTTAATCAAGTGTATATTTAAAAAAAAAACGTGTTTTTCTTTATTTACAACGAACTTCTACCATGAAATATCAAATAACAAATAACAATTTTTCACTATCAAAAGAGATCGGATTCCACCCGATGCTATCAAGGACAGACGGTCTTGAAGGAGCCATACAAGAAGAGACGACTCTAAGTAAATGGGACAAGGCTGGGAAGAAGAAGAGGAAGACATATAAAAATTATAAAAATGGTTCCATTTTTATTATCTTTCTTCCAAAATTACTAATGTTGAAAAGAAAATACCTCCTCCTTTATCCGGGCTTGGGCTCGACCCTGTAAAATAAAATAAAACTTAAAAAACAGACGTTTACAGTCATAATAATAAATAAACTTTTTTTATTTCCTTTTAAAAAGTGTGTATTGATAGGGTATAAAAATATGGTAATAACTGACATAGCACGTATTGTCGTCCTGCGTTAATATTCCTCTGATATTTGAATACGAATCCCCATAAAACTGTGGGTTGTGATATTTTCGAGTGAGCCGAACACTTGGACTTCATTAAAGAGTTGTGAGTATGCATATATGATGGCCATTACGCCCAATAGTGTATATCAACCGCTAACAGGGTTTCGCTTGAAATGGCTCAATGAAAATTATTTTTTTGCAAAAGACATTGCAAAATGGATTCCAATATTTGGAATATAAAAACTTTTTATTGTTTCTTGAACAATGATGTAACACTTAATATTAAATTATCAATTCGAAAAAAAACGTTAATTTTCTAGAACTTTTTATTATAATTTATTATCAAAACATGTCATTCCCTAACAGTCGTTTTTAATCGTATTAATTTATAAAAACTTGTATAATATTAGGCTTGTACAAGGTTTTTTTAATATTTTTTTATCTAACTAAACTAACTAACTAACCATTACACCATTTCCCCGGAGGGGTAGGTAGAGAGGATGAATCGCCACAATGCTCTGTCCTGGCATACCTCTTGGGCTTTCTCTACATTCATACATCGTACCATGCACGCACGTCGATTATTCCGACTTTGAATGTGGCCGCCATTTAGTAATTGATTAATTTGGTCATGCCATATTTTCCTTGGTCGTCATCGGCTTCTTTTTCCACTCACGCTGCTTGTGTACAACTTTTTAACCATTCTTCTCTCATCCATTCGTTCCATATGTCCAAACCATCTCAAGGATCCTTTTTTAATTTTATCCATGATGCAGTCATCTGCCTTTTTAGCTGCCTCTGCCATCTGCCCTATTATTATTATCCAAATAATGGTTATAATAAAATTACACTAGATGCCTGAAATTCAGTTTTGTATTTATAAAAAAATTCAACGTTCATCTACAGGGGTCGGCACTCGGAGTGTTACCAATTAAAAATTCTGTAATTTTGTCAATTTTGATTTTTTAATTTAAAAACTTCAGTATATCATTAAAAAATATTTCAAATTTTTTTAATAATATGTTATTGTTATAATAGCATTGAGTCTGTCCAAGAAGGCTTTACACGCAGCACGAATGTGGGCTGATGGTATTTTGTCCCATTCTCGGCGAAGAGCAATCTTTAAGGCGTCGACCCTCTCATATTATTTAGCTGATACTTTGGGCTCTAGAATGGACCATATGGAAAAGTCCATTGGGCTTAAGTCCGGGGAATATAGAGGCCACTGTTGTGATGAAATGAAGCTGGGAACTTTTTCTTGTAAAAAACTGTGGGTTTCACGGGCTTTATGGGATCGTGCCGAATCTTGTTGAAACGTCCAATGGTTTCTACTATTTTTTTTACGTGCCTAAGGTAACAACGCATCATTTAAAATCTTTTCACGGTAGATTTGTTGATTTATCTTTACGCCCTGTTCAATGAAAACGAGTGGAGAGCGTCCTGTGGCAGGCATCACTGATGCAGGCGCTTGCTTTTGCAGAGCAATTTGAGGATCCAAATTGTCTCTTGGTTTGCACTGTAACCATACATGATCGTTTTGTTTGTTTACACATTGCTGAACCGTAAAAAAGATTTCATCAGAAAAGACCAAATTTTCTAGCTCGCCACCAACGTGCAAGTGTTTTAACACCTTTGCTCCTGCTAGGCGAACTGCCTTTTGTGCAGACGTTAAATCTTGCACTTTTTGTGTGTTGTAGGGCTTCAATTGTAGTTCATTTTTTTTAATATGCGCCCTATGCTACGAGCAGACACATTGAGATTTTTCGCCAATTGAACTGCGCTTTGTCTTGGATTACGTTGAATTCTGGCCTTCACCTTTCGAACCATTTCTGTCGATGTTGCAGTTTTTGGATGTCCACCTCCATGGCGTTTTTTTATGCTACCGGTATCATTGTAACGTAAAATGGTACGATACACAAACATTTTGTTCACATGTAAATGTCGTAGCTCATTAACAATGGCTGGTTGCAATTTTCCAGCCAAATACTGAGCAATAACATTGTTGAGTTTGAAATCCAATTCGATATCTTTTTTTAACTGTGACATAAAACGAAATGCTTCCGTAGAATTGTTAACAATATAACAGACTAACACGTGTCAAAACATGGGCGCACTGTCGTAAGCCGTTTGGTTACTACAGCAGCGTGAAGTTGGTAACTCTTCGAGCGCCTACCCCTGTATATAAAATTAATAAAATAAATCCAGCTCGATCTTTTTTTATTAAGTTTCTTATGCATTAATTTAATTTAAAGATCTCAGTCAACTAAGCCTCCTTCAATAAGGATGACCACAGTTGAACGACCTGAAGGCGCTGGGACTAGACAGCCAGATGACCCTGGTTCGTGAGACTTGGCGCAGCCGAACCCAAGAAACGGGAAATGGCCAGGCGAAAGAAGAAGAAGATCTAAGTCAATTATTGTATAGAAAAAATAACATTTTTAATTTATAAAATTTTAAAATAAATATCTTATGGTTATTTTTTTATTCAATTTCTTATTCATTTATAATCTTTTCGAAAAAAAATTATATTAATTAACTAATATTTTTTTACGATTCTAGAAGTTTTATTACATTTGAAATCAGTGACACGTTTAATAATAGTTTATTATCAAATCGTGCATTTGATAATTATCTAACAAAGTGAAACGTGTCACTCTAATAAAATATAATTAAACTTCAAGAAAATGGAATAGATTCAGTACAGTCATTGCATCAGTATTAAAAAAATATTTATGGTGGAGTTTTACATCATTGACCAAAAATCACTTATTATTTTAATTTATGTTGATATTATAAAATTAAATATGAAATTAATATATTTACATTGTTTCAAAGCTTTAGAACATTTCACTCAAAATAATTTGTGATGAAGTAATCATTCAAAACTGACAAATAATAAAATTTCCACCTATTTTTTTCAAATTTCAAGTTATTTGTAAATTTTATCGGAAATTATTTAATTAGTTAATGTTTTTAATAGAAATTTCTTGCTAGAAATTCATTTAAAATGTTATTGAAATATCTGTTAAGTTTTTATTTATTTTTATCATATCGTCAAAAGTTGTGCCCCTTATCTTGTTATAATATATAATGGCTTTCTTTATTTCGATGGATATTAACGTCATGACAACGCATCCGAAGGGTGGACAATATTATAAAATACCTACGAAATGCGAGGCAAGGACCCACAGCAATAAAAATAGCTTTCTAGGATACATCTACATTTTCTAGATCAGCGGTTCTCAAACTTTTTTTGACAATGGAATGCTTTTGAAACACTAAATATTTTACAAAGCTTTAAAATATGCAAAACGTGGTTTTACGTTCAATATTTAATTTTAATTATTAATAGTTGAAGAAACCTTTAGTTACTGAATTCAATGCTTTGATGATTGCTGAAATGTAATTAGACGATTTTCTACTTACATCTAGTGTAAGGTTGATTTCTCTGTAATCTTATAACCGATTTTTAGTGTAAAAAAGGTTTAAAAGCTAATATTATGTTAATATTTTTAAAATAATCTGCCTTGAAATTTTGTATGTGATTATTTTTTTAATCGCTGTTCTTTTGATAATTTCAATCAAAATATTTAAGATGTGTGATATTTCTGTCTGGTATTTCTTAATGGGGACAGACAGTTCTAGTTTTTGTATTGATAATTGATACCTGTTACATATTTTCACTAAAAAAGGAAAAAAATTACACCTGACCTCGATAAATAAATAAAATTCATATTATCTCAAAAAAATTTCATTCTTGCATAATGCCTTGCACGACATAATTCATCGGAAATAACCTCCCCTACAACCTCCTAGAAGGAATAGGTTCAATAACCAATAACTATGTACATACACGTACACGCACTAACACACACGTACACGCACACACGCACACACACACACACACACACTCAAGGGTCGTTTGAATGGAAGCTTGCCTCGGATAGATGGCCATATTGGTTTTGACATTTGCCATCAGACATATGACGTCTCTCAAAATTTGAAGCAAAAAAGAACAATTAGTTTTGTTTTTACGGCCGTCGCAAGCAAGCAACTTATGTATTTTGTGAAAAATGAAAAATGTCGAATATCATTCGGTGATTATGTTCCTTCACAAGAAAGGGTAAAACATTGCAGAAATTAAAACCGAACTGGAAGCAAAAAAATAGACCACCACACTGTTCTTTCCTGACCTACATCTCTTGCTTTCTGAACATTTTTACTTCGTGTCGTGCACGCACGTCCAACTACGTAAGGTGTTTTAAAAATTAAGAATGGAAAAAACTATTTATTGTTATTATCATTAAAATGCTTCTTCAGAAAGATAAAAAAAGACGCAGATAAAATAGGCTCTCCAAATGTATCAATATTCTTTTTAAATCGCCTTTTTTTGAATTTGACGATTAAAATAATTAAATGTATGTTTTTTCCGTCTAGTATTTCCGAATACGGATAGACAGTTCTAGCTTTTGTATTGATAATGATATGGTATCGACAATCATAATGTTTTTTATCAGATTTGTATAAAAAAAAAATATTGAATTATAAATGTTTGTATTTTTTGATTAAATACATATTAATAAAAAACTTTTTCTAAAAAAACTTATTAAAGATGAATTGTAAATAATATAATAGATGAAGCTACGAGGCAAGTGTACTGAGGCTCTCACGACTGGATGGATTTTATTTTCGACATATTGGCTACATTTCCGTGTAGCCTCACCCTTCCCCTCCGCAACGAGACTAGTTCAAGGTCAGTACGTTGAGAAGTGTCGATGCAACAACACGTTTCGTGAAAAACGTCAATCCAGTCTCCCACCGGGCAAACATTTTTGAGGCGCTGCAAACTCCATGGAGATGAATTTCTCCGCTCCATCGTTACTGGAGATGAAACTTGGGTTGCACACTATACGCCTGAAACCAAAAAGCTGTCTCAACAGTGGCGTCACACCTCTTCACCATCCGCCAAAATGTTCAAAACTTTTTTGTTCAAAACAAAATGTTCAAAACAAAAACAAAATTTCAGCCAAGAAAATCATGGCATCTGTGTTTTGGGACTGTCAAGGCATAATTTTAATTGAATATATGTCTTAAGGGGAGACCATCAACTCTGCAAGATCCTGTGAGACCCTAAAAAAATTGCGGAGGGCGATTCAGAATATGAGGAGAGGCATGCTGACAAAGGCAGTCTGCCTGCTGCACGACAATGCCAGAAGGAACTGCTCGCCTCGTTTAAATGGGATGTCCTGAACCTTCCCACGCATTCCCCTGACCTAGCACCTTCAGATTACTATTTCTTTATCTCCCTGAAGCTGCACATGGGTGGAAAAAGGTTTTCAACCGACGACGAGGTGAAGGAGGAGGTGGAGAAGTGGACGAAGGGGTTGGCGGGAAACTACTTCGAGGACGGCATCAAAAAGTTGATACTCCGCTTCACCACTTGCATTGAGAGGAATAGCGACTATGTCGAAAAATAGCTTACATATGAACTACGGTAACCACGTAATTTTTTTGTTTAAATAAATAAAAAATTGGAACCTACAAAAATTCAGTACACTTATATTCTGGATATGCCTGGTATATCAAATCGATATCCACTATATCGATACATTTAAAACTATAATATAATAGAACTTTGTATTGAACATTTATAGCAAATCAGATTGTCGATATAAAATCGACATCCACTTTACTGATCTATTTATCTAATACATATATCATCGGTCTATTTAAAACTAATATATCATTTTATTGAACATTTATTGCAAATCCGACTGTCGATATCAAATCGATATCCACTATACCGATCTATTTAAAACTAATATAACATTGTATTGAACATTTATTGCAAATCAGATTATTGATATTAAATCGATGCCCACTATACCGATTATATCTATTTAAAACTCATATAGCACGCGATAGTCCTTTGTTAGTTTCGCAAACACTTTAGTATTCAAGACGTACAATATTTACAAAGTATACGAAGTACATATAAGTAAGAATATATTTATAGTACAAGTATATAATACATTTTGTTTGTATAACAAACAACTATGAATCGGTTCAGTGTGTTAGTCTTAAAGACTAGAGATGGGATTATCCAAACAGGATCCAATGTAAAATATCGAATAATTAAAAAAAATTAATGCAACAAAAGTCATTTTCCATTATTAAAGGCATTATCAAATTTAGTGAGAATCAAACGAGTACCAGCTGATATTTAAATAAAGAAGCAAAATATTATACCAAATCACTGAACGTCAAGTTTTTAATGACTTAAATAACTGTTTTTCCGCTTTTGTTTTATTTTTCTCGACATGTTTCGACGCTAATAATATCATAATATCATAAATAAACGATGATTTAACTCAATAAAATTGTAGATTTTTATAGAATAATTGCTTTAAGATTATTAAAATAGAAACCCTAGGAAAATTACCTATATGAATTCTTATAAATAAAATATTTTTTGGTTAAATATGTCCAGATGGCAGCCAATTGAAAAAATACCAAGATAACGTCTGCTGAATGGCCCGAAGAGGACTACAAGATACTGAAACATTTTGAAGAACGAAGATGGATGGCCATGAGCCAATGAGGGACTATTGTAGAGAAGGCCTAATTTACACGTAATGTAAAATCATTATTATTATTATTTGTAAATAATTTTTAAAGCACGTTTTTCTCAGAAAATCTTTATTTTGAACACTAAAATACTTTTCTAATTTATATCACGTCATTTAGTAGTCATTACCTATGTATGTTGTATTCGTATACTCAACTAGTTCCAGGTAATACATTCCTGTATTCTGGGATTTATCGCCAAATTGTTTTGAACAATGTTTAGTGCAACGTCAATTACCTTAATTACCGTGTGCTGCTCCTTTAACTAAAACAGCAGCTCATTTGAATTTTTGGTACATTTGATAAATCCTTAGTCAGACGAAACGTGTCATTTACATAAAATAAAACAACGCTTCTAGAAATCAGACGTTTTCTTTCGTATTAATTTTAAACTTATGGATTCGGGTAAACAATAAATCTTCTAAGCTATATTTATAGATTGAAGGGTTGCATCATTTGCTATATTCACATTAGCTATATAACCTATACCTAGAATGACTAGACTTGTAAACTGTTGTCAAGACTTAGATTTTTTTGGATTAAATCTAAATTCTTTTTTGTCTAAACTTAAAAAATATCGACCTCCATCAAACCCTTAAATTGTCTAAACCAGATTCAGATTTTACTATTTGTTTGTCACTGAGACTACTTGTACCTTGTAATCCTTCCACAATATAATCAAATATGTCGTTAGCTAATTGCAGTCGTGTTCTTGTTGCTCATCTCTGGTATACATATCTATGAAACTTTCTTCTTTACTCTCTTCCAGATCATCCTCTTAACTTGTCCTAGGCTAATTGTTTACTGTTACTGTTTTAAAATGTTCCTAGATTTAAGTAACTTATCTGTATTATGAATAATGTATTGGAATTAATTCCGTCAACAACAAAATAAATAAATAAATAAATAAATAACAATTAATAACCAATGAGCCAGGGAATTTATTTTCAAATATTTAGTGGCGAAAATATGTGAATTTGTTCATTAATTAATATGAAGACAAAAGTTGCCACCACATGTGGGGTTATTTAAGACTCGTTGCCCCTAGACACGACACAGAATCGGCCAAACCTTCCATTACAATGGAAAGAATAAAGAGAATATATTGGACTTTTTAGCGCCACCTCTGCGATAAACAAATATTTCTTTCCTTTGATACGAAGAAGAAGAAGAATGACATTACTAACTTCGGTGTTGTTTATTTCCCACAAATCTTATTATTTTTTTTATTATTTCATTATTTTGAATGTTATTTTTATAAAATGTAATAATTTGATGTTTATTTTTTTTTTATTAACTTAAAGTGTTAAAACTATGGAATTCCATAATGACGATTTTTTATGAATATAAAACACACTTTTGAGTTTATTTTTCTCAATATGTTTCGAAGGCTTTACATCTTTATTATAGTGTTGGGGAATATGCTGACATGACGACGAGGGTGGCTTTCTATCTGTCTAATCAGGGTGCGCTCTGACGTTTTGATAGTCAATTGCCTTCTACCAAGTATTTTCTGCTTCAGTTTCAAAAATGAAAAAAAAAATAAAACAGTGTTTTAATTAATAAAAAAATCGTGATATTCATTCGATCGAATTTTCTAATTTTAATCATAACCATCTCTCTCAGAGACTACGCAAGTGCCTACTAATCATATCTAAAGCTAATGGCTGGAATAATTTAGCTTGGTGCTGTTATTGTTATGCTTGCCACGTTCCATCCTGGGGGAGATTTCGTTTGAGTCAATGTTTTAATGAAAATAGCGAACTTTTTATTAAAAACGTAAATTTTATCCAAACAAAGGCGCTACCTTATACGACCTATTTATGCGAATACCTGTTTAAAATTGAATTGTATTTTATAAATACAAATAACGATTAATTTTTGAGAAATGAGAAATGTTTCACGTTGAAACATTATCGATTATATATTAAGGTTGATCTTAAATAAAAGAGAAATAAAATACTGCATGTGCTATTATTTAATTATTACGATAAAAAAAACGTCTGTTTTGAGAAGTTTTATTAGATTTTATGTAAATGATTTGTTTTGCTTGTCTAAGGCATTGTCAAATATCTTAGACTGTTGATAATGCCTTAGACAGGTGAAATATAAAACAATGATGTAAAACTCTATATAAAATAATTAATACGAATGAAAACGTATGTTTTCTAGAAATTTATTACAATTTATAGGAATGATATGTTTCAACTTTCTAAGGCCTTAGAATAGGCCTTATGTCATTCTCATTAATTATAATAAAACGAAAAATGTCCAGAAAACAAACGTATTCATTCATTTTAATTAAATACAAAAGGGATATAAAATTATTATATAATACTTTGTAGAGTTTGTTCTGCATATTTTTATTTATTTATTAAATTTAATGCGTTAAGCGAGTAAAAATCATTATTATCTTTTTAAAGGTATAATAAATGGTCGTATGGCATAATATGCATCAGTTTTCTATATTATATTTGGGAATAGTAAAAAGATAACCAACTAACTAACCATCACACTGTTTCGTCGTGACACGCACGCTCACCGATTGTCACTTCCTCTAACATTTAACACATTTATGTAAATGATTGATTTATTTGGTCATGCCAAGTCTTCCTTGGCCTTCTTCGACTTCTTTTTCAATTCACACTACTTGTAAATATCTTTTTAACCATTCTTCCCTTATACATTCATTTCGTATGTCCAAATCATTTCAGTGATCCTTTCTTTATTTCATTTATAATATATAATATATAATATAAATTGGATGATTTATAGAGCGCCATTTTTATGAATTAATCATCTCAAGGGCGCTGTCTAAGGGACACTCTCTGGGACAATAAGCATATGCTAGTAGAAAGCAAAGTTAGAATTTATAAAACATGCATCAGGCCCATAATGACATACGGAATCGAAGCAAGAGCAGACACTGTCAGGACCAAATATCTCTTAAGAGTAGCAGAAATGAGAACATTGCGACCTATTGTGGGGAGAACCCTTAGAGACAGGATACCCAATGAAGAAATTCGCAAATCCTGCAAAATTTAAGATATGATGAGATGGAGTAGGCAAAGAAGACGATTCTGGAGGGACCACATCGAGAGAATGGATCCAGCAAGAATTCCTAATATCGTGATGCACGGGACTCCAGAGGGCCGTTGACCACCAGGACGACCACCAAAGAGATGGAGAGAAGGCTGGTCGTCTTCATCACGGGAAGAAAGTTGATATCAAATCAAATCAATTTATTTCATCAACAGACATTACAAAATTTATTTTTAAGGCATCTATTGAGATCGCAAGATCTACAATCAGAAGAAGAAGAAGAAGAAATAACAATGTGGGATTTAGGACGTATTCATCCGCTTTACATTTCTTTCATAAAAATACAAATAAAATAATCAACCATATTGAAATATTGTAAAAATATTGTACAAATTCTATGAAATAATGTTCATTGTACGATAAACTTAGTAACAATCGAAAACGACAAGCTAGACCGTGTTAATCGATACAAATGCCTAGAATGTTGGCTAAATGATGAATGAAACCACATTCACTATATATGAACAAGAATAGAGATGGCCCAAAATAGCTTCTTCAAAATGAAACCGCTGCTTTCTAATGGAGACCTTTCCTTTGAATTGCGAATGAGAATATTGTAGTTTGGTGTTACGTGATATCTGTCTTGTTCCAAGGTTTGGAAATATGGACCTTGATAAAAGCTCAAATCAAAAGCTGAATGGTTTTGAAATGTGGATATCGTTGAATGATTAAAATATCATTAGAAGCGAATAAAAAAGTGAAATTATTATATTATATTTATCTTCACCATAAAGGCCGTGCCACACTGTTTGAAACAAGCTTTCCACAGGGGTGAAATTGGTGGAGATCTGTGGAGCCCACAGTTGGTGTAGCGTCCACATACTGTTGTAAACAAGCTCTCCACATGTGGAATGCGTGTGGAACGGTGGATCCACACGAATACTATGCGCGTCCGTCCACAAAGTTTGTTGAAGGTCAAACGAATTTTGTTTTCAAATAAGTGTCTACACAGTTTTAAACCGCCGGTGGAGACTGATGTGGAGAGCTTGTTTAAAACAGTGTGGCACGGTTTTAAAGCGCAGGAAACTGGAATGCATGTTTAAAAGCGTTAAATACAAACTGCTGCAACTGATTATCTTAGCTTAAGTCAACGGAAATTGAAGTGCGGGAGAAGAAGAAATCCTTGCTAGGAAACCTTTAAGAATGATTCAGTTGTAACACAACATCGCTATTTAGAGCCGGTACATTAACCTCCAATAGAAGAGGAACAAGAAGTAAAAGAAGAATATACTCTCTTGAAATGAAATCTAGAAATATGGATTAATTGTATCTCAATAGAGACGAAGAAGATGTAAGTTGTTTTTAGGAAACAGAATATGGTGGTCGAGGCGTTTACAGGACTTATAACCTGTCATTGGTTGGGTTAAGCGATCGCTTTATGTTAACAACATTCCCCATTCCGCACTTCTTACGAACACACTACGTCTGACACTTGGACTTGGATCTCTGATTTTTGGAGTGAGACTCGGAAGTCTGTTACTCCTTCCCATTGACGAGACAAATTTTTGGAAGTTGTACATACGAGTATATATGCAACTAAGTTGCACCACACTTCACATGTTACTAGTTCAATCTACACTAGCGCCATCTATTAAGAATAGGTGTAAGCATTAAATCAGAAAATCAGCAGAAAATCTTTTAATGCAATGTAAAAGGCTACATTTGCTAGACAACGCCAGGAGACTACTTCTCCAATTTTTATGCTTTTTTTTAAACTTGGACCAGTTTTTGGTTTTTCTAGAAATATAATTTCTCTTATTCTCAGTCGTATTCCCCATAATTGAGGGTCGTGTCCCTGTAAACAGGTACATGTCAGTCTCCATGCTGCAGCTAATGAGAGACCAGTCAGCGCCCTGATTTGATCGGACCATCTTGTCAATGATCGACTGGTTTGTTCTTCTTGCCATCCAGATTATACGCAGCTTTTGTCGCCAGCAAAACATCTTAAAAGCATCAAATTTGGACCTCTCTGGTGTCAGAAATATGTATATATATAGTATAAAAATTTACGTTCATATTGATATTCATATTTTAAAGAAAATAGCGAATGGTTGAAAAAACATATCATTTATGAATACCACATTTCTTAGATCACTCGGTTAACATAATCATGTATGCATAAACATTAACCTCTATAAGAATGAAATGTTAATATTAGGTCCTTACATATGAAATTGGCGTTTTGTATGGGAGGAACATAAAGTTGATTTTTTTTTTAAATATAATATATTTATTTAATCAAAGTATGTACCATTGCTATCTATGCACTTTTGCCATCTAATAGGTAGTTCATCGATCCCTTTACTAAAAAAACCATTCGAACGGGAATCAATAAAATCTTTGAAGTCGGTTTGGACTGCCCCATCGGAGTTGAATTTTTTCCCTTGCAAGAAGTTATCCAAATTTCGAAAAAAATAGTAATCTGTTGGGGCAAGGTCCGGAGATTACGGTGGATGTCTTAGACATTCCAATTGAAGCTCTTCTAATTTGGTAGCCGTCTGTTGTGCAGTGTGTGGTCTAGCGTTATCATGAAGCAGCAGTGGCCTAGAGCGATTAACCAGCCTCGGTTGTTTAGCAGCTAGCTTTTCCATCATGGTTTGCAGTTGCTGACAATAGACATCTGCCGTAATCGTCTGGCCAGATTTAAGAAAGCTGTAGTGAACGACACTAGCACTAGTCCACCAAACGCTCACAAGTAACTTTTTTGGAGTCAATTTTCACTTGGGGCATGGTTTGGCTGGTTCGGCAGGGTTCAGCCATTGCGATGAACGCTTCCGATTATCATACAGGATCCACTTTTCATCACAAGTAATGATTCGATTCAAAATCCGTTCATTATTGTGCCGGTTGAGTAATGCAACGCAGCAGTCAACGCGCGTTTGTTGATTTGCTTCACTCAATTCGTGAGGTACCCACCTTTCAAGCTTTTTCACCTTCCCAATTTGCTTCAATTGGATTAAAACAGTTTTATCACTAACACCGCAGCCTGCAGCTAACTCGGACGTGGTTTGCGATGGATCCGCTTCCACAATAGCCTTCAATTCTTCATTATCAACTTTGGTCTCCGGCCGTCCACGGGGCTTGTTCTGCAGGTCGAAATTTCCAGAACGAAAACGTTGGAACCAAAAACGCACTGTGTTTTCTTTTGCGGCACCGTCGCCATACACATCATTAATCCTTCGAGCCGTTTCTGCAGCACTGGTGCCACGGTGGAACTCGTACTCGTAAATAACGCGATATTTCAAGTTTTCCATTTTGTGAACTGAGTGACGCAAAGAAAAAAAACAATTGAGGAAAAAACAAATGAATTATAATTTTCAAACACAAATACTTGAGTAAATAGCTGTATAAATTTGAATTTGGAATTCCTAACCAAAGAGAAGATATTTGAGATCAAAGTTGCCAGTACGGCAAAACGCCAATTTCATATGTAAGGACCTAATATTTTATAACCATAGACGTATTCATATCGTTAAAAATGGTTATATACGTAACCATTTCCTTTATAGCTTTTCCGTTTATGACGTATTTAAAATTAATTACGATCTTGCGTTTAAATACATAGAGAGATATTATTAGGATTTCACACTAAGCCCCAGGGGTCAAACTCAATTTGTAACAAGAATGTCACATCTATGGAAGCGAAGCATGGAACTGGCAAAAGAAGGATGAAAGTAGAATAAATGCAGTAGAAATGAGATCTCTTAGACGAATGTGTAGATTGTAGATACTCTGTGTATGATAGAGTGTCGAATGAAAATATAAGAAGTGAATGCGGTGCGAATGATGGTATCATGAACAAAATAATGAAAGGATCATTAAAATGGTGAAGACATATGGAAAGAATGAATGAAGAAAGAATGGTAAAAAAATTATATGTTAATGATTTAAATGGAACCAGAAATAGAGGAAGACCGAGAAAAACGTGGCACGATCAAATAAATCAAATATTGAATGTCGGGAGTGTGAGGAGTGTGAGAAATCGACGCGCGTGCATGAAACGATGTATGTTGAGGATGCGAGAGAAATATTTCAGGAAAGAAAAGTGTGGCAGTCCATTATTTCTGCCTACCCCTTCGGGGAGACGGCGTGATGGTTAGTTAGTTAGTTAGTTATGTCACATATAAGCGTGGCTCACATATATCATGTTCTTATTGGTTTGTACAGAGAAGGCAACGGGAAACCACTCTGATTAACATTCCCAGGATATCACCATGGCGATAGCCTTCGCCGGAGTGATTGCCAACGTCAGGGGAACCTGATACGGCACGCGAAGAAGAAGATTGGTTTGTAACGCATTTAAAATTCATATCAAATATTAATATCAAAATCTTATTAAAAATATTTGTATTGTCACAAATGTAGGAATGAATAGAAAATTATTTTTATACGAAATTTATTTAAAGAGTCCATTGTTTTGGCCGAAACTTTCAACTCAAATTCAACTCTATTATAATATCACAATTTTTTTTATTCGTCACTTACGGGGAATGTCGCGAAGGTTGTTTCGCCAACCGATGTTGGCATCATCAGATGTTACAAACAACTCAAAAAGTTGTTTGTACCTCATGATACCAACATCGGTTGACGAAGCACCTGTTGTGACGTTCTCAAAGAGCGCAAATATTTTTTTTGATATTATAACAGTGTTGCATATTTTACAGTTAAAAAATTTATTATCAGTAGACTGTTATTAAAATCAGATACCGTAAATAAATAAAATACGATCATATAATGATCAAAATTTTATTTTAACATTATTTCTTAATTTGATAATTTATTACATTTTTGTAGTACTGTATATATAGGCTTCAAATAATGGTTAATTAATTGAAGATTTTTTAATAAAATATATTAAGTTTTTATACCTTGGTTGATGCCTCAAATTGCCGCACAGAAGCGCTTCGAAATTCTGCTGTATTGAAAGCGATTGGTCTTTTAAATAGCAAATTTGTGAATAAATAGTAATATTACAATATTTTAGAATACACTAAAATTAATTCAAAGACGTTTTTCGTCAGCGTATCCCATCAATCAAAGAAAAGGTTTGAAACTGTAATGGTACGTACTGCTTATATAGCCAGGGTTCTCGGACTAAGCATTCAGATGAATGAAAATGTCTACAAATAAATTATTTTGCTCTCCCTTATATGTTTTTTTAGATCAAGGGAGGAATATTGCCCGGGGTATAAATACATAAACTAAACAAATTCTCTTCACCCTTAAATCCTAACGACACTGCCGCTAACAAGCTCGAAGGCCAAAATTGTCCTTTTTGGCATAATAAGACGGGTTTACGCGAAGAGAGTGGTCAGGTCCGGTTTAAGATTATATTTACATTGTGACTCTCGACAAAGGAATGAATATCTACACTTTCTTAACTAACTATCACGACGTTTCCTCGGAGGGGTAGGCAGAGAGGATGGATCGCCATACTGCTTTGTCCTGAGATACGTCTCTAGCTTCCTCTACATTCATACACCGTAACATGCACGGTCGTTGATTTTGGAGATTTGGAATGTGGCCGCCTTTTATTATTTGATTAATTTGATTATTTCAACCCTTCGGAGGGGTCGGAGGTGGCCATGAACAGGAGCCGAGGTCTTGTAAGGTGACCGAGGAATGGTGACAATAAGTGGCCTTGGGTGAACCTATGGTTTCAGGTGAGAAACATTTGGGCCATTTTCAAATTAACCAAACTGAATCACAGAAACGCGTGGCTGGGTACAGTTAGTATTTAATATTACTTACCTATACATCCCATGTCGTCCACTGCTGGATATGGATCTCCCCCATACTTCTATCTTGCCTCTGGTTTAATATATAGATATCAGACCATCATGCGTGGATCTTCCTTTACTTCTTCTACTACTTCACGAGGTCTCCATTTCACTACCCTTCTGATCAATTTTGGTCTACAAGTTTGGCGAAATATCCCGCAAATTACAATTCATGGCGTAAAATAACCTTTGTCTATTTTTTAAAAATCGCAAAAAGAAATGGCTCAATTATCCCTACTTCAGGGTATCAGAATAAATATTGAATGCGTAAATGGCAGAGATAGGGACAATCATTTTTACATTCAGTTGGGAATGATTTCTTTACTTAGTACATGCCTCTCCGAAACGTTTTACCTAAATTAAGGGAAATTTGAATTATTCATTTAGATTAATTAATTAATTTAATAATAATAAAATAAACATAAAACCTACATATATTAATATTACAATTAACAAACCATCACGCCGTCACTCGGAGGGGTAGGCAGAAAGAATTGACCACCACATTGTTCTGTCCTGACATAATTTTTCCGACTCCTTACGTGACCGACAATTGATAGTTTTTATTTTTATTTAATTTAGTTTTTTTTAAAACCAATTGGGTGATATGGATACATTTTTAGATTTTACTATTAATTATGTTATGTTTCAGATATATTTTGTATTGAGTTGTAGTGAGACTCCTTGTGTCTATTTCATTGTAAAGTTTCAGTCCATTGTTCAATATCCTTGATCCTGTATTAGTATTAGTTCGTGCATTCGGTATTAGTTCGTGCATTCGGTATGTGATATCTGTCACAGTTCCTGGTCCAATGTCTGTGTATGTCTGAATTTTTAGTTAATTTGTAGCTGTTGTCTGTTGTCTCTTCCATGGTCACTCTGTGTACAATTTTCAAGGTCTCAAATTTGGTCAGGTCTGATATGACCATTTGTTTTGTTTGTCTGTAAACTTGTATGGTTATGGTTAAGATATTTAATATTATATGCTAATTTCATCATTTTATTTGTTGTCTTTGGAGTCTGGAGATGTCATTTTGGTTTCCTGTTACTGATTTTATCACGCCACATCATTTATACATACTTTCTTCGCCATTCTGTCTACAATCGTTCTTTCCGTGTGATTTTTCCTTACTGTGTTTTATAACACTTTCATTCGCACTGCATTCACTTTCTTTATATTTGCATTTGACACTCTATCATATACAGATGTATCACACGTTTGTCTAAGCGATCTCATTTCTATTGCATTTATTCTACTCCCATTCTTATTTTGCTAGTGATACATGATTACATGAAATAAATATACGGGCATGGAATTAAAACAAATAAATTAAATCCGTTAGCAAACGTATAAACAAAAATCGGTTTATTGTATTATAAGTCAAAAATCTGATTGAAAATATAATCACATCCTTTCTTTATCCAGAATGTCTCCAAACGCTCAATTGGCAAAACCACCTAAACGGCCCTGGCACGATACCCTTGAACCCAGCCCTGGGGGAAAAGATTATAACCGTAAATAATTTGTAGTTACGGCGCGATTCCATTTGCGCGATACGACTTTCGTGTGAGCGGTTCTTACTTTTACGTTTTCCGTTTATCTTAGATTACTCTGCCTTAGCTGGAATAAACAAGTGACCAATTTCAGGTCCATTCTAGCAAAACAAAACCTCGCATCGAAAGTGGCTAAAAATTTTAGAGTACATTTTTTTTATCTGGACAAATAATTTTTGCTTTCTATGCGTGGGTTATCATTTACAAGAGCTTTACTAGGTTATAGTGTTAACGAAAAGTGTGTTATTAATTATGACGTTTTTGATGTGAAAATAATGGTACTTTAGACCTTCCAATCATGTGGCCTCACACTTGCGCGTGCTTAAACTGTTTCCATTAGAAATGTACCAAACTTTTTTAACACTTCCCCATTCTGGATACTCTCAGGGCATTGCGAACATTTAGATTTATAGTGTTCTTTTCTGAACGGGCACATCAAAAATACATTCGTTCAAAGGATCATGCATTAACATTTATCACGAATGTACATTCTTTACCCATTTGTCACCGCAATTAATAAATATTTTAAATCTGTATAGATAAACAAGCATTTAATATTTATAAAAATAGTAGCTTTTTAGATATTACGTTACATTATTTAAGAGTAACATAATTCACCTTAGGAGTTACACCAAAAATTATATATTTTGCCTTGCTAGAGTATCATTAAATGTTAATAAATAATAATTAAATAAAACGATGTTTTTTAACTACTTCCACTTTTGTCTTTATTTAGACTTTATTTAGACAGATGTCTAAATAAAGTCTAAATAAAGACAAAAGTGGAAGTAGTTAAAAAACATCGTTTTATTTAATTATTATTTAAAATGAACTTCCATCAAGAGATTTCAGAAAAATCATTTGATTATCTTAAAAATGTTAATAAATATTGTTATTGCAAGACAAAACATATAACTCCTATTCCGTATTTTTTTTTTAATTCTCGGAAGTTTTAAATTTTTAGAGAATATAAAACATTAAAATAAAAATAAAAAAAGTCAGAGAAATCGACGTGCATGCGCAACACGATGTATAAATGTTGTAGAATCGAGAAAAGTATGTCAGGATTGTATTGGTCTATTCTTCCTGCCTACTACTTCCGAGATACGGCGTGAAGGTTAGATATTTAGTTAGTTAAGTACAGAAAACTATCAAATATTATTATTAAATATTGTCCCAGCAAGAAAAAAACATATGATTTTCATTGTATTTAAAGGTAGGAGTAGGCAGAAAGTATTATAAAGGGCGGTTACAATCAAATAGACCAAAATAATTCACTTATACACGAAATATCTCAAAATTTACGGGAGCACCACACGAACCAAAACAAATTTTCAAAATCAGAACTAATAACCTATTTTTATAAGTTTTATTTTTTATGAGAATATATAATAAAACTTATAAACAGAGGATAATATACGGATATGACATGTTTCGCAATTCTATGGCAGAACAAAATGTCATTTGAGAATGTTTTGTTAAGGCCTAACATATCATCAGATAACAGACTTAAAATTAGTGAAATTTATGTATACAATATTTCTTAGCTATAGAAGTAACATATAAAAAAATGAAAGATAGTAGTTCGAATAAGTATGCATTATATATTTTATATTATGTTAAATATATAATAGACGTGTGTTTGTCGTTAAATGGAACTTAAAACGATAATTTACGTCACATTTTGTGATTTTCATTTATTTACATATGGTTTTATATACTTTTGGGACGGGAAATATAGACCTTTTCATTTAGACGCCCTTCATATCTTTAAATTTTATTTTCTTTGTCAAAAGAAAATCAGAATATGTTAAAATTTCTCTATACACACGTTTCACGTGGTCTTTAAAATTAATATTTAAAAAATCTCTCTTTTCCCTGTTCTCCTGTGTGCCAGAATCCCCCCAGCCCCAGGGTTAGACAAGTAGGATGCAAGGCTATTTCCTTTCTCTGAAAACCTTCTCCGGATGTGGGGGAGAAGGAAGGCGGAGGCAGGATGGAGCACGCGACAAGGCTTTGTTATCGAACAATTGGATCCACGGGTAAAACAGGGAAAGTTTTTATTTATTAAGTAATTCTGTTAGTGTACCTTTTTATGTTTTTTTTTTTCATTAACTTGTTATTATTACTATGATTTAGTTTATAATTATAAATATTAAAGTTCAATCCTATGGATTGGTTTGCGGTAAAGTTTACAAACATCTTACTTTAAATGTTCCGACTTAGTTTTTCCATGGTTTCTTCAGCTGTAAGGCGAATATCGGAACATATATAATATAGATATCCCATGGACCCCAGAACTTGACTGAGTCAGCTTTATAAATTTGAGAGTACACACAAAATACAAAAACAAAATTAATAAATTTGAAAGTACACACTTTATTAAAAAAAAAAAATTAAAGTATACACGAAATACAAAAATAAAATTAAAAGTAATATCCTTGAGATAATCACTAGTAAGGATCATAATATTTTGAAATTAATAAAGAAAAAAAATACATATTTTCTGTTTCTTGAGATGCAAGCTGGGATTTTCAATGTGGTAGTTTCTCGTTGCTTCTCACATATGTATATGGCAGGTTATTTGAACCCAATAACTGTATACAACGTTTTAGCCATTGATTTTCATGACATGTGATAGGTAGCTAATCTATCGCTATTTTATTGTCACTTAAATTCGACACCTTACCAAAAACAGTGTGACAATCACACTGCCATCGTCGGGAATCGAACCCGGGACCTTTGCATTGCTCTTGCCACTCGAATTGCTTTATAATACTAAAAACTTCTCTTCTTGAATCTCGGTCTTCTCAAGTTTTTTTAATAAGTTTCAATCCTAGGGTTTATAGAAAAGTGTTACATTTTTTCTGGTTCTTGGGAATGCCATTGTTGGCCTTGTATTTTGTAGTTTCTCATTGCTTTTTACATCTTCTTAAGTATAAGGTAAATAATAAAGAAAACCCATTTTATAAGGATCTCAAGTTCCTTCATTATAACCATAATCCTATGTTAGTAGAACATTGAAATTTCGCGTAAAAAAATGCTCCATCAAAAATCAGAAATTGCAAAATCCATTTATAGTATGTGCCCTTTTGAACAGGCGGACAACTCCAAACTGCTACTTTACAACCCATTGCGAACGGCACACAGCTGATAAATGGTTTCAGGACTTCGGAGATCCTGGCGGCTCGCATAATGCGGTGATAAGGACCAAATCCTTTGTCAATTTCATATTTCAGCATACATTTTCGGCCTACAGGTAACATAAACATTTTAGGCCCCGCGTTTTATGGCTAATGGTCGGGTTGTCATATAAATTCTGAATTTCACTGCATTTAAAAATGTTTTGGTGAGCTAAAAATACTTTTACACAACGTTTTACCGTTAACATTTTGCATAAAATTATAACCTTTTACATACTTTAAACTCCACACTAATACATATTTTGAAGTACAATAGAAAATTTCATATTTACTATTATAGTATATTAGAAATGTTAGAAAAGAGAGAAATACGCATTTATGATGTCAGTAAGATAAAGCAAAAACTCAATAAAACTAATTAATACGAATGAAAACGTCTGTTTTCTAGAAGTTAAATTATGTTCTATTGGAATGACATGTTTTCGCTTGCTAAGACATTTTTTAATATTTTTAAATTATGCCATGTTTAGCAGCTTTGTGAGGATTGGAATGATTAATTGACCAGATAATTTTGTTTTTCTCACCTCAGCAATGTTTTAACGTTGTACGATACCTTTTTTCTGTATTTCAGAATGACAGGTTACAAAATAAGTGAAGTAAGTTTACAATTAATTTTCAGATTTTTTGCCATATATATTTACGAATTATTCGATTGAAAGCGACGTAATTTTTAAACTATATATGTAAAAATGCCTTAGCAAAATGAAACGTGTCTTTTCCATTATATTTAATAAAACTTCTAGAAAATAGGCAAAATCATTCACATAAATAATTAAATACAGATTTTCACATAATAAATCAAGAAATAATATTGATATTATTTAAAAGAAGTCATGTTTGGCTACGTCAGTATCTATTGTTTTATCGCACTAAAAACAATTTGCCACTGGTGATTCCAATTGCAACAACATTTGAACTGTCGTCATTCCCATTAGAAAAAAACAACAAAAAATCAAAAATTTTTAAATTTTCGTTCACCTTCGTCAGCATGTCTCCATCCACTGCTGGGCGTAAGCCTCTCCACCCCCACGCCATCCCTCTCGGTCTCTCGACAGTTTCTCCAGGCCCTTTCCACTGACCGCTCAATATCATCAATCCACCTGGTAGGCTGTCTTGGCCTACATCCAGTAACCCTCTGGCTCCATCTTCCATCATTCCGTTGGCACACATATGCGTATCCCAATGCGGATCCATATATCGGTGACCCTGGTGCGCCTTCTAATCTACACTTGGCAATATGGTCTCTAATTGAGAAGATACCCATCATTGATCTTTCCATTGTCCATTGTGTAACTTTAATTTTGTGCATCGCTTCTTAAGTCAACGTCCATGTCTCGCATCCATAGGTTATTTGTTCATATTCAATCTTTAATGTGGAGTTTTTTACCATTGTTTAAGACCCAATAGATAATTTTAGATTATTTCTGCCATCTTCTACTGCGTTTATATCGCCCATAAATCAACTTACCTCTGGTTCTTCCAATCGGAACAGCAATTAGACTGTTAAGCGTAATCAATTATATGGTTGACTTATCTACAAAAACTAGATGCGATGTGTTTGATAACATGATGACATTGATGTGAGTATTCTGAATAAAACACTTTGTATTTAACCATGGTATGGCTATTATTGTTGATAATCGATTACTAGCTATAATTTCACTCTGATGAAGCTTGGGTTTAAGCGATACTTTCATATTTGGTATCGATTATAATAACTTTACCGTAGTTAAATACAAAGTGTTTTATTATTTTATATCTAAATTGTCTAACCAAAAAATTAGTGCTTCATATGAAAACTTCAAAGCAGTTGCAACTGTTTTTTTTTCCATCAATAGAATTTGCACGATTTGATCATCTATGCTTAGATACGAGTACAAACGTCTAAATGTACGAGTAATTTGCATTTAACAGTGTAGTGAAAATGTCATTAAATTTTTTGTGAATATTCTCCTATAAGTTCGAATAGAAGTTAACCCAAACCAATGTGTAGATCATTTGAAAGATAATAAAATGTAAAAGCATCTAATATCCCCCTTTCCGAGACTGCGCGGCGACTTCACTGCAACTTCTGCATTCAATATTCAAAGTTTTAAAAATCGAATAAAGAATCCCCGCTATTTTCCATTCGAACTTGCCAATTGAAAATCTCCCTGACAATAGGTTTTTTTAGCCCATTTAAATAGCTTAATTTATATAATTTCTTCTCATAAATCAATTTATTTTTTTACTAACTAACTAACTAACTAACTAACCATCACGCCGTCTCCCCGAAGGGGTAGGCAGAAAGAATGGACTGCCACACCTTTCTTTCCTGACATATTTCTCTCGCTTCCTCAACATTCATACAACATTTTTTTACAATAAATGAAATCAATGTTTAAATTGATAGAACAATAATATTTTGAAATAGTTTTCAAACTCAACGCGAAATTTTTAGCAGTTTTCTATAAGTATTGATGTGAAAGGCTATATTGAACATTTGATATGAATGAAAACGTTGGTGTTCTTAATAATTCTTCTTCTTCTTCTTCTTCTTCTTCTTCTTCCTTATTGTAGACCTATATGGTCTGCTCTCCAGAGTGTTGTTCCTCTTGTGAGGTAGATTCGCCGCTGTGCTTCCATCTTTTAGGAGGTCTTCCACGAGGACGAATCCCATGAAGTTGATTATGGTTATGCCGGTAGGTAGAGCAATATCTTTGCTTAATCGTATCACCTCGGAGTTTGACATATTTTGTGATAGTTTGGCTCATCTGAGGGAAGTACTATTAGGTCCTTACATATGAAATTGGCGTTTTGTATGGGAGGAACATAAAGTTGATTTTTTTTAATATAATATATTTATTTAATCAAAGTATGAACCATTGCTATCTATGCACTTTTGCCATCTCATAGGTAGTTCATCGATCCTTTTACTAAAAAAAACCATTCGGACGGCAATCAATAAAATCTTTGAAGTCGGTTTGGACTGCCCCATCGGAGTTGAATTTTTTCCCTTGCAAGAAGTTATCCAAATTTCGAAAAAAATAGTAATCTGTTGGGGTAAGGTCCGGAGAGTACGGTGGATGTCTTAGACATTCCAATTGAAGCTCTTCTAATTTGGTAGCCGTCTGTTGTGCAGTGTGTGGTCTAGCGTTATCATGAAGCAGCAGTAGCCTAGAGCGATTAACCAGCCTCGGTTGTTTAGCAGCTAGCTTTTCCATCATGGTTTTCAGTTGCTGACAATAGACATCTGCCGTAATCGTCTGGCCAGATTTAAGAAAGCTGTAGTGAACGACACCAGCACTAGTCCACCAAACGCTCACAAGTAACTTTTTTGGAGTCAATTTTCGCTTGGGGCATGGTTTGGCTGGTTCGGCAGGGTTCAGCCATTGCAATGAGCGCTTCCGATTATCATACAGGATCCACTTTTCATCACAGGTAATGATTCGATTCAAAATCCCTTCATTATTGAGCCGGTTGAGTAATGCAACGCAGCAGTCAACGCGCGTTTGTTGATTTGCTTCACTCAATTCGTGAGGTACCCACCTTTCAAGCTTTTTCACCTTCCCAATTTGCTACAAGTGGATTTAAACAGTTTTATCACTAACACCGCAGCCTGCAGCTAACTCGGACGTGGTTTGCGATGGATCCGCTTCCACAATAGCCTTCAATTCTTCATTATCAACATTGGTCTCCGGCCGTCCACGGGGCTTGTTTTGCAGGTCGAAATTTCCAGAACGAAAAAGTTGGAACCAAAAACGCACTGTGCGTTTCTTTTGCGGCACCGTCGCCATACACATCATTAATCCTTCGAGCCGTTTCTGCAGCACTGGTGCCACGGTGGAACTCGTACTCGTAAATAACGCGATATTTCAAGTTTTCCATTTTGTAAACTGAGTGACGCAAAGAAAAAAAACAATTGAGGAAAAAACAAATGAATTATAATTTTCAAAACACAAATACTTGAGTAAATAGCTGTATAAATTTGAATTTGGAATTTCTAACCAAAGAGAAGATATTTGAGATCAAAGTTGCCAGTACGGCAAAACGCCAATTTCATATGTAAGGACCTAATATCTTTATTATAATTGTATGGTATATTTATTTTATTAATTTGTCATGCATCTTATGTTTCTCGCTCTTTTTATTAATCTATAATGTATTACTTATTATTGTGTATCTCTAACTTATATCTTTAGTGTATTGGAAAAAAATTCTGTAATGCTTTAGATATGTTTAAAATAAATAAATGAAAATGAAAATGAAAATTATGCAATGCAATATAGGGGAGTCTGGTGGTGTCCATTATTTGAACATGACCGTACCAGTCCCTTTTTCGCTGTCTGCTCCATCTTATAATATCCTCAACCTCACATATCTCTCTTATTCTGGTGATCCTCACGCGATCCCTCAGTGTCTTGCCTGCTATCGTCCTCAGTGTCTTCATTTCGGAAGTCCTCAAAACTTGTTTGGTCCTAAATAAGGTGTTTATTTTTAAAAAATATTTTTTATTATTTTTTAACATATTATATTTTGCCTTGCTAAGGCATTTTAAAATTCCTCGATCAATTGGATAACTATTAGCTTCGCAAATCAAAATTACCGGTTTTGATTGCTATTTCATTATTTATTTTTTATTTATAATTCATTTTAAAAAATATTTTATATAAAAAATATATAAAAATATATATAAAAAATACGTAATTTTTTTTTTTTTAATAATTCATTATTTATATTTTAATAAATTAAATCACTGAAAACAAGTTTTACATTAATTTATCGATTAAAAAAAGAATCTCATATTGTTTCTTGAACAATGATGTAAAACTCCATTATAAATAATTTTCTAGAAGTTATATGGCATTATAATTTATGGGTATGACATGTTTCGCCTGTCTAAGACATTATCGAATGTCATTTGGTTGATTTACTTTTTTTATACACAAATGAGATATAACAAACGAAAAACATTAAGGCGACTCCTTTGGACACAAAACGGTAAACAAAAATACCATATCGATATGAAACTAAGAAATAACATACAAGTGTCTCAGAAGGATCCTAAATATGTCGACGTCAGTGAGGCAGTTCTCTATCCAATATTTGTAATATATTTTTGTTTTATGAACACTGCCTAACTGACATTCAAAATGTCCGAATCCGAGATAATTAGATTCAACGTCCGAAATGCTCTTCCTACTGGCACACCAAAAGCTGGTTGGTTCTGCGTGACGGAGCAAAGAACAATTGATGTCGGCGCTGTCGCAGGTAACTAACTATCTGGAACAAAACGATAACGTCTTAGACAGGCAAAACATGGGTCCATGAAAGTCGATCTGATATATCAAGCTTCAAATAAATGTATAATTTATTTGAAAAGAATTAAGTTGAATTCAATAGGTAAGAAACACAGATCAACAAAGTTTATCAAGAGATTTTACTTAAGTTATGAATTTCACAATGTAATTGGTGCTAAATTTAAATGTCTTCGTCTAAAACAAGGATCCAGTTGTGATTCAAGAATCTTCTCAGATAGTCGTGTTCTAGTAGGAACAATTACCTTTAACCTACTTCAAATAATTATAGAACAAGGTAACTCTCTCTCTCTCTCTGAGCATGTCGGATGAGTGTATTCTGGAATAAATTAGAGTGCTCTTCCCCTCTACATTCTTTAAATATCCCATCTTCCCAAGATGTGTGCTGTTATTTTTATTATTTCTATTCTTCACCACAGTCATAAACAAAACATTAATTGAACATGCGGTTTATTTTAACTATTTTAAATAAACTGTTTTATTTATGTCATTAGATGCAGGATACAAATATAGATAAAAAAAATAATGAAAGGATCACTGCGTTGGTTTGGTTACATAGCATGGATGAAGAAAGAATGCTTAAGAAAGTATACGTTAATGATGTGAATGGAGAACAGAGTCGAGGAATACCGAGTAAAACATGGCATGACCGAATCAATCAAATTTTAAAGGTCGGCCATGTTAGAAGTAGAAAGAATCGACGTGCGTGTATGATTCGCTGAATGAATGTGGAGGAAGCTAGGGAGATGTGTCAGGATAGAATAGTGTGACGGTCCATTCTCTCTGCCTACCCTTTCGGGGACACGGCGTGATGGTTTGTTGTTGTCTATATATTAGCCATCATTTCGTGTTGTAAATCCACATTTGAGAAACTTTTTTAAATCATTGTAATTTCACAATACTTTTTTGCACTTTTGACAAACATGTTTCGGAACACAGGCGCCCTTCGCCAGTGTCGAAATTTTAACAATATAATGAAACGAAATCGTTATTTACAAACTGAATTTTTTAAAAAGGAGGAATTGAATCTTGGGTTAATTGAAATTTAGTTTTCTAGGAAAAGGGGAAACAAATAAAATATTAGAATTGATTTGAGCATCAGACACAAGATGCCCCCTTAAGATGATGAATTCATATGAATGGTGCAATTAAGTTTATTGTTATAATTATTATTATAAAATGAAAAAAAAACAATAATACCCGTACACTATTCGAGAGAGAGAGAGAGAGAGAGAGAGAGAGAGAGAGAGAGAGAGAGAGAGAGAGAGAGAGAGAGATGCAGATGTATCCATATATGTACAAAAGTAGAATTCAGTAGAATTTTCTGAGCCTGTTTCTGTGGTGTCCATTAGTACATTAACAACTCTCTCGCCATCTATTGGGTCTTCTTGGAAATCAGCTGCTTGTTGGTACTTCATTTGCCGTATTTATCACTCTTTATGAACACGCTCTCACGAAACGTCTTATTGGCTTGTTTATTTTTATTTTTTTTAAACAATATCCCAATTAAAAATGTTTACCCATAATATCAATGTTTAAATTCGTGTATATGAAACCAGAAATCACTTATGAATCTTGTGACATCCCAATAAGTTTTTTTTACGATCGTTTCGATAATATTTTGGTAAAAAAAAATTTTTAACCTAAAATAAAACAATTCGCTAGCATTTTTCTTTTTGTTCGACCATAGTAATTTTGTCTCTTTGAAACATTTTATAGGGGCGTTTTTTTATAGGATATTTTACAACTTAATATCGTTGATGACTTTTTTTTATGACGAACGCGAAAATAATATAAAACACGTATTGTTTATACAAAAGCTATCTGTTTTTTTTAACACTAAGTTGTCATGTTTGTAAAAAAAATATTAATGCCATTTAATTTTTGTTTTAAGTACGCCGTTGAAACCAGATTTAGAGGAGATAGAAATATACGAGCACTCTGATTTAAAAGGCAGATTTCAGTATTAAAATACGAGTATTATAAAGATTAAGATGACAAAAAAAAAAAAAAAAAATGAAAGGATCATTAAGATGGTTTGGACATATGGAAAGAATGAATGAACCAGAAATAGAGGAAGACCGAGGAAAATGTGGCACAATCAAATAAATCAAATATTGAATGTCAGCCATGTGAGGAGTCAGAAAAATCGACGCGCGTGCATGACACGATGTATGAATGTTGAGGAAGCGAGAGAAATATGTGAGGAAAGAAAAGTGTGGCAGTCCATTCTTTCTGCCTACCCCTTCGGGGAGACGGCGTGATGGTTAGTTAGCTAGTTAGTTAGTTAAGATTACAATTATTATATATTTTCATCATTATAGTTTTTACAATTTCATAAAACTAATAATTTGATAGGTGAAAAACAAAAAAATCACCAAAATTCAAATTTGCCGTTTCAGTGAAAAAAAACGGAAAATTTCAATTAATATTCATTTAAATACAATTTCAAGATTGCGAAAATAAAATACGAGTATATCGAGAGAAAATAAAAATATGTATATTTATAAATACTCTTATATACTCGTAAATACGAGTATATATAAATATTGTATTTTTATGATTATAACCCGGATCGCACGAAAAATTCTAATGGTTTTTAAAGAACCCGTCTTACTTTTTACTTTACTTTAGTTTAAAAAAAACTACAAGTTTTATTATCCCCAAACGTACGTTTATACCAAAGAAAAGTTTATTTTCTACTTATGTTGTAGAATTTCTGAGCCCTGCAACCTTAAAAAAATCTTTATTCAAATATGTGAACACTCCGAGGCGTATTTATACAAAAAAAACAGCATATGTACGATAAAATAGCGTGAAGGAGCTTTCTCTGAAAAATCTTTGTATGGAATCCATTTGCAAAAAATAAACTTAACAGTATAAATCACTCCAATCTTACAATTACGAATTCAAACAAGAATTTGGGCTCTTAGACAAAAGAGCGGAAGCTACTTTATTTATGTTTGTGAGGTGACTTTTAGCAAAATGAAACCGTTGCCGAATTCATGAGAATGTAGTAGCCGTACGCTTCATAGAATTTCAAGGATTAGCCGGGATATCCTTGTCCCGTGAACATTGAAAATTACGAGATTTCAAGTCTAACATAGAAAATCACACGTTATATAGGTTTCCATGCTGAATCACTCCTTGACGTTGCAAGTACCCTTAACACAAAATATCCAAAACGATACACGAGTACTGAAACGTCGTATTAGGTGACACTTAACAATTCCGAGTCACTTATTACTTCTCCTTTGTTAGTAACATGATAGATTTTTAATTAATATTATAATAAAATTAAAACGAATGAAAACATCATTTATCTGGAAGTTTTATTATAATTTGTGGGATTGACATGTTTCGCCTGTCTAACGCATTATCAAATGTCAAATTTGATAATGCTTTAGACAGTTGAAACACATCATTCCTATGAATTATAATAAAAGATCTATAAAACAGAAGTTTTCCTTCGTATTAATTATTTAATACGGAGTTTTACATCATTGTTCAAGAAACAATAAATAAATAAAACATGTTTTTGAGAACTAATTCCACTTATGTCTTAATTTTGACAGCGACTGTTTTTTTAAGGCTCGTTGTCGAAGTAAAGACAAAAGTGGAAGTAGTTCTTAAAAAGCATCATTTTATTACAGTATCATTTAAAATGAACTTAGATTAAGAAATTTCAGTAAATTCCTGATTTCAGCGCCACAAAATTGGGTTCAGCCGGCTAAGAGAACGCAACCCCAATAAAAAAAATTCTAGAGAAGCAAATGGAAACGACTTTGGATACCAGCTCATCACTATGCAAAGGAATCAATTATTTTCCATTAACGTCGGTGGGACTTGACATGAAGAGAGGAAGAAGAGATTAACTAACTAACCATCACGCCGAAGGAGTAGGTCGAAAGAACGGTCCGCCACACTATTCTTTTCGGACATACTTTTCTTCGTTTCTACATTCATACACCGAGCCATGCATGCACGTCGATTACTCTGACTCTTAAAGATCTTTCATCAATTTTTTCATAACACTTTCATTCGCACTGCATTTACTTATTATATTTGCATTCGACACTATCATGTACCGATTTACTACACGTTTGTCTAAGCGGTCTCATTTCTACGAAGAAGAGATTCAGGGAATCTGTCTTTACGCGGATAAATTCCGTGATAAGTTGTATAATTCATACCGATTCAGAATTCAAACAAAATTGTATACTTTCGATAGTTACCCAAGTAATGTGTTTTACTACGCTCTAAAACCTCCAAATAAATTAGAGATAATTAACGATTAATTTATTATGAGACTGAAAAGGTTATTAAGCTCGCATAATCCACACATGGTGACACGTATCAGCAAATAAATTTATTTTGTAACACAATATTCAAACAAATCGATAAAAAAAATAATGTAACCATCGTGCTGTTCCTGAGAGATTAAAATATATGTTTTCATTGCGTTTTTTGTTACCTATTCATTTGGTCTGCCTCTGTGAGAATCTCGTCATCCGTGATGTGGTCTCTTATGATAATTCCTTTTTTTCTCGTGTTTTGAGAAATCTTTAAAAAAAACCTTGCTGTACCGTGCCCAGAGGACAGTGTCAGATTTTTACTGACCAAACTAAAATCCTCTCAGGCTTCTATGCTCATGGTACCAATTTCGCTTTGAATCTATCTGTTATTTAGGCCGTCAGATCTTTTGTCTTGACTTCTTCCTCTGTATTTTGATATTCTCTTTCTCGGACATAACCAGCGCTGCAAATGCAGCTAGCGCTTCCTATTCAATGTCAGTACCTAAGAAGAATGGTTGCGCGTGTTGCACTTGTAATATCTCTCCTCCTGATAGTTTCATGGATTCTCCTATACGACCACATTTTGAAGTCCTTCAATCTTTTTCTCTCTGTTTTTGTTAGGCACCGTGTCTCATAACCACACAAAAAAAAATCATAGATTGTTTTACACTTGTTGTTGCGTATACGTATATGTACAGGTAAAATATTTGGGGGAAATAAGTAACTCGTAATACGGACAAGAAATTAATGACAGAGTTAGTTTTGTGAAGATTTATTAATCATATATTCACACGCAATATGTAAACGTCACACAAATCATCATGTATAATTAGTTTTGGTTGAAAAACATTTATATTTTAGCGTGTGATTCTTCATTTCCTAAAAACAATTTATTATATTCTTGTAAAGAATCATTCATAATATTTGTATTGAGTACTTGAACCATACATCCTGAACGTCTGATTGTTTATTGGATTTTAATTACGGTAAAATAATACCGTTCATATCTTTCTTCCCATGATGATGGTAAATTAGAGTTTATTATTTCAAAATACCTTTGAATCTGTGAAATTATTCTTACCGCAGTGCAACTTGAATTTAAGCATGTACCCGTATTATTTTACCCGCTGTGTGAATGAAGGTGTGTCAGGATAGGGAAGTATGGCAGTGCATTCTCTCTGCCTACCCTTACGGCGAAACGGCGTGATACTGTGTGGTTGTTGTTATTGTAAAACACGAAGAAAGAGATTTTTAATCTAAAATTTTAGATCTATCGCCACAAAACTTCAGCTGAAGGATTGATTGTTTGTATTGTTTTTTACTTACGTATATTTTACTAGTCAATAATTTTTCGCATACTTTACTTGTACTACCTTGATTAAAAGTTTAAAAATTTTACAAAGTACGCTTCGCCTCTTTTCAGTTTTAGAATTAAAACTATTTATCCTTATTTTATTACGAAACTTTAAGTATTTATTACCTTAGTTACTGAGTTAGAGCATCTAATTTCAGGATATCATTAGACTTTGTTGGCAAGCTTTCCCAACGAAGCAAACTGTATTTCTTTAGATTGTTTAGTTTATAAGAAGCTTCTTTCGTCGATAATTAAGAGTTTCGGTAAGTTTTCATTAAACTCTTGATTGACACTTTTAAAGAAATTTCTAACATTTACGTACCGACTTAATTAAAATCCAGCAAACTACATTAAAAATGACATAATGTGATTACTAGACATCATTCAAACATGAAGAGTTTTTGGTAATCTGAATAATTTAATAACACAGCTTTATCCAAAAATTATTGCATATTCAGACGTATACACATGTGTATATAATGTCAGTTATTCAGAATTATTAAAGTAATTTTCTTGCTGTTTTTTTATGAATTAAAACACTGTTTTTTTTTCAACTTATGGGCTTATTTTTCTCCACATGTTTCGAAGGGTTGGCACCTTCATCATCGGGAGAACGATATAAAGTACGTGTTATGTACAAAGTTTAAAAATCATTAATTAATGATTTAAACTCAGTTATTATCGTTTTCCCGACGATGAAGATGTAAAGCAGTGATTCCCAAAGTGGTCTATATAGACCCCCAAGAGTCCACGACAACTTACAAGGGGTCTACGACAGTTGGAAAATTGGGGGTCCATGAGATGTAAATGGGGGTCCACAAGATGGTTTAACAAAATTAAAGCAGAATATTGAAACGCAATTCAACATTTTTTGCTCACTTGGGGAAAATCGGACGCTGGAAATCGTTGTAGATCTTTTATTAGCTCATTTGGGAAAAATCTGAGGATGGAAATCGTTGGCGTACTTTTTTTTTGGCTCGACAGCGACTTCCGGCCGGTAGAATTCGGCAGCGACCAATTTTTTTTAGCAATCAATTCGGTTCTACACAAAATAGAAAAAATCGGCAAGGGGTCTACAACACAAAAAAGTTTGAGAACCTCTGGTGTAAAGCTTTCAAAAGATATCGAAAATATATACTCAAAAGTGGAAAAAACAGTGTTTTAATTCATAAAAAAAATCTTCATTATGGAATTCCACAGTGTTAGCGCCTTCAGTTTGTCTAACTGAAATTATTTTATTTATTCGAAATACGATTTTGCAAGTGAACTCGGCGCATTTATACACAATCAATCAACAATACCATCATTAAGCCAGCGGTGGTATGGTTCTTAGTCGTGGACAATGATTCTAAAAGAATAACAAACAAAAAAATTGGTTTGTGAATAGGATACAAGTTGCCTACAAGTTGGTCCTGGAACCCAGACCCGGTGATGCAGCGGGATGACCCAGCAGCCTCTTATAACGAGCACTTTGAGAGCCGGTCACCTAGCATGGATTGGGCACGTTTGCCGAGCCAGAGAGACCAGAGAAATTAAGACCCTATACTAGCGTCTCAAGAGAACCCGCTTGAAATAACAGACTCCTGAGTCTACCAAAAGTAAAGAAGAAAAAGGAGAAGTTCGAAAAACGATTTTGGAAATTAATTTTAATAGTTAATGGATATACTCGTAAATGATCCATCAAAAAGATGCTTAAAACAAGATGGTATCAATGAGTAGAATTTTATGATTTCACAAAAAGAAAACATCGGTTCAGCAGCAGTTTCAATCCTTGGGATTGGTTTGCAGAAAAGTCTTCAGTCTCGTATTTCACAGCGCTCGGTTCTCTGCAGCCCTCTTCAACTCAACATATGAGACGCAGTTATATTTCCGCACACCTGTTTCAAATATTCCCATCGCGGGCGCCCTCTATAATTTGTTCCCTCAATCATCCGCTCTATTATGTCATGCAAGAGACCATCATGGCGCATTATATGGGCCTATCTATCGGACTTGGCTTTTTGAAATGAATTTGACAAGTTGCCTTCAATAGATATTTGATTATCTTTTATCCAATAATACCCAACTCCAACGTCAAACAGTGCAAATTGTAACACGTAATGAAATACAATCGTTTCAAGCTGATCGATTTGGCTCGCGCTGTAATAATGTAAAGAGATATTAAACAAAATAATAATAATGAATAATAATAAAAATCTTAGAAGATGACGTAAATTGAAATAATCTAATGATTTTACTAAAATCTATTGATGGATATTCATTTTACAAATAATGATTAAATAAAACGGTGTTATTTTTTATTTCAAAATAAAATTAAACATTTTTAACTTAGTATAAACCACTTCAATTTGAATTAATAGAGCCAACCAGTTTCACTGTACAGAGCGAAACAAGTTGGCGCTACTTACTCAAATTAAAGTGGTTTAGTGTTTAAATTTATTTTTGAATATATCAAACCAAGTAATGGCTTCGTATCAAAGTTTTTTTTATCAACTACTTCCACTTGACTTTATTTTGGCAGCGACCGCTTTCGCCAGGCTCTCCGGCAACGACAGACCAATGAATGAGTAGAACAATAGAACAGTAGTAGCAGTGGGAGTAGTTAAAAAAAACATATTAATTTTTATGTTAATTAAAACTGAACGATCACTGTATCCCAATTTAATTTCAAGAACCAAGCACTTTGTATACGAGTACATGTTAAGTTTATATAACGTTTAAATTGTGGCACATAAGCAAGGTTATACGAGGACTTTTTTCTTGATCTGGGTCGCGTGTCCTGGCCTCGTGATACATGGGCCAAGTGTCGGGGAATATTATTATAATTGCCATTTATACCCCGTTCACGTCTCTGTTGTGTGGCTGTTTTTGTTGATCCCATCAGGACGGTTTGCATGCGCGCGATGGGCACTAGAACTGAAACAATGAGGTTTTTCCGTATACTGTGGAATTCGTGAAATCTTTTCCAGATTTTAAACAAAATCCCTTTCTCAGTGACGTTACGAATGCTCGCACACTACGTATACAACATAATTTGCGGCGGTTCAACGCATTTAGTATATATAAAAAAAAAATTATTAGCTTTTAAATTTACAACAATGTTATAATTTAATTTTTTTTATTCACTTTTTAAGAAGGTCGCTACAGCTGTTTCGATAACCAATGTTGGCATCATCATTTTTATTATTAGCTTTTAAATTTACAACAATGTTATAATATAATTGTTTTATTCACTTTTTAAGAATTTCGCTACAGCTGTTTCGATAACCAATGTTGGCATCATCAGGTGATATAAATCATCAGGTGATGACAAATAACTGGAACTAGTTATATTTACGAATACAATGTTTACAGAAATAAATCTGTGTATGATAGAGTGTCGAATGAAAATATAAGAAGTGAATGCATTGCGAATGAAAGTGTTATGAACAAAATAATGAAAGGATCATTGAAAAGGTTTGGTATGTCAGGAAAGAAAAGTGGGGTAGTCCATTATTTATGTCTATCGCTTTTTTCTTACATTTAATAACGGTGTGATTATATGGAAATATGTTTATTTAATAAAATAAAGTTTTTAATAATACATAGTTTTTTCAATCATTTTCACATTTATATTTCATTCTGTTTATAGTCAGAATTATAAAATTTACCCAAATTAGGGAAACATTTGTAATCATTGTCAGAATAATATGTATTTTTTTTTAAACGCGTTATTTTTGACATTCAAAATATTTGCCATAAAATCGTGTCCTTAAAATAGCATAAACACGCACAAATAAATTACGGGGCTGAGCGTGGGTAACTTTGACCACAAAAGACTTTCCGTAAGCCGACCTTTTATACCTAAGGATTTGACCTACCCCAAATTACGAAACGGAAGCCTTAATTATATTTTGCCAAACCGCCGGATAAAAGTAAATTCGTGTTTGAAATTCACTTAATTTTTATTCCTTCATAACTCTTCCAGCGTGGATTAAATGAATTAAAATTGTTAATTACAGTACAATTTTAACACTTATAATAATCATTAATTTTAATGAGGTTTTTTTTATATACATAGTAATTACAGATACCACTCGTTTAATCGTGTCACCTCGGAGTTTGGCGTATTTTGTGATGGTGTAGTTGACCTGAGGGAGGCCCTGTCTCTGTCATTGTTATAATTGGGAGTTCATCATATTATTGCATCATGTTCTTTTTGTACTATTGTGTATCAAAGTTTTAATTAATAATATTAGTAATAAATTAAAACTCTCCAATAATATGAGCCTCCTATGATATTGTTCAAACTAACTCATCGGTCTAGTCCATAGGTTCCCAGCGAGGGATCACCCCCAGTGAATGCTGAAGGCTTTCATGGGGGGTGGTAGCGGGCTTAGACGCAAATGGGGGGCATTCAGTAGTAAAAGGAGACGGACTTGACGTACATATTTGATAAATTATTAATAAAATATTGTTTTTGTAAAATAACGTTTTATCTTATAATGTAAAACTAATTTTTCGTTTCATGTTTAACTTATTGCATCACGTAAATAAGCATTAGATTAACATTATTATTATTATTATTATTATTATTATTATTATTATTATTATTATTTATTTGTTCTTTACGTCATTACAGTGCGAGCCAAATCGATATATAGGGTATAGCTATAGTTTTGATTCTCGTGACATGTGATAGGTAGCTAATCTATCGCCATTTTATTGTCACGTGAATTCTGCACCAAACCATAAACAGTGTGACAATCATACTGCCATCGCCGGGAATCACCTTTGGGGTGAGAGTCAAAGCACTTACCACTCGGCCACGAAGGTCGTCATTATCAATTCGTTATCCATTATCCATTGCGCCAAATTCAGTTTGGTTTTTAGACTGGTGAATAATGACGCGATTCAGACAATCGATCTTGTTTCAATAGATAAAATTCAATTCAATTCAACCATGTCCAAAGCCATGTTAGAAGTCATATGAATTTAGGTGCTAGAATGACTCGTTGTATGAAAATGGAAAAATCTAGAGAGATGTGCTAGGGTGGAGTAGTGTGGCGATTCATTCTCTCTGACCACCCTTCCGGAGAAACGGCGTGATGGTAAGTTAGTGTCGGATAGGGGACGTTGGAATTTTTTTTTTTTTAAGTCCAAAAAAAGTTGGGAACTAATGTTCTGGTCCTTTTGCTTTCAGCAGACTAACCAGCTAAAATATATTCCATTAAATGGTGTCAAGGCCTTCCTAGAAATCTCACCCCGTTTGGTCTAGACGCGTTCAAAGACTAAATTTCTCCGGTTTCTCTGTCTTAGCATACGTGGCAAATCCGTGTCAGGTTGAGTTTCTGGGACATTGTATGGGCCTATTTATTACTCCTTTACCTTTAAACTGTCACTGCGACACCAGGTCTGCATACCAAAAAATTTCTTAATATCCTACTCGTATTCCCAAATCAGTTAATTCATTTATTGATGAAATTTTTTTTTTTTAATTCATTTAACAATGAAAGTTGAAATACAAGTGCTTTTTGTGAAAAAAATCTATGATTATTAAAAAAAAAAAAAAATTTTGCTAGCCTAGCAAAACAGTTCATCCACATATCCAAACACGGTTTATTCGCTAACATTTTTTAGGATATAATCTAAAAACAATTTCATTCGCGTAAATTATTTCTAAAACAATTTTATAAATCTCCGTCTTAATTATTTAATACTGATGAAAACATCTTTTGATCGAGAAATCTTATTATATTATATCAGATTTACGTGTTACGCCTTGTTAGAGTATTACCAAATACTGTATAAACGAACGTTCTCATCAATAATCAAATGTATTCTTAATAGATTGAATTCGAAATGTAAAACATGTTAGGGGATTTCTTTAGTAGCTTCATTCTTTTATCAATCGAAGTCACATCACTTCTTCTAAATTCTTTTATTGCGAAAATTCAATTAAGCTTCAAATTGAATTGAAACTCGAATTCGTGTTTTACACCTGGCACGGGCGCCATTTCAAGCGTTTTCAGACTTCCATTGTTTTAATCTTACAAATCCAAATATTTAAAGTGGTTTTGTACGGTTCCCCAATATTTCCATTGGATTACATGAATATATATTACCGTTTGTTTCGTGGAGTTTTGTCCTTCGTGAGTCTAACATATCGCAAACAATTATTTTAAATTTATATAATATTATGTGCTCTTTCAATCATAAACAAAAATAGTGATTCGTGTTTTATTTTTAAATTGAAGTTAATAAAGTAAACAATAAAAATCCTCCTCATATGAACATTTTTGAATTCGCCAACCACATTTTTTAAAAAGAACATATTTTTTATTATGATAACGGCATTTAAAATTTTAACATTAATAATAGAACCATTGCATTGAATCGGTAATTATTTGACAAAAGGTCCCTAATGCTTTTTTATTAATTATACCGGCGAGCAAAATTAATAATTTAACGTTATTATAATTATTTATACCTGTATTGTATAGTATAAATATTATTTGTGTTAATTTTTTTTCTCAAAAATTGTCACAGTAATTAGTATTTCTTCATCACAGCAATTTTAACTGCATATATGTTTGACTTTCTGCCATAATACGAAATTTCATTTTGGTAGAGGGAACCTTTGGACAAGAGCTAAATTTAATGCCATTTAAAAATTGTACCACTCTAACGTTTTTTTCAGAACCATAAAGTTTGATGCACAAACCGTAATGGTATAATTATGATTTGTGCAGCACACCAATAATAATATAACTTAATTTCACAAACAAATTCATTTGTGACCTTTCGCTAAATAAGTACCGAAATAATATTGATATTGTATAATCGAAGAAACCCAATAATTTTTTTTTTTAATGAAAAAACTGAATTAACTTAAATTCTCTTTGTTGCTCTCTAATTGTTATTAAATTACAATGACCTCGAGGCTTGACACCACCTCCTTTTATTTAAAATATAATTTTTTTTGTTTTAAATGTTGTAAAATAATTACACTTAGAAATGGAAAGTAGTATTTTGAAAAGACATGTTTATTTCAAACGTTAGTTATTTATTTTTTAACTACAATCATTATATTTTTAGTGTCTGTTATATCCTCTTCAAAAAAAGAGCTGTTAAAAATCAAATAAAAGTTCTAAATACTTTGAAACGAATATTACTCCGTGCGACTAAAATGCTGAGTTCTCATACTTAGAATCTCGAAACGCAGCTCCAAAACCATGTTCTCGATGTTATTTTAAGCTTTGTCTTCCTTTAAGAAAAATGACTGGTTGTAGTTATAAGTAAATTAAACATTTTTACTAGTTTCTTTCATTAAAACTAACCTATTCATTCGCTTCTCAGTTAGGATTGTTATAATTGTTTTGAAAACAATACTATTTTTCTTCTATATTCACCTTTGTCCTGCGGATTCATTTAACTTTTTACCATTTTTAGATTTTTTTCATAAATCGTGGAAAATTTGTAAAATATTTACAACACTGATGAAGAGCTTGTATCTCCGAAACAGGTTTGTTTTTCTAATTAATTTCGAGTTGTGCACAAAGTTTTTAAAAAAAGCATTGTTCAATAGAATTAATAAAAGTAGAACAATGACTGAGACTAGACTGAGTTGAACATATCTACATCCGTACAACGTAATTTTAAAATTATATCTTCTGTGCTCATTAATTTATAAAAAACAATTGTATCATAATTCATATTTTATTCTTAAATTAAAGTTGAAAATGATCACATAAAATGTCTGTTAGATATAGTTAGCCACCTCATTGAAAAGAGCATTCGTTTGATAAAGTTATCGGGTTGAAATTTTATACATTTTTAGTTTAAATATAACATTGAAAACCTTTACATTGTAGAAAGTAAAAATTCCCTTAATAATAAAGAAAATATTGTATAGTAACATATACAACCAAATAAACTTAATCTCATGTTCAATTATTGATTTTTTTCCATTTGTTCAACAATTCTCATTAAATAATCACCTTGTAATTTAATTAACAACGCTGTGTTTATTCCACTAGGATGTTATATATTTATACCTGAGGACCTCCGAAGCATGTTGTGTTTAATATCTTTAGTTTATAAAAAATATTAAATTAACAAAAGTGATAAACTATTTAATAAATAAGGTTATTTCAATGGAATTCCACAGCGTTAACGCCTTAACCTTCAATAAAGTTATGAAATAATAATTTCCCCTAACACTACACTTAACCCCCCCCCCCTTTAACTGAGTATATGGTAAATGTAACGATTTTCTTATTATACATACAATTTTGTGAAAATTTAGACACTTAGGTAGGACATTCTGATATACCTTTATCGTCGACTTTCCCGACTCTACATACGAGTATACTCGTATTCGACATTAAATATTTAAATAATTAGATCGTGATCACGCTTTCCTCAGTTTTCTTCCATTTTAAGTTCCGTTGACGTCGTTTTGATACGTTCATAACACTTCTTATATAGACTTGCATTCACTTCTATATTGCATTTGACATTAGCATTTACTATTAGATATTAGATTTGTCTATTAGATATTTTTTCTACTGCATTTATTCTCCTTTTTTCCTTCTTTTGGCAGTTTTTTGTTTCACTTCCATACACAAGGGATATTTTTTAAACTAAATAGGGAATAATTCAATTCAGCTTCTTAAAACACATACTAAGCCATTTGTATTACATTAAAAGGGGTTTTAATTGTGTTTAAGCATCACATGGTCCTTTATAAGAGATATTTAATCGATGGGAAGCAAGAAATAACCAGGCGTCTATAAATAATGTTACCATTACTCTGACAACAATGGAGCTATCTGACATTGATAAATTGATCTCGTATAAGATACATGTGTTTTGTATGTATCGTATCAATATAGATCTTGTATTGCCATTCAATTACTTACCGCAGAGGTATTAGTAACAGTTTTTCATGTAACGTGCAATTACGTTTAACAACAGCAATAACAAACCATCACCCCGTCTCTCTGGAAGGGCGGCAAAGAGGATGGACCACCACACTACTCTATTCTGACTAGAGTGGCCCTTAGCATATACGAGGTCTGTTCAAAAAGTAACGCGAATTTTGAATTTCCGCTGGCTACGTATATTTGATTTTTGATTTTTTTGTAGCGTTATGTTGGTACTTATGTCCCTTACTTATGCTGACAAGGTCGGCCATTTTGAATGTTTAGTTAATTTTTGACAGCTGTTTTGCTTAGATGTGTTTTGGCTCGTCTTCGATTTTTGCCTATTCCAAAAAATGGATCAAAGAATCTGTATCAAATTTTGTGTGAAAAACAAAATAAAGTGCGCGGACGCATTTCGAATGTTGACTGTGGCATATGGTGAAGCTACCTTGGACCAAAGCAACGTTTATCGGTGGTACAAAATGTTCTCAGAGGGCCGAGAAGATATGAACGACGAAGAGCGTGCCGGACGCCCGAGCACGTCAACAACAGACGAAAACATTGATAAAGTGAAGAAAATAGTATTAGCCAATCGTCGAATCACCGTTAGAGAAGTTGCTGAGGACCTAAACATATCGATTGGCTCGTGCCATTCGATTTTAACCAATGATTTGGGCATGAGTCGGGTCGCCGCGAAATTCGTGCCAAAATTGCTCAATTTCGACCAAAAACAGCATCGCGTTAACATTGCTCAGGAGATGTTGGACTCGGTCCGTGACGACCCAAATGTGCTCCAGAGGGTCATAACTGGTGACGAATCATGGGTTTATGGTTATGACGTGGAAACCAAAGCTCAATCATCCCAATGGAAGCTGCCGCATGAGCCAAGACCAAAAAAAGCGCGCCAAGTTCGGTCGAACGTGAAGGTTTTGCTCACAGTTTTTTTCGATTGCAGGGGCGTGGTGCATCATGAGTTCTTGCCACAGGGTAGTACGGTAGTAATAAGGAATATTACCTGCAAGTTATGCGCAATTTGAGCAAAACAATCCGTCAGAAACGCCCGGATTTGTGGAAGAACAAAAACTGGCTTTTGCACCATGATAACGCCCCTGCTCACACATCGTTGCTTGTGCGCGAATATTTGGCCAAAAACAACACAGTAATGGTGCCGCAGCCACCGTATTCCCCAGACCTGGCCCCCTGTGACTTTTTCCTGTTTCCAAAACTGAAGAGGCCCATGAAAGGACGACGCTACGCCACGATTGAGGAGATAAAGACGGCATCGAAGGAGGAGCTGAACAAGATCACAAAAAATGATTTTTTTAAGTGCTTCGAGGATTGGAAAAAACGTTGGCATAAATGTATTATATCCGAGGGGAATTACTTTGAAGGGGACAAAATAGATATTCATGAATAAATATATACTTTTTGAAAAAATATAAAATTCGCGATACTTTTTGAACAGACCTCGTATGAAAAAAAAATATTCATAAATCTCGCCCACTATTATTTTATTTTGCTTTAGGACTAGTAGCTGGTCACCCTTGGGGGGTAAAAATTCTACTGTTGAATTCTGTTCAATTTTCATTCAGTGTAGAATTCACGTGACAATTAAATGACGATAGATTAGCTACCTTTCCCATGTCATGAGAATTAATATGATAGCTTTACCCTTTACATCGATTTGGTTCGCGCTGTAATGATGTAATGTGCGATTCAACAAAATAATAATATACATTTTGATAATTACGTATGAATCACTTAATTTATGGTGTGGCATTATTAACAATATTTTTTTTAATACTTTTACTAGATTTTATACCACTGTGTTTTTGGCAAAACCGGTTTGTTTCAACAAAAATAAAATGGTATAAAAACGAGTAAGTGTTTTTATTTTTTTTTAAATATCAGTGAGATGTTGGAAAAGATATTTTATTTAAAACCTGTCATTCTCATTCAATGTTATAAAACTTCTAGAAAAGTGACTTTATCATTCTTATTTCAGTTTTTGTTTTGTATGAAAATATTAATGACGAAATTCAAGCGATTAACCTAAATTGAAGCCACGACTTCATAACAAAATCATGAAATAACCTCGAAACCTTATTTGATTTATATTAAGTGTTTATTGCCTTAACATGTCTGGGCTTAGTGTGTGTAATTAAATTATCCAGATTACATAACAAGTTTTTGCGTTTCAATGAATATATTAAACGGATAATACAAAAATACCCACATCACCGTGGAAATACTCGGAGAGAAATGTATCTAACACAAAAATGGCAGAGCCGTCCCGGTGGAGTGCAGGAGCCTTATGTATTCACGGTGAATAAAGTGTATAAAATAAATGCCATAAACTGCAATATATTGTGTATCTTATTTGTCTTTTTCTTATTTATATACTTTGTATATACAACACTAACTTTTTAAAAAATTAAAATTAAATTTGATATGTTTTGGACAACCGGTCCATCCTCAATGATATTATAAAGATATTTAAAATATTATAAAAAAAAATTACAAATATGATCAGTTTTGACAGATGTTATAAAGATTCATTTTGGAACGTTTATGCTTTTGTTATAACAAATATTATGAATCAATTTAAATTTTAAAATAAAAAGTTGAAGTTCTAATTGGGGTTCAGGTAATTACTTACAACAAAGGAAATAAATCAAAGATTGGACTAGATTGGATTTTCTTTATTTTTAATGGGTTTTTTAATTTCCAAAATTTCGAGATTGCTCAAAGTTATATTTCTGTTATTAATATGCAAATTTTTTACGCAATTATCTTTATTAAATAAAGGATATTTTTCAAGGAGGTGGTTAGGAATATTCAGAAAAAAATATTATTAGAGAGACATCTTATGTGCTCTTTTATTCTTAATTAAAAATAACGCCTTTTTTACCTACATAAAAAGATGAGCAAGAGCATTTCAGTTTAGAAATCCCCGATTGAGAAAATGTATCTTCCTTATCTTTATTATGTTTTATTAATTTACCTAAATTAATACAAATAAAACATCTACAACAAAAAGTATGGCGAACATAGAAAAGATTATAATATATATTGTATCAAATAATTTCAAAATGTTAATGTTTTCATTTGAAATTTTATGATAGAAGCTAATTATTATTATTAATTTTTTTTGTCTATTTTTATTATTGTTATTATTATTTTGTTGAAATAATAATAATAATAAAAGCATGAGCCAAATCGGTGTAAAGGGTATTATTATAGCTATCATAGTTATTCTCGTGACATGTGATAGGTAGCTAATCTATCGTCATTTTATTATCACGTGAATTCTACACCAGCCCAAAGACAGTGTGATAATCATCTTCTTCTTCTTCTTCCCTTTTGGTAGACTCAGGAGTCTGTTATTTCAGGCGGGTCCTCTTGAGATGCTGAACTCCAGCTTTCTCTCCACCGTTTCGAGGGTCTTCCTGGTCAGCGTTGTCCGTTTGGCGTTCCATGGAGAGCTATGTGTGGTATTCTATTTGAGCTCATCCTTTCTACGTGTTCATACCAGTATCGCCGTCTTTGACGTCCCCATCTGACCACATCTTCGACCTCGCAGATTTCTCTCTGTCACTTTTGTCTTTGTTTTGTCAACGACCAGTATCACCAGGCTCTCTGCCATCAACGACACTGTTATTAACCTATTATTTTATATTGTATATATATGAATCAGGGGTGGTTAACAAATTTCTATGTAAAAAATGTGTATGTGTATAAAAATGTATGTTAATAATAATGTCATAAGTCTGTCGATGCCAATGAGTATGGTTAAACCGGTCGTTGTCGAAATAAAGAAAAAAGTGGAAGTTTTTCTTAAAAAATCATTTAAATTAATTATTATAGATAATAATGATTCTTTACGTTTGTATTGATTTATATAATATCATAAATGTTATGCATACGCATTGAGATGTAACATTTTAATCAAAAATAACGGCTCAGTCTAAAATATTTGGGGTTTCATATTTACATAGAGGTGGATAGAATTGAGCATTTGAAGGAGTTTACTTATCTCGCTACGTACATTACGGGTGCCAACGATAAATAAGCAAAGTTTGAAAACAGAGAAAAAAATAAAGACTTTTTGAAGACATTCCTTAATTCCAATATCCTGTCCAGAAGTACCAAGTTGCTATTTTTTAACATCATCATCAATCCCGTAGTTATATATGGTGTGTCAAATAATAGACCTAGATCTAGTGTTATAGCGGGAATCTTGAACCATAGGACCCATCAAAAGATCAGCAACATAAACCAAGTTGCCCCTTATTCGAGAGATGTCGTTAATAATAGAAAAATATTATGTAACATTTCAAAAAACCCGCACGAAACTAGCTAACCACCACTAGTGAGCTAGGATTCCAGCGAGACTTGAAACTTTTCACTCAATGAACGATTGTGAAGAAAACCCTAGATATAAAACTACCAAGAATGGTTCAGTTGTAGCACAACGTCCCTGTTTAGAACTGTTGTATCAAAATTAAAAATAGCCATAATATTGCCCAACCTATGATACGGGAGCTACAAAATGAAGAAGAAATCCTTGACCCTGAGGTATTTGCGATACGATCGCATACACACACTATCATCAATGAATGCTTACCAGATAGTTGGAAAAACCAAACAATTCATTGCATCATTCTCCAGAATCTGAAAAGTTATTGTACACGTTTTTATAATTTCGTATTGTATAATATATTATAAAAGATTGCCCTTATGTTCAAAAAAAATTTCTAAATTCAAATTTATTTTCTTTAAGCTTTCGTGTCTTCTTCATTTATTTGTTATACAGTATATTATAACAAAAATATTTCTTCTTTGGATCGTAATAATAGAGGTTCCCCTACAGAATAAGCTTCTGTAAACAAGGTATGAACGAAATATTTGGTATTTATTTTCACTACATCCCGAGAAGGGAACAAAAGAAGCTTTTTTAATCTCTTCCTAACATTCTTATATAGAGCATAGTTCATTCATGACCAAATTCTATCATAAGGCTTACTTTATTTATTTTTTTACTTTTGTATGAAGTACTCACTTAAGTTGTGGTTTGACATGATTAAATATAACAATAATACAATGTATTTAAACCACTTTATTCTTTTCAACAACCCACCGGTTTCGCTCCCGCCGGAGCTTCACGAGGGTTACAAAAGACAGCGTATTTTTTTTCAGTTCAGTTTCAGTATCTTTTGTAACCCTGACGAAGCTCTGGCGGCAGCGAAACCGTTTGTTTGTTGTAAACAAAAAATTGGTTAAAATACAAATATTTAAAGTGTATTATTATCATACTCGTATTTGAAATACATTTTTTTTAAATCGTTTTCTTCAAATTGTACATGATATTATATAATAATAACATAAATGTGTTTGTTTTTAAAGATTTTTAAACCTTACCTATTTTCACGGTTTCGAATCACAACATAAAAATATATCATAATTTGATTTTATGTTCGGGTCACGTTAGAAAAAAATTACGAATTAATAGGAATAAAACGTCCGTTTTCTATAATTCTTATGAATGATATGTTTTGCCTATCCAAGGAATTATCAAATGTGCCTTAGACAGGTGAAACATGTCATTCACATAAACTATAATAAAACTTCTAGAAAACAAACTTTTATTTTTTTCTAATAAAAAAAATGTTTTTAAATACCACAATTATTTGCATACGTCCAAAAAACCCTTTTACTTCAAACAATGTGATTTTATATTAGGAGAAGGAGTAACGGGTGTTTACATTTAAAAAATAAAATTGGAGAAATTCAAACAAATAATGTAGAAAAGGGAATCTTTTTATAAAATTACTCGTGTTGAATCCTTTTAAAAAATTCCATTCTTTTGAAAAAAGAATCAACTTTTGTTTTTACGCTCCTCGAATCCATTTAAAATATGCTCTACGGTTTAGTGTTGAAATTTCGTCACCGCATAGCGACTCCGCACTGCTCGGCTGCTGCAAATTTCCATATAAATGGCCTTCTATTCCAAGATATTACCCCTGTACATGATAAGAGGAATTCCGCGAGGAAAAAATGTTTTGTAAAGGGGCATTTATAATTTAAAATCTACCCTTCAAATGTTCCGAAGTCGCATTGTAGAGGGACTATCCCAGTGTCAATGTCAGAGGTAAATATTATTCCCGCAGAGATAATATTAAATCTTGAACAATTGTTTCTTGTGAATATAGACAATGTAATCGCAATGATTTCATTAAATCAAATATGAATTTCTTATTCGGATTAAGTTATATGATAGAATATTAAAATACCTTTTATTATTAATCCTAAGGCAAATTCTGTACTCTCAGCTGACCGAACAGAAACGTTCACGCGGAGGTCAGAGAAAACGCTTCAAGGACTTCCTAAAAGCGAACCTTTAATGAATGGGAATGCTGGGAAAATACTGCATAAGAAAATAAGAATAAATAAAGGCCCTCACGCGTTTGAAGCACAGCACAGAGACGACACAGCAGATAGGAGAAAACGAAAAAAGAAGATCGGGAGACAGAGGCGGTTTCACTGCCGACGCCTTCCCCTGCCCTAAATTCTCTGGCGTGTGTGAGTCCAGGATTGGGCTCTTTAGCCACACGTGGAACCATAACCTAGAAGGACAGTCTTCCTCGGATACAAGAATAGCCGATGATGATGACAATATAAATATAACGTCAAATATAACGTAAGAAGTCAGCCAAACCTTCCACCATAATGGCAAGAGAAGAGAAGAGATGTGTTCTTTTTTAATACCAGCCCTGCAAAATTACCTTACCAATGACACAGTGAAAAAGGGTAACATAAAACAATATTAGATTGTTTGTAGATTCTATTATATAGTTTGTTATATTATATTTTTTACAGACTTTTTCAAGTGATCCTCTTTACTGTGAATACAAAAAATCGACCTTTGCTCAACTTTTCTAGCCTTATTTTTATGCAAAGAGGTCACTTCTAAAATGACCTTTAAATCATAAAACGTGGCGAATTTAGAAACCTTCGACAACGCATTGTTTTCATTAATATATATTTGGCATTCTTTATTAATTTTAATCGCGTTTTTTTAAGCTTATTATTAAAAATATGTCATATTTTTAACTACATATTTGAAACTATGGCATTGTCTAAATATAACCCTTAATATAACCTTTAATATGCCTTAATATAACCCTTAATATGCCTTAATATAACCCTCTGTGTTTAAGAATTTTTTTTTAACTTTTCTATCTATAGAGTGATATTTTTTACACTTGGTTACTACTCAAAATAAAAGTTACACGATTACTATTCAAGGGTCAATCTGACCCTCCCATAAAAACACTGTAAATTTTGTTTACGAATAGCAATAAGGAAATAAAACACTTTTAACGAAAAAACATGTATTTAGTAATGAAAAGACATGATTATTTGTTATCTTAACTGTTTGGACATACAATTATTTAGCAAGTGTTGCAAATTGGAATTTTACAAGAGGAACAAATGCTGTTTGTTTTTCGACATGTTTTATAGAGGCAAACGCTTTATTTTAGATGCAACATATGAGACAACTAGAACAGATATTTCAGGCATCGGCAGTTAGAAGATCAGACATCAAGGGTGTTATTTTCATTGAAAATTCACTGTCCAGCGTTTGTTAGGCATAACTCTATGCCAAGTCCGCGGAGGTAGGTAGAAGGTAGGTCAATTGAATGACTTTGCATTGACTGCATAATTTAGATTTTTTATTTACGCTTGTAATAATAACCATTGCGTAAAATAACATCATTGATCACCGTCAAGTAGTCCTGGCAACTCAGAAATTGGCACACTTTTGGTTCCAGGCGTCAACACCGACTTTTGTCTCATTATAAAATGTGATCATCTCCAAATTATTGTGTCGATCCGGAACTATCTTGCTATCGAGATGCATGCTAGAAATGAAAACCACAGCATTGGATTTTTCAGTAACATATGATATCATTGTTATTTTAGCTGTTAAGCCAAACAAATAGATTCTACTTCTTTTGATTTCTGTGGTAAAAGTTCTCTTGGACTATCTTTCTAATTTGACTTGACAGTCCCCACATACTCCCTTCTACTAATTCAATGGACGTGAACCAATTGTCAGATTCAGGGAACCCTCGGCGAGGTATCAATCGGAGTACAATTTGAGTCACGGTAAACAAAAATGAAAATAAAAACCTCTTAAAATAATATTTACTTTACACTAGAGAAAACGATTTTTAAAAAAAACAATAGTTTTCACATACTGACATCGATGCTACTCAAGGGTCACTGTGACCCTGTCACTACTGGTATGGCGCGAAACATGCACAAAGCGGCTGAAGACACCCACCAAGCGCAAGCGTGGGTACTGTACTAATAATACACGGAAGGGGGGCCGGAGTTGTGTAAGAGTTATTGTACGAAAAATTTGTGTTCAAAGTTCACAGGGTCACGGTGATCTTCGAAATGTAACCAAAGGTTAATTTGGTTTGTTGTTGTTATTTTATTTTAGATAGGAATTGTTAGTATATTATATGTATATAACTAGTCTTATAATGCTGTGTTGCACGAAAATAACAAGATTTATAAGGCATACAAAACTATGTAAAGAATATGGCAAGGGTGAAACATAAATAGGGTGGTATATGAGATGATGTAGGTATATATTCTTTACTAATCACACTTCAGTAACCAACAATGCGACACACTAGTAAACGCTTGATTGTATTGGTGATTCATCTCAGATTTTCACTAAAATACTTTATTATAATTCTGGCTAGAATTTAACTATTATTGTGAATAAATAAACCGCATCGGTTAAAGTGTGACAGTCCATTCTCTCTGCCTACCCTTTCGGAGAGACGGCGTGAAGGTTAGTTAGTTTTTTATTAATAATTGTAATCGATCCGTACAAGTATATCAGGGGAATATTTCTTAATGGGTACCGTTTAGACGGCTGGAACAGTTCCAACAGCGCTTTCTCAGACGCACTTTACAAATTCACTGAAGCGATCATTTAAGCAATATAAGCTGTTCTACAGTATTCAGACTGCAAATATATTGATGTCTTAATAACAAATGTTAGATTGCGTTAGACCGGATAAGCGATACGTATGGGAAATCATAGACTACTTAAACGTATACATTACGGTGAAGTGAACATTTACATAGTACATTTCAAGGATTGCTTACGAGTCTTTGGCGCTGGGCAACATCCGCTGTTATTGGAAAAAGCTGTTACTTGACTGGCTTGAGTAGCGAAATGTCTATTTTAGAGCGGATGGTACTACGGCAGCAAGAAATACCCAGAACCGAACGCGAGCTGCCGCCCTTCGTAGGCGGAACCATTAGAGATCATCTAATATGCGATAATTGTGATTGAGCTCTAGAATTGATCTATTTCCGTACAGGATATCGCTCCGGTATTAATGAAAAAGATAATAAGCTCGACGATCCTCAACGAGCCCCGGCAACGACGATTTAAAGAAATACTAAAAAACTCAGTAAATATTTTAAATTTATAGATTTTAAATTTCATAGTAGTAAGAAGTTCTACTACACTGCACCAATAGAAGAATGTTCGTAACCTTTTTTAAGAATTTAAATACTTTTTTTTCACTTTGAAATATAAAAACAGTGTTTTAATAAATTTTAATACGTCATTATGAAATTTTACGGTGTGAACTCCTTCAGTTATCGAAACGTTGTTTTTCCTACCTGATTTATATGATATGACTGCTTATATATAAAAAACCCAACCCCCGTATATTCGTTAACCCTTCACATTGAAGCATTATGTTTTTCGTATCTAAAATGAAGGACGTTTTGAAATTCGTTTAAATTTTCGTAAAATTTATTCCCTTTCATTTCCTTTTAAAATTCCAAATTTTTACGCCCTTCGTTAGTGACAAAACTTATTTATATAGATATTATTCAATTTTCTCACATCCTGTTTCGAGAAACCGCTTCCCGTTGAATATTTTAAAATTTGTTTGAATGATATCTTTATTTAATAAAGGATGGGTTTTTAATTTATTATACCTTATTTAAATAATTCATTTTCATCAACCTAATCAAACTGCTGACTTCTTCTTCTTCTTCTTTGATGGCCCCACAGCCCATATCGAGCCTTAGTCTCCAGTATTTTTCGCCTCCAACTCCTCCTGTCCTCCGCTTCGACTCAAATCAAATTGCTGACAGTATTTTTATTCATTTTTTAATATTTAATAATTCTAGTTCTTTTAAATATCTATAAATCTCTATAGTAAATAATTAGTAGGATTAAAACTTCTGTTTTCCAGGGATTTTATTTTATTTTATGGGAATGATACGTTTTAAGGCATTATTAAATATTGATATTTGTTATTAACGTAGAGCCATAAAATATAATAATATTTCTGGAAAAAAGACGTTTTCATTTGTATAAATTATTTAATATGGAGTTTAACATCATTATTGAAGGAACAAAAAATACATAATATTTAATTTCATAATGTCACAGCGAAAATTAAGTGCTTCATACAAAAGTTCAAAATATTTCAAATAAATGTATTATCAACGTTAGTGTTTTGAATAAAAAATGCGACAATATGAAATGGATATAGTTCAAAAACGTATAATGTCTAAAAGAATAACCCGAATTCGACTGTCACGTTTATTAATAAATATCCACCCAATGACATTCGTATATATGAGCATATCCTGAAATAAAAATCCGAACAAAACATACAAAAACTTAGCAACTATCTTTTCAAGGTGAATACTAAAGATTTCAAACAATTTTCTCGCAGTGAATTACTTTCCTACGTGTTTCAGCATACAATTCTCCCGAGAACACAATTTCATTGGCTGTCTGCGAAGAATTTCAGGTTTCTCATCCTGGTGCGTAGATTCAATTCTTTATTCCAACTTCCAGTCAGGCGATATCGTTCCGTACTCGTATGTCCTCACGTTAAGCCTTGACTAATAAATAATGAAATCAATTTTTAATAAAGAAATTCTGAAAAAAATACTTGAACGTTATTTACGTATTTGTAAGGTTTCTTAATTGCCTATTGGTGGCGATGAGGTTCGCAACCCTTCACACCGCGTCTCCCGCCGGGGCGAAAAGAGAAGGATGGATAAAGGCAGAAACATACTATTAACAAGCGACGCCACCCGATGCCACGTGATGCGTGTTGAGTCGAATCAAATTGTATTGTTTTCTATGAACAGAATCACACTACGAACACTCGACGCGACGCCATGCGCGCACACGCCACCCGATCCAGACGAGCTAGATCGACGTGTTGCCGGTGGTGGGAGTAAACACGCCACGTCGCGTGTTAAGGCAGAAACATACTATTAACACGCCACGCCACCCGATTCCACGTGATGTGTGTTGAGTCGAATCAAATTGTATTGTTTTCTATGAACAGAATCACACTACGAACACCCGACGCGACGCCATACGCGCACACGCCACTCGATCCAGACGAGCTAGATCGACGTGTTGCCGGTGGTGGGAGTAAACACGCCACTTCGCGTGTTAAGGCAGAAACATACTATTAACACGCCACGCCACCCGATGCCACGTGATGCGTGTTGAGTCGAATCAAATTGTATTGTTTTCTATGAACAGAATCACACTACGAACACCCGACGCGACGCCATGCGCGCACACGCCACCCGATCCAGACGAGCTAGATCGACGTGTTGCCGATGGTGGAAGTAAACACGCCACGTCGCGTGTTAATAGTATGTTTCTGCCTTTAATAGTATGTTTCTGCCTTTACCCCATCGGTTATATTTTGGCAGTCTATTCTTTCTGCTAACCCCTTCGGGGAGACGGCGTGATGGTTAGTTAGTTAGCTAGGTATTTCTTAAATAATGATGATGATTCTAATTGAAAATTGAATAAACTCTATTACCAATATTCAATTTGAATCAAAACATATGTTTAACATTAAAGTTATTATATTTAATGGAACGAAATATTTCACTGAAGGTTAAACCAAATGTACATTTGATAGTGTCATTTTATAATGCCTTAGCAATGAAAAACATGGTATTTCAAAAAAACATAATGTTTTAAAAATACAACATATTTTAAAATATATTCAAAGGCGAATTCACAACACAAAGCAATGGCTAAAATATGAGAAATAATTAATTCATTTTTGTTTCTTTCTTTTTAAAATAATCGCATAGTGGTTAAAACCAAGCGTATTGATTTATTTTGTTTTATTTTAAATACAAATAAAAATAAAAAAATTCATAAATTAATTGTAGTTTTAAAATGTCAAATAACAAGACACGCAGTTAACATTCATTATTGATCTCCCACATTTTATTCTGGTTTTAGATGGTTTAACCTATTCGATACAGTGAATTGTCATAGAACGATGATGTCCAATCATCCCTCAATACCTTTGATGGCCTTCCTGTTAGTCTTGTGGGGGGTTTGTGGTGAGAGTTGAAAGACGGCTGAGGTTTCAGCGTTTATTGCGGATCACAAGTAATTACACGTAAACAGTATGATATACTCGTGATAGAGCGTGGCTGGATGTCGATAGCAGCGGGGCGGAGTCCGGGGGGTGAGCCGTAGAGGATGAGGGCTCGCTGGGCGGTAGCTCGTCGAAGGTTTCGTGACGTAGCCGTGTAGACAGATGTGTACTCGGGAGGAAGGTCGGAGGTTTCTCGTACGTAGACTTGGTAGTGTCGACTCGTGTCGTTTTGAGATCGCGATACTGGCTGACGTAGCTTCGTAGCTTGGCGTCGGAGGGAGTCCGATATCCCTCGTGGCGTAGACTTATTAACGGAGACTCGCGTCGACGTATTGGAGTTGACTGACATATTGGGTGATCGGAAGTACTGCTTTTACATGCTTTGCTTTCGTCATCCACGATGCGCTGACCTAGTGACCAAACCTGAATAATCGGGGCCCTCGAGTCATCAAATTTGATAAGTAGGTCCTGAGTCGGCGTTTTTCGGTTTATTCGTGTCATATATTTTTTCATGAAATATGTTTATCTGGGTTATGCATTTAACCCCGACAGTCTCTTGTAACTAGGTTATTGATCTCCGTCTAAACCTATCTACCATAAATACTGTTACATAATAACTTCACGGTACGGGCATCCAACATCGTAGAGATAAATATTTCTCACTCAGGCGATCAGGCATGAAGTGGCTATAATCCAAGTCTCGCATTCATAACTAAAGCAGTTCATTAGCAACCACCTACGTATCACTGGGGAAGTTATTTGGCAACTGCTTCTCGTACAACCCATATCCAAAATAAGCCAACTGTTGAAGTTTTTTAAATACAAGACCAATTCAATTCGCTGGCATAACACAAACTGAGAGATCTTAACATTGAAATGAACAACAATTTCAGGTTTTTGGTAGATTCTACATGAAAAAAGTTTAGATTTTGAGGTGAAAAAATGAATATGAATGGTTTTACATAAAGAAATCGATGAGTTAATTGATTCGCTATGATAAATAATCATAAACAATGCTGAGAATTATAATAATTTTTGGTTTATGAATGGTACTATAGTTTAAAAAATAAATGAGAAGGTTTTCTTGAATATTGAGGCGAAACAATATGATTAATATTTTATTGAAAACCTATGTCTTTAGACGTTTTATTATATTTTATGGCGGTGACATGTTTTGGCTTTGCTAGAAGATTATCAAAGCAAAAAAGAAATTAGAAAACGAAATACATTTGCCGAGTTATTTATGAATTGGAACAATATTTTTTCCACTTTTGAGTTTATTTTTCTAGGCATGTTTCGAAGACTTTACACCTTCGAGAGAACGATATATAATAGAGTTAATATCGATTTCCCGATTTCGAAGCTATGCCTTTGACACAAGTCGAGTAAAATAATCTCAAAATTAAAAAAAAAAAAAAAAGTATTTTAATTCTTGAAAAAATCATCATAGTGGAAATCCGCAGTGTTAACGCTACTAGTTTATCTAAAAGAAATACATTTTTCTAAGTTTTTTAATAGTGAAAAAATGTTTCTTTCGTTGGAAACTGAAGACATTTTTTATTTATTTCTAGTAATACTATATTTTAATTGATTTGAAGAGAATAGCGTTTCGTTTTTAAAGGAATCAAAAATATTGTTGTTTTTTCGCAGTCAAGGAACCTACGATAAACCGATTTTATTATAATTAAGAATTGTTTAAATATACGTAATCAATGTACAGAGATATAAAAGAATATTTGTTTTTCGTTCAGATACTTACATGGTCTATTGTAGGACAATATCTCGTACTGGGTTAACAGACCTCATACACGCGATTTCATCAACTGAGGAACAATTAAATTGGATGCTACGCTACTTGGAGGGGATGTTATTATGCGATAATGTAGCACAAAAGGGTGGGCGTGATATTTCATAATGAATACAAATAATGCACCGGGATGTGTATCATAAAAATGATATATGTACCGTTACAAGGAATAAAACAGAATCGCAATTTAATCATTCCACAGTGTGAAGAATATACGAGTATTTACCATTGTAATGGGAAAATTATTCAATTTTACGCAATATATCAGAATTTGATGAATCTGTTTTGAGAGAAAATATTAATTTTTAATTCAATATTATGAAAGATAAATGTAACAAAATAAAAACTTCAAACGGTAAATAAACATGTTAAACGGTAATTATATCATATATTTTTAAAGATCAGTGAGATTTTGGTACACCTGTATTTTATAAATTAAAATTTAAAAAAACAATAACAATCACGTTTTCCAACAAGGGTGGAGACGGTGGACTGCCACACTACTCTATCCTGACACACCTATATGACTTCCTCACATTCACACAGCATGTTATAACGCACGTTGATTCTTATGACTTCTAACATGGACTACCTTTGAAATTTTGTTAATTTGATTTTGCCATTTTCTCAGCGGTGCTCCTCGACTTTGTGGTCCATTCACGTCGTTTAAGTAACGGTGTACTAATATTTCTAGAAGACTAGGAGTAGATGTCCAGCTATCTCGCAATCGTTTGGGTGGTTTTCAACATCGCAATTCTTCCTAATTTCAAAATTGCTTACTCTTTCTCGAAGTGTCGTTTCCCCAATGGGTCTAAGAATCTTTTTTTATTTGGTTCTTAAGATTTTTTTTCTAGTAGTGTCAGCCCTCATCTGAACGCTGTATGTCATAACATTAATATTATAATATAAGTCAAATGCAGGGTTTGAAAATTCAAATTTTGCTTTAATTTGATTAACATAATAAAATGATAACCTTGTTACAGGCCGTTTATATTATGAAATACTCGAAAGAAGCCGACAACAGACCACGGATATTCTAAGACAGTTTAGAGAAAGAGGTTGACTTCACAGATTATTGCCATATTCTAACTTCATACGAAACTCATTATATTTTAGAAGGATTGCTGAATATCATTTTCTTGAAGACATTAAAAAATACTTTTGAAGATTTCAATTTCATTTGGGATAGTTTCTTTTGTATCTTTCAATTTTTATTTTTTATATCACCTAACTCATAACCCCATGTCAAACGTGAACTTTTCTGACATGCAATCGCATTGAACCTTTTAGAAATAACTGTTTTTATTAAACTACTCGGATTATTATCTTTAGTTGATATTTGAAGTGATTTATTAAGAAGGAAAATACTTTTGATAAATTAATGTTCGATGTATGATTGATTGAACGGAGAAGAATCGGTAAAAAAAACGCTTCTTTTTTCATTGTGCTCATGAAATATTCACGAAAGTATTAGAGTGTGTGCCCATGATTGATTTGTGTATCGCTTTCTTTTTGTTTGAAGAAAACAAAGATAAAAGTTTAATATTTCTCTCTGTGGTGTCATCCATGAAAGGCACTATCCCTCACTTTCGCATCAGTCGAGAATAAATCTGGAGGCGTTATGTAAAAGCTTCCTGGAAAAGTAAAAAATTGTGTAAAAAATTTAAACTGAGAATTCTAATGCATTCATAACACTGATAATATAAGACTTCTCGGACTGTTTTGAGAATTGGAAAAAACGGTGGCATAAGTGCATTATGTTGGAGTACTTGGAAGGCCATGAAATTGGTTTGCAAGTAAAAATAAAGATTTTTCATTTCATAAACCAACGTTATCATATTATAGTATCATTTTAATATAACAGTATCAATTTGAAAATATTTTTTCTCATAAACGGTGATTTCTTACAGTGTATAGGGTGAATAAATATATTACATACTTAATAAATAAGTACAAATATACAACAATCATTAATTCAGGAAATATCATAACACAGGGAATGACATGATTTGCCAGTCTGAGACATTATTAAATGTACTTTATACAGGTGAAACATGTCATTCGTATAAAATGTAATAAAACTTCTATAAAACAGACGTTTTCATTCGTATTCATTTTTCGGCCTATTGCTTCTTGCTTATTATGTGCAAACCATGGGTCTACTTAGAACATCGGAGATGAAGGTCCTTAGATCAATTCCTGGAAAAACGCTCCGAGATCGTGTACTCGCATATACAGCCGCTTATGAAATCCCCCCCGGACACCGCCCACCTGGATGGACCCCCTAAGAGATGGAGGGACAGCTAGACCTCATTATATGTCGAGAAATGATTTCTGTGTCACAGATCGTCAAATCTTTTAAAAGAAGAAGAAAAAGAAGGAGTTTATTATCACTGCAGACTTCAAAAGACATTTAAAACTAACCAAATCTACGAGCTACAATAACATTATATATTTTAATTTCGCCTTAAAAAATACAACTTTTTTGTACAAAAATGTTATTGTTACAAATAAATTAGTATTTGTCGCTATAACATAGGATTTACCTTAATGCCCGTCAGTCCCTGACCCGCGACAGTAAGCCCGGATAAGTTACAAAGGAAAAAATAAACACCGAAATCGCCCTTATAAATAGCCACGAATTAAAACAGCAAAGAGAAACGACCGCCATTCCTCAAATTCTAATATTTTATGGCGCTGCCAACGTCCGTTAGCATTTTTATTTACGCAATTTAATTTAACTATTCAACGATGCATTCTTTACGATTCATTATATCCTGTTGTAAATATTTTTTTTAGCTTTCAAATAGCACTAATGCTTTTTTAATTTAAAAAAAGTTTTATATCTCAATACACGTTGTGCTGAAAACGTTAAAACATTTGTTATGATCACGGTAAACTCTTATGTATTTTTAATAAAAATTATAATTATTGATTTAAGCTATGTAGACTTCACGAGAAAGCGGCAAAAGTAGGTTTCAAAATTAACATGTCCAAGACAGTAGACCTACGAGTGTCAACAAATGACTCCACCCGAATCTTGCTCCACGGTGTCCCCCTTGTGACCATGACCAGCTTTTGCTACCTCGATGGTATGGTAGCAGGCTCGGGAGGTACGGAGGAAGATGTAAGATGCAGCAGACTCAACAATGCAAGGGGAGCTTTCGCTATGCTTCGCCCTGTATGGCGTTCCAGTATCATTTCGAGAAAGCTCAAGCTCCAAATATTCAGCAGTAGCATTAATAGCATACTGTTGTTCGGATGTGAGACTTGGAAATCTACCGCGGACGTTATTGGAAAACTCCAGATATTTATAAATTGGTGCCTCCGCTCAATATTCAAGATCTATTGGCCCCAAACAGTGTCAAATGCCGTTCTCTGGACCATGGCAGGCGAAAAGCCAATGAGAGAATAAGTTGCTAGACGCAAATGGTAGTGGATCGGTCACACTCTGAGACGGAACCCAGCCTGCATCGCTCAGGGCGCACTAGACTGGTCCCCTATGGGAGGAAAGAGAAAGCGAGGCAGACCTAGAGCCACCTGGAGAAGAGCCCTGCAGGACGAAGTTAAGGCAGCAGGCCTCACTTGGGATGATGTTAGGCATCAGACATGCGATAGAGTCGGGTGGAGAAGGTTCCTTGAGGCCGTATGCACCACGGAGGTGTGACAGGACAAAAATAAGAAGATGATAATTATTGATATATTTTGGCGTTATTACTTACTGGCGTACTGCGGAATTTTATAATTATGTTTACATATTCATTAAAATTATGTTTTTCCGCGGTTGAATATAATTTTCTCGATCTGCTTCTATTGTCACGTCATCAAGTTGGCCGCTACCCTTAAGTGGTGCTGGACGGGACACATCGCTCGTGACCCAGATGAAAAGTGGACAAGGTGTCTGCTGTGCTAGTGCCCGAGAATGGCAAAGCATGGAATTTGGTGCCCTTGGCGCGACGATATCTGGAAGAGTGCGGGAAGTGCCTGAATGCGGATCGTTCTGTACAGAAGGGAGTGGAAAATACGAGAGGAGGCCTACGTCCAGGAGTGGATGGCCACAACTATAGACTGAAGAAAAAGAAGCTTGTTAGGTAAATATCTTTTCAATATCAAAGGATTAAAGAATAATTTTGTTCATAATATTTTCTTCCGCTGTACAATCCTTCCTGATATCATTGTTTGATATCAGGGAAGAATGTAGACATCGTACATCGATATACACACATAAGTCTAATATATCTCATCTCCACCGTGTATATTATGTTCTCATCCTTTTTCTGCCACCGTGATTCTTTTTCATGTATATCAATAATTTTAAATAAAATCTTCATCTTCGCGTGCCGTGTCAGGTCCCCCTGAAGTTGGCAATCACTCCGGCGAAGGCTTCTCTATCTTGCGCAACCCGGAACAGCTCCCCCACATCAAATCAAATCAAATCAAATCAGTTTATTAACTCAAAAGACATTACAAACAGGAAAATGTTTAAGGCATCTATTGAGTACAGGAAAAATATTATAAAAATACAACAAAGTACCAGGAACGCATTAGAGATGGTAAGACATTAGGAAGACAACATACTTTCTAAAGTCAAGAGTATTTGTCCCCTGAACGTACCTTCACTAATATAAAAGACGTCGATCTCCGAGGAGATCGCGTTCAGCAGACTAATTGCTCTTCCCACCGGTGTCACCAGAGGCAGATTGGTTCTGGTGGCCGGTTGGTAAAACAATCTGTGCTGTCGCTGTCGGAGAAATCTATCAGGGACAAAAAGACCAACACCCTCTAGCACGGCCGAGTTCTCGAAATATCCCCTGATTAATTTAAAGAAATGGGTTATGAGATGCCCATCTCTTCGAAGCTGTAAAGAATTGGTTCCGAGCATTCCTAAAAGAAATGCCGTGGGATAGAGCCACGGATAACTACCATACTCCCTCATGTAGAGATACCTCAGAAATTTTTTCTAACTCTCTCCAGCATAACGGAATATCTCGCCTCGTGAGGACTCCATATCACAGAACCACTTTCGAGTCTGCTCCGAACCAACGCGTTGTATAGGACTCTGAGCACATTGGGATTTCTGAAAACTCTTCCGGTCCGAATGATGAAGCCTAACATCTTCAGTGCAATGTCACAAATCCTCTCGATATGCGCACGAAAAGTCAGCCTACTCTCATAAATGATCCCAAGATCCTTCATCGTAGATACGTGTGTTAGTTGCTGGTTGTTCATTGTGTATCTATAATACACAGTTCTCAATGCTCTAGTAAACGATAGCATAGCGCACTTAGAGACATTGAAGTACATTTTATTACTGTGACTCCAGTTAACAATATTATCAATGTCAGACTGGAGGCGAAGACAGTCGTCGGGATTGTTAATTTCTAGGAATAATTTCAGATCATCGGCAAATAAAAGAAATCGCGAGAAGTTTATCACCTTCGCAATATCATTTATGAAGATGGTGAAGAGGAGTGGCCCTAGGTTTGAACCTTGTGGTACCCCTGAATTGACAAGAAAAGGTTCCGATTGAAAAATTCCTTATGAGACGAATTGTTTTCTCCCCTCGAGGTAACTAATCACATGTCTCATCCCGGTCCAGTCTCTTATGTTGCACAGCCAAGACGTGTGCCTTCTACCAGAAACACGCTGCCACTCAATTTTTCCCATCAGTATTAGTTGGAGCAAACTGTATTTATCTCCCCGCAGAATGTGACCCAGATATGAAATCATATCGACCTGAACGTCCTTTAGCAGTTATCTACTGCTAAAGGACTACTACTACTAAAATACTTGATTTTTATATCAACTACATTTCGTTGACTTCCCAGCTTCCCAACCCTTCTAGAACAGTGGATCTCAAACTTTTTGCCGATGGAATCCTTTTGACACACTATATATTTTACGGACCCCTAAATTAATCAAAACCTGATTTTATGATCATTATTAAATCATAATCATGATATGAAAAATCATACAAATGTAAGTGCATTATAAACTACTGACTCCTTAGTCACCACATACCTTTTCGTACAAGCTAAATTATTGTATTTATTGTTTCTTAAACAATGATGTAAATCTCCATATTTAATCATTTTATAGAAGTTTTATTGTATTATTTGTGAATGATGTGTTTTGCCTGTCTAAGGCATTATCAAATGTCCAACATTTGATAATACCTAAGACATGCGAAACATGTCATTTATAATAAAAAATTATAATAATTTTTTCAATCGCATTAATAACTAAATTGTTTTGTATGCAGTTTTTTTAAGCATTATTGTATCTTAGATAGATTATACTGCTTGTCGCGTTGGAGCCGTTGCAAGGGCCTTGCGGTGCCCCAGAGCTCCGCAGAGCACACTTTGAGAACCGCTGTTTTAGAGAAAGGGTGATTGTCAGCCCCGCCGCCGGAGTGTTCTGTCAACACGGGTATCCTGGGACCACATGTTTGTGTTTAATCTCCCGTCACTGTTCCTGGACTGAACACACTGCAAATAGCCGTTACCGATGTGGACGGGCGAAAAACTCTACCGGACAATGTGTTTTTTTTTAAAACACTTCCTTAGTAACAAGAGTAGGAAGCAAATTTAATGATTTTCATCAATAGTGCGCTATTTATAAATTTGTAATACACATGCACGCACCAATCGATGTATCATTTATGCAAAGTAAAAGCAAATCGGGACCATTTTTGTGGGCAACCAAATGAGAAATTCTTTCACCGTCCATTCTATCCACGTGGTTTCTCCAGTACCGCTCTCTTTTACTAACCCATTTGGCAGTGTCTGCCGGATAACTCTATGAACCGATCTACAAAAATATTTTCCCCAAGAATACAATTTTCTGAAAAACATTATATTATCACAAAAAAATATAATTGATTAAACAGGCATAAGCGCAATTCAAATCCGTTTATAAAGAGTGCACTAAATTGTTGTGTAAATATGAAGCTTTTAAAAGTGATTCAAATTGTTCCATTCTTATTTACTTGTTAGCCGTCTGTCGTTCATAGGTCTCTACTAAATATAGGCCTCCTCCAAGATACTCTCATCCAACTATGCGCACTAATTCTTATAATATCGTCGGTCCCGCAGGCAGGAGTTCATCGAACTCTACGGAATCTTGTGCGTGGGCTCCAATCAAGAATCCATCTTCCCCATCGGCTGTTGGCCCTCTGGCAAATATGGCCAGCCCAAACCCACTTGAACCCGTCTGTCCTCAGAGCCACCCGAGTCACCTTGGTTTGTTGTCAAAAAAAATCATAACTGATTCTGTCCTTCAAGTTATTTCCAAGAATCTTCTTTTTTACATTAGAACCCTTGTCAGCGTCCACGTTTTAGCTGCATATTTAATAACTGGCAAGACGCACTGGTTAAAGACGTCGATTTGGGGCAATGTGGTATTTGAGAAGAAAATATATGACGCATATTCCCAAAGACAGTCCAACCCATCTGTATTTTAGCAAATAATAAATTCGTTTTAATGATTCTCCAAGATTTATGTCTTAAAATTAAAATGTATTTAGTCTAGATGGATTTGGATTTGTTAATAAAATGTTATCCAGATGTTTTTGGTGAACTTCTATAGTTGAAGACTTTTTAGTAGATACAATATTATTTATGCTAAATTTTAAGAATATTTCTCCTGTTTTATATTAAATCCTTTTCTACGTCATGTTGGGGTGGAATTCAGAAGTGCCTTCGGCATTTCCTGTTCGGACAACCTTTCGATATAACTTAGTCTTCCTATTTTAATTAACTCTAGAAGCTGAGCTCGCCGACAGATTGTAAAGTTAATTATTATATTACCCACGCTTATAATCTATATTCACGGACAGTATAAAACCTTCTATTTTTGTGTAGCTTTATGTGAATCCTTTTGATATAAAATTAGCCTATAAAGTCAATAAAAATTACTTTACACGCGCCATACAAATTAATGTGTTTAAATCTTATGCGCTTAAATGCTTTTAAGATTTAAAACAACAGATTTATGGAGCAAAATGTTTGCCATAGCATTAGATACTCATTTAATATTGACGGAAACGTCTGTATGGAAAAGAATTATGATATGAGTGACAAGATTTCCTCCACTGAAGTATTATTAAGTGATTTGTGACATTTTAAATGAAACATATTTGTATAAATTTAAAGAAAACGAACGTTTTCATCAATATTAAATGTTAAAATAGAGCTTGATGTCATTGAAAAAGAAACAATACATATGATAAATGGTAACCTGACATTGGACAGTAGAATTATTTATTTATTTATTAAGAGTTATAAACAGCGATTGTAATACATACGAGTATGTAAAACATATATAAATAATAATTTGAGGCCAATTACATGCTACGACAAATATATTATAAATAAAATAAAAAATTTACAGTCGTCAATCGAAATCGATGTTAAACTAAATTTAAAAAAAATAGAAGTAATATTTAAGATAATTAATAAATAGATACGGCGTCCACCAGGGAGACTCCCAAAAGGATGGAAAGGTATCACAAGAAAATAATCCTGTTATAACAGACTCTAAAGTCTACAACAAGTTGGAGAAGAAGAATAACAATAAAGAGAGAACAATTTATTTAAAAAATGTAATGTTTCTTTATTTACGATAAATTAAACTTTAATTCAATTAATTTTGGGGGCAAAATATTTGTGCTCTTTATACAATTTTAAAGATTGATGAACACAAATTGCTGCGTAAAGGAACATAAAACTATTTTAAATATATATGTAAAAAAATTTAAAATTTTCCTTCTAAAAAAAGTAATTTATATTATAAAAACCATCAACGTTCGTTCTAAACTTACATTTGCGTAATTAATACGAAAGAAAATGTGTTTTCTAGAAGTTATATCATATTTCATGTGAATGACATGTTTCGCCTGTCTAAAGCATTATTAAATGTAGCAAAAATCAAACCCGTTTATGCCTCAGACATACAAAACATGTCAATTACATAAAATATAATTAGACTTCTAGAAAACAGATGTTTTCGTATTAATTATTCAATATGCAGTTTTACATCATTGTTCAAAAGACAATAAATAACTTGCATTTGCAATTTACTAGTACAGTTCTAAAGACTGGTCGATTCATTTCGCCTCTCCGTGATGTATTGAGGGGTATAACAAAAAGCCAAGAACAAAAGCCTTATTCAACAGTTGAGTGGAACGCTTTTAAGTATCGGATTTTTCAACTTTTATTGTAGGTTCAGGGCATAGAAAGCTCGCGAAAAAAATAATGCGACTTGACAATTTTTCCTTCATATGTGATGCAAACATATTGTACATAGTTCATAAGTCATTGAATAACTATTGAAATAACACTCAAAAACAGGGGGTTTTATCCTTTTTAATTAATTCATAAAATATGTATTAATTGGTTTTCCGAATGCTTTATAATAATCCAAAATATTCGTTTATTTAATTATTCAAATATTCCACCATCCCGCTAATCGTAACTATTACACTCAAAGCACGGCGAGTAAAAGTTGCGACAACAAACTGAATGCAACAAATCCCAGAAGAAAGTCTTTAATTTTAAATTATAAGTATTTTTCCTCCAAATATTTATGCCAATATTTGGTCTTTCTAAATTGTTTCCCTTTACTCAGTCTCTAACTAACCTTTACGTCGTCTCCCCAAATGTGTAGGCAGAAAGAATAGACGACCACACTTTTCTTTCCTGACATACTAACCTCGATTCCTTAACATTCAAGCATTATGTCATACACGCACTTCAATGTTCACCGTTTATGTTACATCGTTTACATATACGTTCCTTATCGTTATTTTTTCATTTGTAATTTCCATGGGTCCAAACCATCTTAATAACCATTTCATTATTTTGTTAATAACGCATCCATTCGTGCTGCATTTACTTATTATACATGCATTGATACACGATCAAACACAAATTTATCTAAGAGATCTCATTTCTCTTTGTATTTGTGCAAATTTTACAATCGCTGTTTTTTTTTCTCTATAAAATTAAAATAAATTAAACAATAACTTCTTAAACACTTTTCAATGTGCGCCAGAAATTTTTCATCCTTCGTTTTTTTATAATATTTCTCTATGTTAATCTGTAAAATCTGTTTTCTCATAATGTTCTCGTGCAACGTTCTCTGACAATGTTATAAAACATTACAAGAGCCACTACAATTCGTCCTGTATTTAACCCTCAGTCGGATTCTCATGGCTTTACCGACCACTTATCCCTATAACCCTTTTTTGAGTATGTACTTCAAATATTTCATGTATCGAATTGATCGATACAAATCTTATAATGTAACGAATACTTTTATTTCCTGAAAATATTTAATACCAAATTATTAGTTCGTTCACTTGTATTTTCCTACATAAAAAAGTATAAACAAAAAAACCATCACACCTTTTTCCGAAGGGGTAGGCAGAGAGAATGCACCGCCACACTACTCGATCCTGACACACGTCTCTAGATTCTCCACATTTATACAACGATTCATACACGCACGTCGATTTCGGCTTCTTGCATGGCCGAACTTTAAAATTAGATTAATCTGATTATGCCACGTATTGCTCGGTCTCCCAAGACTCCGTACTCCATTCACAACGTTAACATGACATTAAAAAAATATTATGTACTAAAAAAACATAAGTAATACAGTTTATTCACTTCAGGGAGAATATTTGCCATATTGTGAGTAACACCTCCTAAATTGATTATATCGGATTGGTTCCTGGGTCTAAGTAGGCGGAGCGCACGATATTTGCTTCTAAACTCGCTGATTAGAAAAAAACTGCTATGTCGAAATTAGATATATAATTTATTTTAACGGTGGAACGACATGTTTGTGTTTTAGTTTTGTTTCAGAAACAACGCAAATTAACCAGTATATCAGGAACTTTCAGACACTATTAGCCGAGACACCTGATATTTGATGTAATAAAATTAAAACAACGAAGTTCTTTGAATTTTTTTACATTGTATAGTATCATTATAAATTTTAGTCACAACCTTAATTGTTTTTTCCAGGAAAAATCAATAAACAAAGTTAAACTTTTAAGAGAGTTAATTTCTGTGATTATTAAAATTGAATCTGATAGCATTTTCGTTAAAAAAGGAGACGTGTGTATTTATTTAAATGCTGGAATATAAAAATTATATTGTTATATCTATTTTCTATTCATAAAAAATAAAATAAAAACAGGATAAATTTTTTGGTAAAGGCACTGTCACTAATTATATTGCAAACATTCTTCCCGATATGATCGGACTCTACCATTGCATTTTAAATTGTGTTTGCTGAATCTAAATATTATTTTGGGAATAATTGTATTTTTCTAGAGTTTTTACAAATAAGCATTGAGGCTAGAAGCGTTTAAACTACGGAATCTAATTATTGAGATTTTTGTGAACTATAATATTTAAATAATTTTAACAAATGAAAACGTCGGTTTTATTATAATAACAATTTTAAATAATAATTTATGATAATAACATGTATCATGCATTCTAAGGCATTATCAAATGTCATTTCCATGAAATATATAATATAACTTCTAGCAAACAGACATTTCCATTCCTATGAATTATTTAATACGGAGTTGTTCAAGAAACAATAAATAACACAATCACTGTTTGCTATAATATATTTTCAAAAGATGAAAAATGGTCACGAATGAAAATCAAATCAAAGAAGTTTATTTCTCAAAGATATAACAACAACAAAAAAGTTTAAGGCATCTATTGAGAACAGGTAAAATAGAATATATATTAATAGGAACGCATGAAAGATGGTTTGACTTTAGGAATATAAGATACTCTCTAAAGAAATAATATTTGTCTTCTGAACGTACTTTAACTAATATGAAAAATATAGATCTCCGAAGTAATCGACATCTCGTCTCTCTAATGTCTCTTTTCTAAATAAAAATGTTATATTTCATGGGAATGAGACGTTTGGCATCGCTTCTTCTTCTTCTTCTTCTTCCTCAGCCTATTCCCGGCCACTCCTGGACAAAGGCCTCCTCCATTTGTTCGTTCTGTGCAAACTGCATCCAGGTTATTCCGACGTGTCTGTTTAGATCATCCTTCCACCGTAGTTTCGGTCACCCTACACTTCTCTTCGCTGTCCACGGTCTCCAAGTCAGCAGTCTGACTTACATCGCTTAAACATTTGAAAACGCTAATAAAAATATTTTAAAAATGCATTCCCTTAAAAAGTTATTATTATTCTTCTTCAAGTGCCCTGTCGGGTCCCCCCAACGTTGGCGATCACCTCGGCGAACCTATCCCTGTCCTGCGCCGCTCGGAACAGCTTCTCCATTCTTCGGATGCTGGTCCACTCCCTCATGTTTCGCAGCCAGGACATTTGTCTCCTTCCGGGCCCTCGGCGTCCCTCAAGCTTATCCTCCAATATCATTTGGAGAAGGTGGTACTTTTTCCCACGCACTATGGGATCCAGATGTGAGAAAAATGATTAAAAAGTTTAAAAATGTCACAAATAAAATCTTCAATTTATAATACATAGAAACAAAAATCAGATAATTATTATCAAATAAAGTGATGTAGTAACGTAGTGTCCATTTTTAAAAGAATACAGAAAAGAACTTTTCTAATACTTTCATACGAAAATTCATGAACTAATAATGTAGACATTATTTCACCCCCGTGAGCGAGAGTCTCACGTTAAGATAGTTGGTTCGTAAAATGAGAAAATCATCAACTTAAGTTGGTCTTATATGAAAACATAAAATAATGTAACCTATTTATCACCTTTTTATAGCGTACAGTAATATTTAATAGGCCGTAAAATTTCCTCTGATTCTTAGTAAAAACACTTTACCGAGTAAAGTGATATTTAATGAAAAGTACGTACGGCTTTTTGGCGAGAAATACTGTAACCCAACACAGGTGATAACTTTCTAGCAGGTTTTTTTATCTCACTCAAAACTCCTCCACCGCTAACTTAAACCTGTTTTACCTCACCCCTCCCTGGCACTCCATCATTCTGTTTTGCCTCTCTCCTATTCTTTGCCACAATGTTGGCACGGATCTGTCTACTCTCGAAAGTCAGAGATTTGGAATAATAGTTACCAAGAAGTTTAAAAATAAAACTTGAATAGTTGCAACACTTGGGAATCTACGTGAGTGAACTTACTGAGAAATTTAGATAATTTTTGTATGTATACTCTTACCTTACTTTTACATGTACTCGTATACGAGTACTCTTCTTTTTCTGGTGCTGTGTCAAGTCCCTTTCCAACATTGACGATCACTGCAGTGAAATCATCTCTATCCTTCACCACTTGGAATAGGTTCTCAACCCTACTCATTCATGTTTAATCCCTTAAAATCTACAGCCAGGACAACTTTCGTCTGCCAACTCCCCGACGTCCCTATATCTTGTCCATGATTATTAGCCGAAGAAGGCGGTATTTTTCTCCCCTTATCACATGACCCAAATATGAAACCTTATATACAACTAATCGTATTTCTCTATAACAATCCGCTTGCCTATCTAAATAGTTAACCGGTCAAAATTTTAAGAACAAGTAAGATAAACTCCGGATGGGAGTCTAGGGGACAGAACGCTCGGCTCCTTCTCAATAATTATTTGATGTTTCTTCTCACATTGAAAATTGAAAAATGAATCGTGTTTTATTTTTTTTATTTTCATTGTTACCAAACCAAAAGACACAAGGAGTCTCTCTACAACTCAATATAAAATATATCTGAAACAATACATAATTAATAGTAAGATCTAAAAATGTATCCATATAACCCAATTGTTTTTTTTAATAAATTAAATGAAATAAATATAAAATATAAATAAAATTAAAAATTAAAAAAAAAGATTTTGGCACATCCGGAGTGTTTATAATAAATCAAATTTTGTAATTTAAAAACAAATCACATTCAATATACATTTACTACACAAAATCTAAGCGATTATAAAAGAAATTATAATATTAAATATAATTTAGTAATGCACTGGCAAAGTGGAACATGTCGAAGTGTAACAAAGTGGAACAAGTCAAATAAAATAAATTGTCGATTTTCCTAATATTAATTATTTGTCCATCCAGAACTATTTATTAATTATAGAGTATCACGCCGTTTCCCCTGGAGGGGTGGGCAAAGAGGATATTCAAATATCGTCACATGCACGTCCTTTGATTTTTCTTACAATGAATGCCTTTGAGTAATTATTATAACTAGTTTAGTCATGCCATGTTTTCCTCGGCTGTTCTTGGTTTCTTTTTCCATTCACACTGCTTGTATACAACTTTAAAAAAAAAAACTTTCATGCATTATTTCCATGTGTCCATATCTATGTATTTATTAATTTTTATATATATTACCTATAATTATGAAACTCTTTTTAAGAAATAGTAAGATAAATCACCTTCCAAGAACAGAAAGTCTACACACCTTAATTTAACACTAAAAGTCTTCCCATCTTAACCTATCAAATCTATCGCATTCTTATTGTGATTCTGAATAATACTTATTGACATACTACTTGCATTTTTGAGTATGCTTTATTCAACTTTAAATTGTTGACTAAAATTTTTAATTAATCCCATATTATAAAATAATTAAAAATGTATATTGAATAAACAGATTCGTGGCCGATGAGTATGATCTGCGACTACGATAAAAGACCACATAATATGTGGTCTTGTATCGTGGTCTCATATTATGAGTATCTGTTCCAGTATTACTCTCTGCACTCACCCTATAAAATATTAACTAAATTATAAGCCAGAGTAAGTTCATGTTACATATCCAAAACATGTTTTTTTTTTCAAATAGTAAATCTTTCAAATCCGTCGCAATGTTTATAGTTCATGTATTTTGAATGATCAAAAGTGGATTTTTATATTAAATAATTAAAGCTCAAAACCTCCCTGTATTATTTGTTAATTTTAATAAAATTATTGATGATTCTGAATAGACATGACAAGACCAGATTTATTAATTACTAAATGATGACCACGTTCGAAGTTGGAAAAATTAACGAGCATGCGTGTTGGGGAAGCTCTATAGATATCAGGATAGATATCATAACCCATTTATTGCCTACCCCAACGGGGAAATGGTGTGATGATTTATTGTTTAGTTGGTTGGTTCCCTGTCTTCTAAGAATTTACATCATTAATTTTGAAAAATTATTTATTAACATCCCACTGTTTAAATCAAATCAAATCAGTTTATTTTCTCAAATTATATTGTAGAACAAAATTAAATTTAAGGCATCTATTGAAAACAGGCAAAATATATTATATAATATCAGGAACCCACTAGAGATGGTTCGAATTCAGGTTGACAAGTTACTCTCTAAAGTCAACAGTCTTCTGAACGACGTCGATCTAAGTTAATACGAGTATATTAGGATCTAAGGTAATCAATTGAGCCAAGCATTTTTTATTTATGTTTAAACTCACTTTTACAATTAGTTATATGTTCCAATCAACTTACGTTACATCAATCAACCTGAATCTCTGGACGCTTAAAACCCTAAAATTTCTATGAATATCATCTTGAAAAAGAATTTCCCAAGAAAGAACAAATAATGTTGAAGTAATATTTTAAGAAGCCTATACAATTTCCACGGCAACATGAGCTTCATTGTTCGCCATAAGGAAAGTAATACGAGCCTTTAAAGAGATAGCCTTTTTGTAGGTTTCATTTTTACAATCGAATTAACTTGAAACCGGTGATGGTGAAATTGATCCTTTAACCTTTAGTAATATTATAAATAATTCTACTCCCCTTTCACGCCGACCGTATTGTCGGTTAAATAATATTAAGAACCTCAATTTTCCCGCCGCTATTTCCAGGATTTCTTTTAAGGGTTGTTTTTGTTTGTTTTGTTGAAATTGCCTTTGTTATGATGTTTATGCGTAAAATCAGTTAAAAATTATTGAACCATTATTGTTTATTTTAATTCGTTTTTTTTATTAAATTTTAGCATAAAATCAATTGTTTGATCAATTAGCATCTTTTCGTTTATTATTCCCGCTGTTGTTATTTATTCTAACTCCAGTTATTTATTATTGTTTGAATTGGTCCTATACAAGTTATTTTATTTCGGGTGTACTTACTTCTCAAATCAATATTAAATTTTTCTTGCCATTGACTAGACGTTTTTTGGTCTACTGCTTCCTTTCAAATTCTTTTCGTTTTCATCTTTTCGAAAAAAAATTGTACTCGCCACTTCCTTTAAAAAAATTATGGCACACGGATATACATTTTATACAATACAACTCATAATTTTCATCATTCTTGGGGCGTAGCCCAATTTATTAAATAATTTCATGTCTGGGGTAAACTTTACTCGTATTACAAATTGAAAAATAAAAATTGATAATTACTCTAATAGTATTTTTATATATTTGTAATCAATATGAAATAAAACGTCTTTTTTCGAGACTTTTCATTTTGCTTTATGAGAATGACATATTTTGCCACGCGTAGGTACTATAATTACATTGTCATTATCATTTGATACTACCTGACGAAGGAGAAACATTAAACCTCTAGGAAACAGACGTTTGTATTCATATTAATTAATTAATATGGAGTTTAACATTATTATTCAAGAAACAACGATGTTAAACTCCAATAATTAAATAAATCCATGTTTTTTTCGAACTGCTTCCACTTTTGTCTTTATTTCGACTATATTAGTGGAGAGGGAGAGCTCTGCAAGGGACGCCGCCAAGGGATAGCATCCCCCATCTGGTCCCTCGCAGAGGAAGGGTGTAAGGAAGCTTGAGAAAGACCAGTCATTGACTGTCACGCATGAGGAGACCCCCGTGCCGCTGGTCGCCAACAGGCCGGTGGGGAGTGATGGTGGCTCATGGAAGGTGGTGTCCAGAAGACGACCTGCCACTGTCCGGGGTACTCGGAGAATGGACAGTTCCACCCCCCCCACCCCCTTCCTCTCCAAAAGTTTATTTTTTTCATTTTTTTCCTTTCCAGCATTCGCTGAGAACTTTCAATCTGTCTATAGCAACATTCCTCCGCGGCTTAATTTAAATTGAGCGACTGTTTTAAATGCCCACTGTTGCGGTCATGGCTTTATTAAGCTGGAAAACGCGATTGTGAGTGAATGTATTTTAATATAATCATTATATTAGGTTGATCAAATTATTTGGCTGATTCAGAATCTGATTTAATCTATTTTATCATAAATTTATATCAGAAACTGACTCGTGCGCAGTATACGATATATTATATTATAATTTCTACAAGATTGTTCAGATTTTGAGAATTTCGTTTCGTTTATGTAGTGCTCCCTTAAATTTTTAGATATTTCGTTTATAAGTGAATTATTTTGGTCAATTTGATTGTTGCCGTACATTATAATTGTTAATTGTGAAACGTAATAAATTTGTACTGTTTTGATGTTAAAATTATATATTTTTTTCCTTTAGATAAAGAATTTTGACAGGTGTTAAAATAAATTTTGTTATTTATTTTATTTTATATGATTTGCTTTAGATTTATGTTGTGGATGTTGGACGATCGAAGTATGCGCGGGAGGCGCCTATTGGTGGCGATGAGGTTCACAACTCATCACACCGCGTCTCCCGCGGGGGCGGTAAGAGAAGGATGGAGTGCCGCATCGGCTAAAGTGTGGCAGTCCATTCTTACTGCCTAACCCTTTCAAGGAGATGGCGTGATGGTTTGTAAGTTAGTTAGTTATCTGTACGAGACAGGTTTTGATTCAAATTCTTATTAAATAGGTTGAAAAGGGTTATTTAGCTTTCAACTGTTGTTATGTGGATTCATATTGTACATAATATAATAAAACAAAAAAATCGTAATAATTTATTTATTTCTGTCTTAAAGCATAATACTTATAAATTTATATCATTCAAATTGATGTCATGTATCAATTTTTTTATTTATTTTAATAGCAAATCAACATTTAATATACCACACAATCTGAATATTACTGTGCATATACATTAAGATTATTTATATGGAACAGAAATGACAATTATATAATTTATGTAATTATATAATATACTGTTATACTTTTTCCAACAAATAGAAAAATGGAAAAAAAAATTTACTTACGTTATTTCAAACTCCATACAAATACAATAGATGATGCAAGTAAAAACATGAAATTCCATAAAATATAATAAACTTCTAGAAATTTATGTTTTCGTCAATAATACATAATAAAGAAACATGTCATATACTTTATTAAATTAACATGTTTTAAATTCAAATTTTAATAACAAAAATCGATACAATATGAAAAACAAATAACAAAGTTTTGAAGATGTAAGCATGAATAAATGATAAAATAAATCTCTGTGTTAAAAAGTATATCTACTATAACAAAATAGTTCATAAAGTTAAAAACGGTATATTTTTGTGATTTATATTATAATATTCGATCTTGGATGATTTGTATTTTTTCTACTCACCAAATATGAAAAAAATATTTGATGGATACTATGTATAGATGTTTTATTTTATTATTTGTATATTATTAAATACCTATTGTAAACTCAATCTCTAGTTTAAATAATTTATTTTTTACGATACTTTTTTTATAAATTCACACGTAACTGAGCCGATATGTGTTGTGGATAATTATTATATAACATTTTAAAATTCTAAACCAAAAAAATTCACAAATATCAATCCAATCATCTTCGAATTTTTATTACTTTATATTCCAAAACAAAATAGAGCAAAGAATTTGTTAATATTTTTTTCATATTAGATTTTTTCAAAAGCTTACAATTGAGAATTTTTTAAGCATATTTTTTATGAATTTTTATCAACATATCCATCAATATCTTAATAATTCAATCAGAATTCTAGTGGTTTCTTGTTTTAATTCTGAAATATGGTCCAATTAATACAATTAATAAATGTACACGGAGAATATTTTCATTTTTTTACAATATTTACAATTTATAAATATGTCTTAAATTACAAATTTACAGTTTTCAATAATTAATGAAGATTCCTGAAAAAGAAAACATTTTACAGTTATATTATATGTATGCTAAACATATTATTTTTGTTCCGTATAAAACTTGCATAGTGGTTTTAATAAATAAAGGTAGATTTTAAACTATGTATTAAAATATGGGTGGTATGCGGGTGGCTGAGATGTGGACGCTGAGGACATGAAAGACTCTTCGACACAGGAGGAGGAACACAATTATCTGCGACATCTGCTAGGTGGAAGATATCGTACGATAGGGCAGATAACGCAGAAGATATTGAAATACGCAGGTGCAGAGGATGGATCCCTCCACAATCCTACAAATTGTGCCGCATCAGATTCCTGCTAGCTACGTCCCCCCGGAAAACCAAAAAGTTGGAGGGATAGCTGGGAGTGAACCTCCCAAGAGAGACCAGCCTGACTACAGGAACAGACCAACGGTCTAAGAGGAGAAGAAGAAGAAGAAGTATTGTAATATATTGATTGTTCGTATTATATATTTAATATAAACGGATAAATCTGTTTTCTTCAAGTTTATATTGTTAATAATGAATTAATCCACATCAATTACCTTATGTACCTTATTCTGCTCCATTATCTCAGGTATGTAAAGCAACGCATTTGATTCTTGCTAAATTTGATAATGTCTTTGAGAGGTGAAGCATGTCATTCCCATAAAATACATAAAAAATATAAAAACAGACTTTTAATTCATCTAAAATATACAATATATTTTTTTATGAAGTTATAAATTCAATATTTATGATATTATTCATTTGTGTATTTGCTTAAAATAATAATCTTGCAAAAGGTACTTAGAAACATATCAAAATACTAAAAGTTAAATGGATTTGTCCTGGTTTTAAAAATCCTGGACTTTCAAACAATTATGCTATTATGTACTATCAGGAAATAATCATTAATACATAAATACCGTTTTTATATAATACAATACATGATTCCATTACTTTCTTGTGCGATTAAGGTTGAACTGGGAGATAAGGCCACTAGAAATCAACTTAAAATAATTTCAAAAACTCTTTCGTTGACTTCAAACGTTTACGTAGTTCTTTAAGAAATTATCCTTCTGGCAAATTTTCAAACATTCTCCGACATCCCTTAATCTTTTCTTCCAAGCACGTCCACTCTATAAACCTTTTTCAGGATCCTTTCATCTGACGTACGCTCTCCATATCCAAATTACCTTAGAATCCCTTTTTAATCTTGTCAATTACGCCCGATATTCAACCGTTATCTCGTACAGCTCAACCTTGTGAGATACACTTATAGGGTGTACCGTTTTTGAGTACTGTACTTACTTTGTACTTGCAATGATTTCAATGGTAAAAAATTACAAACAAATAGTCCTATTAAATTAATAAATTTATTACCTCTATATAAACTTTTAAAACATTTCCAAAAGTACTAATTGTAATATAAAACACATTTAATACACAAATGTTATCTTATAAGTAAAACGATCATAAATAGTTATAACATTAGCAAATAATATCATTAAAGTGCACCTTTTTGTAAGATTTTCCATGTAACATGACATTTGTATTTCGTCATGCAAATCTTGTAGTTTATGTTTGATTTGTCTACAAAAAATATTAGTAAATATAATAATAAAATACTTATAAAATGTTTATACAAACCACTTCGTTCGTTATTAATACCAACCGGTTTCGCTCCCGCCGGAGCTTCGTCTGGGTAACAGAATATGCTATAAATTAATCATTGATTAATTAAAATAATTTTAATTATTGATTCATACTACCTAACTATATTAAAGACTGTAAAAATCTTTTTATATAGTCTAAATGACGTTATTTTTTAACAAAAAATAATAATAATGTCTTCCGTAAAAAAAAATTGAAAGTTTTTGAAAACAATTATATATTTGTGTTTATATGTATATTGTGAACACATTAAAAACATAGTTATTTTAAATCGATTTTATAATTCGCTTAATCGCGATACACCCTGTACAGGTAACGTTTATTAAAAAAGTATTGATTCAACCCTTTACAGTTCAGATGTCAGATTTAATTACAATATTTTTTCACGTTTAGAATTAACGACGATTTCCTCTCGCAGATTGGGACAGATGTACTCAACTGGGGGCGTCTAGTACAAAGGAGAAGGCCACTGCGAGGGCGGCGGCCAGAAGGATGAAGATTGACTTTGGCCCTTCGTTGCAGGAACCTTGCTGAAGCTCGGCCAGGCTCTCTGAAAGAGAAACAGCGTTTGATTCAGATTTCAGGCCTATTCCAGAGATATACGTTTCCCCCTTTATGTACGAAATCCATTACATTTGCATAATTTAGGGGGGTGTTGTATCTCACGAACATTATCATATCTATCACAGTTACGCTTGAGTTTCACTGCATTGAACTGGGATACCTACGATATGTCTACACATACACAATATACATAAATACCCCACGTTTCAAAACAAGAATAAAATTACATAATACTGCTATTACCATTTAAACTACTATACAATACAGTAATATTTCAATTTGTGGGCTTAATTTTTCTTGCCAAATTTATAATATTCCGTATTTTCATTATTATGAGAAATATGAAAATTAATCACATCTTTCTCTAGACATGAAGACGTTAAACATTCGAAATATGTTAAGATACGAAAAGGAACTCAAAGCCGATCATTGTTTTATATAATTCTTAAAAAATCTATTTTACGATGTTCCGAACATTTCATATTTATCTTTTCACATCAAAACCTAGCTTATCATCGTCTTATACGATCTACGTGTGACTATTGTTCTACTAATGATTTACGATTATTTTGTTTGACATGTTTTTTAAGGAACTTTTTTTATATACGCCATAAGCGCTTTAATAATAATAATAATAAGTAGAATCAGAAGCAAGACATTAGAAATAAAGTATATAGCTCAAAAATAAAACATAATAAATAAATATATGAATAAAGCCAATAAAATAATATGAATAATATGAATAAAGCATTGGCTTTATTCATATAATAAAATAATATGAATAAAGCCAATGCTTAAAGTTAAGAAGGCATCTGCAATGGTGTTCTTTTTCTAAATCTTAGATAATGAAGTAAAGAATTATTTAAAGAAGATATTCATTTCATGGATTTTATCGACGATTTCTGGCGTGATGACCTCTTTTGGGCGACCTGAACGTTCGGCGTCTCTTGTGCTGGTACGACCACAACGTAACTCAGTAAGCTACTTCTTAACCATTGAAATTGATGGTTCAGAGTCAACATAGCATTTATTATAATTCGATGGTGGGTTTTTTTCGCAAAAAATAATTCTTAATCAGCACACGAAATTCACTTTTTTCCATTTTCGTTACAATTCACCAGGTTGTTCCTTTCAATGGCTGTCAAATACGAACAAAACGGTGCAGCCTTCTCAAAAATGTACAGTAGTCTATTCATAGATAGTAGTTGACGGAAGCAGTGTTACATTTAAAGTTACTGCGCGGGAAATTCAAAAAATATTTTAGCTTAGTATATTTGTGGTAACCATGCATACTCGGAAAAAAATTCAATAGTATAAATAGTTTTGAAAAATTGGTTAAATTAATGCATATTATGTTTTTTAATACAACATGTTCGTTTAGAATCCAACTAACTTATTTACAGGTAAACATAGGCAAGCAATTTTATTAAACATGGAATTATCATTGATGATCGGAATATTTCAAAGCGGAATATTAAAAAAAAATAATTGTATAATTTTTGGATTTCCATTATTTAATTTATAAGTATCAATTAAAAAAATATATTTTTTTTTCTCTCATGGGAGTGAACATTATTACAAATGCAAAATTAATGATACCCTAATAAGACATAATATGTCATTCTTATAAATTTTTTTTTTTTTTTGAAAGCGAATATCATCACATTGTTAAACGAGTACTTAAAATGGAGTCTCTTTTATTTATAATTTATGAAAACATGAATTGACAACTTATTATAGGTAAAAAGTTGCCAAACCGATCCTTTTGTGTATTTTTTATAGATTTCTACATTTATCTCTTCTTCTTTTTGTCCTGTCACACCTCCGTGGTGCATAGGGCCTCAAAGAACCTTCTCCACCCGACTCTATCACATGCTTGATGCCTAGCATCATTCCAAGTAAGGCCTGCTGCCTTAACCTCGTCTTGCATGCTTCTTCTCCAGGTGGCTCTAGGTCTGCCTCGCTTTTTTGTTCCCCCCATAGGGGAGCAGTCTAGTGCACCCTGAGCGATGCCGACTGGGTTCCGTCTCAAAGTGTGACCGATCCACTGCCATTTGCGTCTAGCGACTTGTTCTCTTATTGGTTTTTCGCCTGCCATGGTCCAGAAAACGACATTTGAAACTGTTTGGGGCCAATAGATTTTGAATATTGAGCGAAAGCACCTATTTATAAACACCTGAAGTTTGCCAATAACGTCCGCGGTAGACCTCTAAGTGTCACATCCGTACAGCAGTACGCTTTTAACGCTACTGCTAAATATTTGGAGCATGAGCTTTCTCGAAATGATACCGGAGCGCCATACAGGGCGAAGCATAGCGAAAGCTCCCCTTGCCTTGTTATATAGAATAAAAAAAGTAATTAGTTGTTTGTCTTATTAATAACCCAGAACGTAGTTGATAACTATTCGAAGGTTTATTTTTTATACTTTAAATTTCTTATCAAAAGTACCAACAGATCAAAAAATCCTCTTATTATTTTAAATATACGATACACATTTATATTTGTTATTTTAAATGTAAAGAATAGTCACCAAATAATTTATTTGTCAAACTAGGTATCATTATAAGTCGTCCAATGTTAGACCTGCCCTACCCTTCCCGATTTCCATAAATATCCCTCGCCAGTCTATTCAATTGACTTGCTGCTACTTCATTTAAATCATCAGACCATCAAGATTGTGGTCTGTCCGGGTTTCTGTGGCCAGTTCTCGATCTTCACTCCAGAGAGCGTCAAATGCGCCGATCATCTGTAGTCCTCACTATATGGCCGGCCCAATTCCACGTCAATGGATTTTTTTTTCACGCTTCATCGGCAGCTTTGGTTCATTCATTTTATTTTATAAACTGTCTCGCAGACTAATATTGAACTATGGTAAATATTACTAAGCAATCAATTTCAAACACTTAAATTCACCGTTCTTCTACTTTGTACAAAAAACAACCCGTATATAGATGAACTATAATTTAACCAAAATTTCAACAAAACACAAGCCATTTGCAATAACTCAGGTCGTTTTTCCCGTCATAATAATATTGTGGTATATAGAGCGTAATTCCCAAACAAGAAAAAAATATTTAATTAAAAACGGTCGTTAGCCACATAATGTAAGCACCATTACGATAATGGCCCCACTGAATCATGGTTTCCTCAAACCGAAAACGAGATCACTATTGCATACACTTTTGTTTGAAAGTGTTATGAACAAAATAATGAAAGGATCCTTAAGATGGTTTGGACACGTTAAGTGAATGAATGAAGAACGAAGGGTAAATTAAGAATATGTTTATATTGTAAACGGAACGTAAAAACTTGGCACTTAATTATTTTCATCGCTAACAAAAGCCTATCCTAAAAAGCAAAGATGACAGAGCACAGTGGTGTAATTTAGAGAGGTTTATCAGAATCAAATAGTGTGGCGGTCCGATCTATCTGGAACGGTTTACTTATCCGCTGGATCGGCGTTATTGTTTGCTGTTAATATTGCATACCTACATGAAGTTGGATAAAAAAAAAATCGTTTATTAAAACAATTATTCATTTATTGTTTCTTTCGTTTTTTGTCCCCTTCAAAGTAGTTCACATCGGATGTAATTCATTAATAATCGTCTTCTTATTCTTCTCCTCATAGGCCTGATGACCTGGTGTTGGTTTCATATCTGTCCTCCTAGGATATGGAATGCCAACTATCTCGCCATCTTTTCAGTGGTCGGCCGCGTGGTCGGGAACCCTCCGCTAGACTGCCTCGAGCTATCTTTGGGATCCTATTTTCTTGCATACGGGAGACATGCTCGTTCCAGTATCTTCTTATTTGGCGCTCCTATCTGGCTAAGGCGTCAACCTCGCAAATTCTTTGGATTTCTGTGTTTCTTATTCTGTCACGAAGATTTTTGTCGGCTATAGCTGTATACATCCATTCGTATTCGTTATTACTTAATATGGAATTTTACATCATTGTTCAAGAAACAATAAATACTTTCATCTTGTTGATGCACCGAAGTTGCTTGTTTCGAGTTGTATTTTATATATTGTTTTGTATTTATTTATTCACAAATGCCTCCGTTTTTATTTTTCATTGCTCAAAACACTTCAAGATATCTGTTTCTGAAATGCTGTTAAGCAGTTATGTACTACGATTCTTGCTTTATCTCATATGTTGTATCAAAATGCTGTCGTTTGATCTTCTTTTAGAAAAAATTTAAGGTTTGTAGATGATTACGGTTTTGTTAAAGCACTTTTATTCATACTTTTGGTCAAAAATGAAATGTGTACCGGTGAATCGTGAGCCAGTGCATTATTATGAAGCAAAATTCAAGAGTTGTTGTCTATAATCCTGGTCAACTACTTCGGATATTTTCACGCAATGGTCTTAAAGACATTACTCCTTGAAAACTTATTTTAGAAGGGGCAGTGGGCCGAGGATAGATCATTGGGGTACTCCACATTTAACTGTTTCAATGGTGCTTTGATGTATTATAATTGCAACTAAACATTTAAAAAATGCCATAGAAAGGTGAAACATTTTATTCCCATAAATTATTGTAAAACTTCTAGGAAACGGGCGTTTTCATTCGTATTTATTATTTAATATTGTATCAAAGAAAACAATTGGAAACACTAAATAAAACTCCTCTTTGATGGTATGCCCTCTTTGCAGAAATTCAAAATGCTTAAAGCCCTCATTATAAAAAATCCAAATGGAATTTTTTTACACACCCCAGCTATGTTATAACTTTACCAACAAACAGGTAAAGCATATTGTTGGTTTTATGGAGCTCGTGAAAGCTTTTTTCGTTATACCGAATTTTTATTGCTTTACCCATAAGAACATCTCAAATAACACTTATCTCAAATAATATGTCGAATTGGATTCTTGTTCTCATTTATTATGAATTTATTTTCTCTCTTGGTATAAGAAGGAAGATTTTTCATATCATTTCAGAGATTATTCTGTTCACGTTTATATAAACATACAACACGTTATATATTATTTAGCTAAAGGTTCCTCAAAAGATTGAACCGTTTAATAGAACATAGTATTTTGACAATATTGAATGACTTTTCTGAAGGTTAAGGCGTTAACACTGTAAAATTCCAGTCTTAATTTGGAAGGAGACTATATAATACTGTTAATATATATATCATTTATTTATTTAAAAAAAACTAACTAACTTACCGTCACACTGTCTCTCCGAAGGAACAGGCAGAAAAAATGGACTTCAACACTTTACTTTCCTGATATACTTCTCTCGCTTCCTCAAAATTCATACATCGTGTCATGTGTCTCAACCATCTTATTGATCCTTTCATTATTTTAACTTAAAAAAACTAACTAACCATCACGCCGTCTCCCCGAAAGGGTAGGCAGAAAGAATGGACTGCCACACAATTGAAAATTTTATTTTTACACCTGTCAAAATTCTTTATATAAACGAAAAAACTTTTTATTCATAACAATTTTATTCGCACAGCATTCACTTATTATATTTCCATTCAACACTCTATCATACACAGATTTTCTACACTTTCGTATAAGAGATCTCTCATTTTTAGCTGCATTTATACGACTTTCATTTTTCTTTTACCAGTTTCTTGCATTACTTCTATACATTTCTTTGAATTTAATATTTTTTTAAACAAAAATATTTATAAGAATTTCAAATGCTTACAGCGGAATAAAGTATTGTGAACAAAATTTCGAAAGGATCACTGCGTAGGTTTGGAAAAATGTTACGCCTGGACCAATTAATTCGTTTTTCATTTTTCTAAAAGAAATTGGGTCAAATTTTTATAAATAAAAATTTTCATTCAATATTCAATACTTGTTGTTGATAAAATTTTTGAATAAAAAAACCGTCCATGAAAAAAAAATTATAAAACAATAATGTTCCTGAAATAACTCCGATACTCAAATCTAAAGCACCATTTCAATATTGTTTACACATATATTTCAATAAACCCTATAATTGGAAATAAAAACAATTTTAATAGAAATACCTCTGGGGAATTACCCGAATTGGAGAGCCTGTTCATACAAGATTTTAGAAAGACCTATTACAAAAGTACTGCGTAAAAATTTGGTACTTACACCGTGTATTTACCTTCCCACGTATTTTTAAAATAAGAACTTTTGTTCACCCCCGAAATGTTTATATTTTTAATAACACAAAATTTCCTTATTAAAATATCTGAATATTACTATTCCATTTTTTAATTTACCATATATGTCAAAAAGCACGGAAAATTTTCATTTATAATACATAAAATTATTTTAGGTCTAACAAATAATATTGAATATATCAATGATTTCAATTTGTCATATCTTTGTGTATAAGTGATTTTGAACATGGCGAGATTTTTTAATGAATTTACACACTGTTTTATCCACTTTTTAGTTTATTTTTACAAAAGATTATTTTTCGTTATCACGATGAAAAGGGTGTAAAACCTTCGAAGCATGTTGAGAAAAAAAAAATTAAATATAAAAATAAAAACAGTATTTTAGTTCATATTTGATAATCTAAAAAATATATATTATATACTCGTATATTTCACAGTATGTTTAGATTATTTTCATAGGTTTATCGAAGAAAATATTTAATTCTAATACCAATAAATAAAAATTACGAATTACCGGAAATAATAAAATAAAAATTGCCTTCTATAGGGTGTTTTTTTTAAGAGCTTAAGAACTTTAAATAATAATACAAGACATAAATATAGTTGGAATCAATTTTTTATTATTATAATCTGGTAGATAATTTCATGACATTTATTTTTTAAATATGATTTCCGGCATACGAGTCCTCGCGTGTCCGCATGTCCGCCGCGGCTACGAGTTACATAGTCCATTCGATCAGTCCAATTTTTCAATACTTTTTCCAATAAATCTGGTCGTATGGCGTCAATGGTGGCTTGAATATTGGCTTCCAATGCTTCAAGAGTTGCTGGTTTGTCAGCATAAACCAATGACTTAACATAGCCCCATAAAAAGTAATCGAGAGTCGTTAAGTCGCACGAACGAGGGGGCCAGTTAACAGGACCACTTCTGGAAATAAAGTTGTCACCAAATTGATTTTGCAATAAATTGATGGTTAAGCGCGCTCTATGGCAAGTTGCGCCATCTTCTTGGAACCAAATGTCGTCAATGTTTAGGTGATTAATTTTTGGAAACAAAAAATCAGTCAGCAAGGCTCGATAGCGCTCGCCATTCACCGTAACGGCAGTTCCTTCCTCATTTCAAAATAAATAGGGACCGATGATGCCGCCAGCGTGTAAACCACACCAAACAGTCAATTTTAATGGATGTAATGGTGAATCGTTTATGGCTTGAGGATTGTCTTCGCTCCATATACGGCAATTTTGCTTATTGATGAAGCCATTTATTCAGAAATGAGCTTCATCACTAAACGTAATTCTTCAGTAAAAATGGTCATCTTCGGCCAGTTTCAAATTAGCCCAATCAGCAAAATTGCGACGTAAAAGATGGTCATTTGGCTTTAATTCTTGCATGAGCTTTATTTTATAGGCACGTAAGCCAAGATCCTTACGTAAAATTTTCCACGTAGTCGGAGGACAAAAGCCGACAAGTTGAGAACGGCGACGAATCGACATTTCGGCGTCTTCTTTAACACTTCGCGCTACAGCAGCAATATTCTCTTCGGTACGCACATTTCTTTGTCTTGTTGATGGTTTTGAATCGAGAAGAGTAAAATTAGTGAGAAAACGATCAGTAACTGCACGAAATGCTTGCTCACTGGGCCGATTATGTTGATCGTAAAATGGACGAAGTGCTCTATGAACTTGGCGAACAGATTTATTTTTTTCAAAGTAAATTTCCACAATTTGGAAGCGTTAATCTGGCGTTAAACGATTCATGATGAATTATCAAATTTTACTGAACAGAAATGTCAACACAATTTGACATTCTCAACTGTCAAATCAAAGAAAACAACCATCGAAACTTCTCATGGAGCTAAAAAAAACACCCTTTACATGTGCAACATTGAAATATTTTAAACAAATATAATATATTCAGAGCATCGTTTTCATACCAATTTAGTTATTATAGCGTTTTCATACTTCTTTTCAATAGAATGCCTGAATTGACGAGAGGATAAAGTCTGGTTCATTATATTACCATTGTGTAAATCCATAGATCTTTTGAAATGACCTTTTTCTATTATGATTCATTTATTCTATCGTTGATAAATTAATTTTTTTTTAAATGCACGTCTCTGTTAACCCTTTCCGGTCCTATGTCGAATGACATTCTACATCGACTTTATTCCAGTGAGTCCTATGTCGAATGTCATTCGACATTTTTCTTCTTCATCAGTTTAGTGTCAAAATATAAGCAAACATATTTTTTTCTCGCTTTTATTTAGTGTAGCGGTATACTGGGACGAGGATTCAATGTTTTTTAACTTTCAACCTGAGAATGATCTAAAAGGTTTGTTTTAGGGACTGGCTCGGTACGTGTCACAGTTCCACTCGACCCATGCGCGCGCAAACAACTTGATAATTATTATTACCGATACTTACTATTATTCTAAAAATTCGAACCCCTCAAAATGCCTAGAATTACAAAAAAACGCGTTGACAACGAGATTGAAAGTAGTAATGAAGAATAGTAAGTAGTGAAGGAAGTAAAGAGAGAATTCGAACTATTTGTGTATAAAATGTAATAATTAGAGCATTATTCCATACATTCAAAATAAATAAAAATTGACAAAAATATAGTTCTATTAAAAAAAAACTGGATGTTTTGTTTTACCCTGTAATTCTGTAAATCTATTGTGTACCTGATGCAACTTTTTTTTTGTGAACCGGAAAGGGTTATGTTTTGTATACAATATAAACTTATGTAAACAAAATAGCATTGTGTCTAAATATTACTCCTAGACTGCACTTACGTTAACATCATTTACATACTCGTACATATGAGGATTCCATTTGATGACATTTACTGCAGTGTAAATATCACCCTGCAGTTGAAGTAGGACTTAGAACTAACTTACAGAGTGCTTGAAAATAAGTCAAACATAAACTGCAGTAGGTGCTGTTGCTCGGGCTTTATGTTTAACATGAGAATGTTTAATACCCTCTGCACATCTCTACAAATACACTCAAACGCGGGTTGCCTACTAAAATAACATCAATTCTTAGTATGCAAATGGTTTAACTATAAACAAAACCTTATCTCTAGTTTTGTACATAAACATTTTCTGTAAATAAGAAACTTATATTATAGTGAATCTTACTTGACTACAAATGGAATATAAATCTCGAGTGTTCCTTAATGCTTTGCGCAAGCAAAAAATCTAGAGAACTATCATATAATACGAGTACATAAATTATCAATATCCTTTTCTTATAGTTCTTAACCAACTACGATGATCTAAGTCGTATATTAATTGTATACTTACAAACGATTAAAATACCGTATTTCTTTTAATATGTCATAAGAATTAATACAATATAATTAATACGACGACCTTCGTGGCCGAGTGGCAAGTCCATTGCCACCCCGAAGGTTCCGGGTTCTATTCCCGGCGAGGGCAGTGTGATTGTCACACTGTCTTTGGTCTGGTGTAGAATTCTCGTGACAGTAAAATGGCGATAGATTAGGTACCTATCACATGTCTCGAGAATTACTATGATAGCTATACCTTGCCATTACATCGATTTGGCTCGTGCTGTCATGATGTAAAGAGCGATTCAACCAAATAATAATAATAATATGAATATGAAAAAACAACAAAAAAGTATATTCATTTGTAATCTAATTTTCAATCAAATGATTAACATTAAATTATTTTCAAATATTTCAAAGGATAATTTGTACAAATTAGTATTTAATTTTGTGTAGGGGTGAGTTTTAAAAATACAATATTTTTTGATATACTTAAGGCATTAACTTCGTGATCTCATAATGGAGACTTTGTTCACTTTTATGAAACACTGAGCCAAATCAACTGGGAGTGTATTGGGATGGCAACGGATGTGAATGATGCTTTTAACTCTTTTTATGATTTACTGTACTCGTGTTTCGATAGATGTTTTCCGAGGAAAGCCCAGGCTGTTAGTGGAAGGCGATATCCGAAGTGGTTTACTCGAGAGATCGTCAGCGATATCAAAACAAAGCATCGGTACCATAAAAAATGGAAGTCTTCGGGTAGTTCGAATGATTACAATTCTTTTAGTCAGTATCGAGCTATCGTGAAATGTAATGTACAGTCTGCATACAAGTCGTATATCGCCGAAATGGAATCGAATATTCTTCACAATCCTGAATACTTTTGGAAATATATAAAGTCCAAACCTCAGGATGGTGGAATCATTGATTCTATGACATGGCGAGGACAGACTGTGCAAAATTCTGAAGTTGCAAATGCTTTCGCAGACAATTTTCGTTCTGTTTATAACGTTTCCTCTTCGCAAAATGTCGTTGATAGTGATTGTGATATCTCACACCAAGGAGCCCAGGATATTTCCATTTCTCATATTGACGAAAATGACGTTTTTATGTCAATTTCAAGAATTAAAAATACTACATCTCAGGTTCCGGATTACGTTTCCACATTAATTCTCAAAGGTTGTAATCACATACTTAAAAATCCATTATCGGTAATTTTTAATATGTCGCTGAAAAAAGGTGTATTTCCTGAACTCTGGAAAACTTCGAAAATTTCCCCAGTTTTCAAAAAAGGTGTCAAATCATTTGTGGAGAACTACAGACCAGTTGCAATATTGTCAGCTCCTGCTAAGGCATTCGAATCATTAATCCAATCACTTATTAATCCAAAAATTGAACCCTTCGTGATTAATGAGCAACATGGTTTTAGACCGGCACGTTCAACCAATACAAATCTTATGGTTTTCACAAACTACGTCTCAAAATCCCTGGATAAAGGTTTTCAAGTTGACTCTGCATACAGTGATTTTTAAAAAGCTTTTGACAAAGTTGATCATTCAATTCTTTTAGTAAAACTTCGTAAAATAAGTGACACCTTAGTCCAATTTTTTAATAGCTATCTTTCCAAAAGACAACAGTTCGTAACTTATGGACTCTTCCAATCCAGTAAGTTCTTCACACCATCTAGAGTTCCTCAGGGTTCCATCCTTTGGCCGTTATTATTTACAATTTTTATAAATGATACTACTAAAAATATCAAATATTCCAATAGTCTCTTGTTTGGCGACGATTTGAAAAATTTTCGAGAAATTAAATCTGTCGCCGATTGTTTAAAACTCCAAGATGACATACGCAGTGTCTTGGAATGGAGTAAAATAAATAAATTGCATTTTAATATATCGAAGTGTTTCATCATGTTCTTTACTAGGGCTCGCACAACGATCTATCACAGTTATACAATGGATGATATACTACTGGATAGGACTGTTTCTTCGAAAGATTTGGGAGTTACATTCGATCCCAAATTATCTTTCAGTCTTCATATTACATCAGTATGTAATAGCTCCCAAAAGATTTTGGGATTTGTTCTTAGGAATGGAAAGGATTTTAAAAATTCAAAAGTCCTGAAGTTATTGTATAATTCCTTGGTAAGAAGTCGGTTGGAATTTAGTACACTGGTGTGGGCACCGCATGAAACAAAATATTGTCTGTTAATCGAGAAGGTACAGAAAAAATTCTTACGATTTCTGTACCTTAAAGAGAACGGTTACTACCCCTGGCTGTACCCAACTAATTTCTTGCTGGGTATGCTGGACTACCAATCATTGGAAATTAGACGAACTTTCCACCTGGGTATTCACTTTTTTCAACTGATTCGTGGTCGAATACATAACTCTGATATTTTGAATGACTTGACTTTGTTTGTCCCCGACAATTATCTGCGACAAAGGCAACATAGATTATTTCACCTGCCACTGTGTAGAACCAATCTACCTAAGGTTATGCCCGTGGGCAGGGCAATAATCCTATTAAACCGCATCTCTTCGGATGTGGACATCTTCCACGATAGTGAGGCTACCCTCAGAAAACACCTATCTCTTATATAATGTGTTGTTCTTCTTATTGTTTCTAATTACTTATTTGGTCTTAATTTTTAATTACATCGTTTTTTTTTTTTTGTTTTTGATTATTTTTAAATTTCATAATTGTATTTACTGTTTAAAATAGTTTTTTTGTTGTTTTTGTATCCTACCTGTATAGTCATTAGCGCTTTGGTTATATATTGTAATGTTTATGATTTAAAAAATAAATAAATTGAAATTGAAATTGAAATTGAAATGACATTGTTTTATGAAATTTCGTGAACTTGTATCGTTCTCCCATTTATGAAGGTTTAAAACATATATAATGAAAACGCGATTGCTTTTTCGGTTCAACATTATTTTTTTATTTATATGTATAAACACTACTTACAAATTTGTATCGCTTTGTGAGGGCATTCTCAAACTCCAAACATTTCAAAACAAGTTTGAGAATGCCCTCGCAAGGCGAAACAAAATTGTAACTAGTGTTTATATGTATATTATTTATATTAAAATATGAAATCGAATAGCAATCGCGTTTTCATTCCATATTTTTTTCATAGAGGAGTTTTACAAAATTAAAACCACAACCATCAGAAAGGTATAAAACCTTCGAAACTTGTCGAATCCGTTTAAAAATTTCCCATTACTGAAGACATTGAAACCCGGTGAGCATCAGATTGATTGAAAGTAATTTGCGGTTTTTCTCAATCTTTACCGACAGCTCGTCGATTGGTAGAAGAAAGCCGGATTCTTAGTAGACATTTTGTAAACAATCTGTGGTAGACTTTTATTAAAATGTGGAGAGGAGGCATAACTTCTTCTTCTTCTTCTTCCTCAGCATATTCCCGTCCACTCCTGGACAAAGACCTCCTCCATTCGCTTCCATGTCACTCTGTCCTGTGCAGACTGCATCCAGATTATTCCGACGTGTCACTCGAAGTTTCTCGGGTCACTCTTTAGGTCACTCGTAGTTTCTCGGCGTTTTGTTTGGACAATGTTACAGTTTCAAGACTATAACGAAAAGTCTATAACGCAGGCTTTATAGACTTTTCGTTTCAGGTTGATCGGTATTTTCCGTTTTTTAAGGATGTAACTTATATTTCCGAAAGCTGCCCAGCTTAGTCCAATTTTTATTTTTAGCTCTGCGGTTTGGTTATCTCGGCCCACTCGAATATTGTGTCCCAGGTATGTATACTCTTGGACATTCTCAATTATGTTGCCGTCCACGTTTATTTCAAGCCTTTTCGTGCCCATCACCTTGGTCTTAGACAGGTTCATATTCAAACCTACAGATATATTTTTGACCTTTATCGTTATTTTTGTTTATTTACAAAAAAGACTTAACCCTTTATATTATATCGTGATAGAAGTTTCCATCTAACCATTCAAAAAAAAAATTATACATAAAATAATTTGATTGATTTTTTTTTGTGTCAGACATTTTTTAAAAGACTGATGAAAATACGTAATACATTCAATCGTAAAATTATTTCCACAATTTGATAATAAATGAAGATGCCCATTTACAAGCAAAACTTTAATGCATGGGCTTCAATATAAAAAAGCAGTGACATTTATCTCCTCGCAGAACGTTTGAACGCTCTAGGTATTGCGATTAGCAGTTTTATGTTTAGATAATCCATTGTTTTGGCGGAAACACTTTGATATGTCAACATTATAAACTGTTTATTTGAAACACTGGTATAATATCATAATTGGTAAATTCTCTATGAAATTATCGCGACAGCTGTTTCGTTAAACAATGTTAACATCATCAGGTGTTGCAATCAACTGATTGTAACTGAACAGTTGATTGTAACAACTGATGATTAGAGTAACAGGTGTAGCGACAATTTCGTAGAAATTAAATCAATTATTCTTCTACTTATTTTAATAGATCTGACGGTCTATGGCACAGAAATCATGTCTCCTGGGATGATGAGGACCAACTGTCCCTCCATCTCTTGGGCGGTCTTCTACTCCACCGAACGATTTACTCTATTTCGCAAGTTTTTATGTCTTCATTACGGACACGATCTCGGAGAGCCAGTAATAGATCTTAGGACCTTCATCTCAGATGTTTTTAGAAGACTCTTAGTTCGTACAGTGTCGACCCGCGACTCTACAGCATACGTCATGATAGGTCGCATGCATGTGTAGGTTAAATGCATGACCCACATATGTGGACTTCGACTGCTGAACCAGCATATTTCATTATGAAATATATTACACGAATAACCGAAAACGCCTGACTAAGGACCTACTTATCGCAATGATGACATACATTGCATAGGCAAAACTGATGATTCAGGGCCCAGATTCATTCAAATAGGTCACTAGGTCACTAGAGCAGAGCATCGTGTGCAAAGAGAAGCAAAGCATATAAAAGCAGTACTTCCGACCACCCAATACACGTCGGTATTACAGCTTCTAACAGACACGAGTCTACGCTGTCAAGTCTACGTACAAAGAACTTCCGACGAGTCTTCGCTCCAGCCGACCGACGCTACTGCCCAGCGAGCCATCATCCTCTACTGCTCACCACCCGGACTCCGCCCCAGCTGCTATCAACATCCAGGCGTACGCTCCATTACGAGTACATAATACTGTTAACGTATGATTACTTGTGATCTGCAATAAACGCAGAAACCTCAACTGCTTTTAACTCTCACCACATCCCCCAAACATGTCTTATAAATTCTGACTTTGCTGTCGATATGTAACAATTGTGATATTATAACAGTGTTTCAACTAAACAGTTAACATAGTATGTTTCGACACTAACCCCTTGATTTTTCAATAATTTAATAAGATCATTTGGCCCACCCTGTACGTAAAAATATTCATTCTTACCGTTCAGTACATGAACGAGCACCGTGTAGGAGCGGTGCGGTGCGCTGGGCAGGGCGCACGTATAGTTCCCCGCGTCGGTAGGCGCCAGCCTGCTGACTCGCAGCGCGCTATCGGCGCCCAGCGGCACGGCCTCGGTTCGGACGCCCACCCCGCCGCGGGTACAGTCCCGGTGGAGCGCCTGCGTGCCGTGCAGCCACCACACGGTCGCGCTGTCCGCCGCCACGCCGCGGACCACGCAGTTGAGCGACAGTGTAGACCCAGCCTCGTAGTACTGCTCGCGGAGCGGCATGCCGGCCTCGTCCACTATCGCCACAAGGAGCGCTGAAAAATACAATCCCATTAGTTTATGAAATAAAATATCTCTTCTTTGGTTGCCATAATTTGTGTTGTAGATACTTTGTACACAACGCTCACATTTTAAACAAATTAAAATTAAATAATAGGGTATGATGGAGTGTCGAATGAAAATATAAGAAGTTAATGCGGTGCGAATGATGGTGTTATGAACAAAATAATGAAAGGATCATAAGATAGTTTGGACATATGGAAAGAATGGTAAAAAAATTATCTGTTAACGATGTAAATGGAACCAGAAATAGAGGAAGACCAAGGAAAACTTGGCACGATCAAATAAATCAAATATTGAATGTCGGCCATCTGAGGAGTCAAAGAAATCAACGCGCGTGCATGACACGATGTATGAATGTTGAGGAAGCGAGATAAATATGTCAGGAAAGAAAATTGTGGCAGTTCATTCTTTCTGCCTACCCCTTCGGGGAGTTAGTTAGTTATTAGGCTATGTTTTGTTTCCCTTTTTTTAATTCTATCAATACTGATTAATAAAAACTGATTATACGAGTACAAAGTGCTAAAAATGCTTTCGTAGAACTGAATACCCGAGTTGGGAGGTATTTAAACCATGTTAATGATCAAAATAAATAAATAAATATAAAATGTGTGTTAGTGTGTGTGTATGCATTCACATATGTGAAATTCTGTTATTATATACCATACGAGTGTTGTTTTATGATTAAATTTGTCTGCTTTTGTGCTCATGTGAGTTGAATCTTATAAGATTTAGGTTTCGTCTATACTTGCCACGAAATACTCCAACTTCAAGAATATCAAATGAATACTCTTAACGAATAACAGCCCTCATCGCTAAGGTGTGAGATAATTCCCGCTGATCTAAAAATACCGAAATAATGACTGCTTAGATAATTCAGCAAACAAAAAGTGAACGATGTTAAGCCCGTAGGTATTAAGGATTTTGGTATTGAAATATTGTTTCGATAATCTAATACAATTAAGGTCAAATTATAAACGGCGCTATTTTTTTGTTCCTTATATTATATGAAGCAATTCGCAAAATCAGTAAAAGCGAGATATAACTCTATATTGTTTTTTTTTATACGATTTAATATGGGAATGTCGTGTGAGGACTCTCATTACTGATAGCCCACTATTTATGACATTAGTTATTTGCCTGACACTATTTATGATATGAGTTTTTTAAACACTATTTATGACATGAGTTCTTTTAAATACTATTTATGACATGAGTTATTTAAAACATTATTATAACCAGTAAATATACTTATTGTAGATTGTGAAAAATTATACGTAAAATAACTTAAAACTAACTTAACTAAACAATCGAGCAAATAACAAATTCCGGCAAGTAAAAATTACATTTGCATTTAAGTTTTTAAAAGTTAAATATAAATGACTTGAATGAAATGTATAATAGAATACCGAACGATAAAATAAGAAAGAAATGTAAGGCAGATGACTGGATCATGGATAAAATTAAAAAAGGATCCCTGAGATGGTTTGGACATATGGAACGAATGGATGAGAGTAGAATGATTAAAAGTTGTACACAAGCAGTGTGAGTGAAAAAAGAAGCCGAGAACGACCGAGGAAAACATGGCATGAAATAAATAATCTATTTCTAAAAGGCGGCCATATTCGAAGTTGGAATAATCGACGTGCGTGCATGATACGATGTATGAATGTAGAGGAATCCCGAGAGGTATGCCAGGGCAGAGCATTGTGGCGATCCATCCTCTTTGCCTACCCCTCTGGGGAAATGGCGTGATGGTTAGTTAGTTAGTTAGTTAGTTAGTAAATATAATTGACTACGATAATACATCTGTAATTTTTACCACACAGATAATAAATGGAGAGAGAAATGAACAATGTATGTAATTTCGCAGTTTGAAACAGAAAAGCAGGGAGGTTTTTAAAAATATCACATAATAATTCACACAAAAAAATTATTGAATATGAGTTTTATTAAGTTAGTTAAGTTATGCTTTTGGTTAACTAGGTTAAATTGTCTATATTTCATTATTCTTCGAATGAAGAGGAAGTTCGAGAGGGCTGTTTTAAAGAGCAATATGGCCATCTATACTCTAGTACTACCCCTCCGGGGAAACGGCGTGATGATTAATTAGTCATTCATCTTCTTTTTCCGCCGTCTTTCTTCCAATGCTGGAAGGATAAAGGCTCCCTCCATTTTTTTCTACTTGTCCCTGTCTTGTACCCTCCGCGTCCAAGTTGTCCCAGCTATTCAGGTGATTTTATCAACCCATATTTTAAATGACTTCCGAAACTCTTTTTCTTTGTCCAAGGCCTCTATTGGAGTATTCTAGGTATTCCATCTAGTACTACCTTATCCCGCTTTAGTATATGCGATCCATTGCAATTTCAATTTATCTGTACGATCCAAAATGTCGGCTTCTTTGGCTCGGCGTCTAATTTCTTCATTTCGTATTTTAAATTATTTCGTATTGTTTTATTTATCTCAAAGACTCACGCCGAACATTTGTCTCTCCATTGATTATTGTGTGAATTTAAATCTGTGGTCACTTTTTGCTGTGAGGGTAGTTGTCTCTAGGCTGCATGTCCGTATTGCAATATATATATATATATATATATATATATATATATATATATATATATATATATATATATATATATATATATATATGTATGTATATATATATATATGTAATATATGTAGTATGTATATATATATATATGCATATATATATATATATATATGTATGTAAGTAGCTATATGCATATATGTATGTATATATATATATATATATATATATATATATATATATATATATATATGCATATATATATAATATACATATATATATATATATATATATATATAAAATAATAAAATAAATACAGTGAAATTTTAATATAAATGGTAAATGGGAAGCATTCGTAAGAATAATAATGACAAAACCCAACATGGCTCTATCCGTTACTCTTTGTGTGATTCTCAACTTGTTGGCACTTCTTTATGACATTGTGACTGTCTCAATACCATAAGTGAACATGCCATTCTATGTAGTAAAATTTTTTTTTTTTTTACAAATATTTCGATACTATTTAAAACTGATTTACCATATAAGATTTTATCCAACAGTTCTAATTTAAAAATTGAATTATTATAACGTGTGAAAGTAAAGAAATTTTATTATGTTTAAGGAAATGATATATTTTGCCTTACAAAAGTTTTAATAATGCATCAGTTAGATGAACGATCATATTCGCATACATTATAATAAAACTATAAGAAAAAACTGGAAAAACTCTCCGAGATCGTGTCCGCAACGTAGCCATAAGAAAAACTTGCGAAATAGAGGATATCGTTCAGTGGAGTAGATCCAGAAGAAGATACTGGAGGGACCATGTAGCCCGGAAGGATGGTGAAAGACTTGCATATACAGCCGCTTATGAAATCCCCTCCGGACCCCGCCCACCTGGAAAACCGCCTAAGAGATGGAGGGACAGCTGGATCTCATCATTTATGTGTCACAGATCGTCAGATCTATTAAAAGAAGAAGAAGAAGAAGAAAATAAACGCTTTCAGGTTAATCAAATGATTTAACTGAAATCTCTTGATGAAATTTCATTTTAAATAATAGGTAATTAAATAAAACGATGTTTTTTAACTACTTCCACTTTTGTCGTTCGACAGCGACCGGTTTTGCCAGGTTCGCTGGCATCGACAGACTGGTGACACTATTTCAAACTATTAAATATTGGTATTAAAGAAATAGTAACATTAATACCAATATTTAAATTCTATAAATTGTATAGCTTGTTTGTACAGAATCGTGTTTACCACCCCTTATCTGTGTGTATATAAAGGATTCACTTTGAAATAGTGTCACCCGTTTATCGATGCCAGCGAGTGTGGCAAAACGAGTGTGGCGAAACGAAAAGACAAAAGTGGATGTAGTTAAAAAACAACGTTCTATTTAATTATTATTTCAAACGTTTTCATTCACATTAAGTATTTCATCATTGTTAAAGAAACAATAAAAAAATGTTAACGTTCTTTACCTGGGGGGTAGAGGATTAATCTCGTAACAAAATTGGATCCTGAAGGACCAAAAGTGAAGAAAGATTCGGTATAAATAAGAATAATGTACAGTATAATGATATCTTGGGTCTCGAAATACGAAGGAAGTTTAATTCATAATTAAAACGTTTATCTTTTAAACAGCCTGACGTGATAACTTTCGAAGCTGACTCCAAAGTTTGTTACCTCGGGGAATGGAATTCTAATTTTATGTCCAAACAATTTATCACCGCTATGAAGAAAGTCGTTTCTTGCTCAAAATATTATTAAGAAAATTGCATTTTAATATTTTTTATAATGATTTTATAAATACATCTGTTTTATTATATTTTATGGTATTAACATATTTCGCCTTTCTAATGCATTAAATACTGATTGGTGTTATTGATTTTGAGGTTGCAGACGACTTGGATTGATGCATCTGTAATGTTTGTGATCTTTTTATAAATAAATTAATTTGCGTAAATAAGGCGAAACATGCCATATCCATAAAATGTAATTAAACTTCTATATAACAGATGTTTTTATTCGTACTATTTTTTTAATTGACGTCCTCCGTCGCACGGTGGCAAGAGCTACGGCTACCACACCGAAGGTCCCGGGTTCGATTGCCGACGATGGCAGTGTTGTTGTCACATCTTCGGTCTGGTGTATATATAATAAAAATGATAATAAAATGGTGATAGAATAGCTACCAATCACATGTCATGAGAAAAAATTTAGTTAATACGAATGAAAACATCAGTTCTCTAGAACTTTTATTATATTTTTGGGAATGACGTGTTTCGCCCTTCTAAGGCATTATCAAATTATTTGATTTAGTGGCAGTGTTTACAACTTGCCGACCACCGCAAAATCTGCACCATTTGGACTATACTATTAAATACATAAAATTTATGTTAGTAAGTTCTCATAATTATATGTTCTCTGTACTTTTGGGGGTTCTGTACCTCTGAACCTCATTAGAGATAAGCTACTCGTATTGTTTTAATTACAATATTAATTTCATTTTTTCCATGTTTCCAAAGCATCTTAATGAGACTTTGATTATTTTGTTCATTTCATTCGCACTGCATTTACTTCTTATATATTATAATATTTGAATTTGATATCCAATCATATACAGATTTACCACACATTCGTATAAGAAATATCATCTGCTGCATTTATTCTTCTTTCATCCTAAATGAAAAAATGATAAATAAACTATATGTAAACGTCGAAAATGGAACAAGTAATGAAGGAAGACCGAGGAAAAAAATGGTACGATCCAATCAATCAAATATTAAATATCGGCCACGTGACGTGACGATGACGACGACAAGAGAAGAAGGTATAATATGTCAGCAAAGAACAGTGTGATGGTTAATTTTTTTTGGGGGGTAGGTAGTTCAAGGAGACGACGTGATAAAAGTTTTTGTTTAATGTGTCCACAACTACTAAGAGTGGTTTAACGAATTTAATTTCCATTGGTTTTCACAGTCCATACAGGATCCCTTACTCTTATAGAGGCACGATTACAGCCCTCCTCCAGTTTAGCGGCGTATAGAGAAAATGACGAAATAAATCAAATTTAAAAAATCGGCCATGTTAGAAATCGGGCAAATCGACGTGCGTGTATGACTTCCGGGAGAACGACGTTATGGTTTGATGTTATTTTATCATTTTGGGTTTATATTTAGCCTAAAAATAAAAAAGTGCTCACTGTTGACGTGCAGGTAAACGCTGATGACTCTGGGCGGATGCGTGGACAGCTGGCACTCGTACAACCCCTCGTCGTCCCTGCTAGTGTCCACAAGCTGCAGTCGCCAGTTTCCGGGGTAGCGGAACTGCACGGTGTACCGCGAGTCACCTGTGTAGGTTTGGGCACCCACCGTCAGGAGAAGAGGAGCTGCACCCGCCTTACGTCGGACCCACGAAACCTGAAGTAAAAAAACGATCAAAATCGTAAATAAACACTGCTCTTTTTTATTATTTTTTTTTTTTTAATCTTTTTATCAGAATCATTTATTATACGAGTAATTTAAACACATACATGTTTTAAAATACATAAGGCCTTCGTAAATCTTGACAAAATCATAACATATATGTATACTTAATATATATTTTTTTAAATCATTAACGTGATCAGTTTTGACAGATGTTTAAATGAATAAATGTTAAATTTTAAGTATTGAAGTTCATTATATTTCATGGAAGAGATACTTTTAAAATTTGACAATGAATTTTACAAAAAAATTGACATTTGATATATATTTTTGTGACGTCAACCTGATGATGTCAACATTGGTTGATGAAACAACTGTCGTACTGTAAAATAAATACAATTGTGATATAAAACAAAGTTTTTTCATTAACAGTTATAAAATGTTAAAATATCATAGTGTTTCGGCCAAAACAATGGACTATTTAATTTTTTATCAATTTATCACTGTGGAATTCCATATTTTTTCATTAAATTTAAACACTATTTTTTTTGAAAATTTGAGTTTAATATTCTCAGCGTAATTCGAAGGTTCCATAACTTCATAATTGGGAGAATGATATGAACTATGAATTTGGAGTTTGGTTCAGGTGGAAACATCTCGAGAAAAATAAATTAAAATGTTAAAGATAAAAAATGTTTGAAAAACGACACTTCAGTTAAAATTTTGGAATAAGCAATCATATTTTAATGTGTTATGTATTATATACCCAAGGCTACAACATGAAATAAGAATGTTATAAGAAAAATGTGATAACAGTGTAACAATAATATAATATTTCGGTGAAAGATTTCTTACTACTTAAGTTTAATAAATGTATCAAAACTTTCATCTAACTACTGTTTTGATATATCTTACACAAACAAATTAAATTGTCTTAAATTGTTCCAAAATATTACAAGATTGGCAGATAAACTAGCGATATATCTCTTACTAAGAAAATTAAAAGTTTAGGAAACTTTCCGGATATGATAGAGGAAACTCTATAGAGTGCAGGTCATCCATTAGGGTAAAGTTTTTTCTTTGTAGGCACGCGAGCTATTTCTTATGCCGAGGTAAAAGACGTTAAATTTTATTTGGAATAATTTTACAAAATGAAGACGATATGTCTGAGATTAAAGTGTATTTTACTATTAAAAACAGCATCATTTTTTTTAATACAGACGGGGAATGAACGTGAATAATATGAACGGGGACGGATCATACTAAATAAGGAACAATAAACTATTTAAAGAAAGTAATTTTACTTTACTAAAGAAACAAACAAATAAAATTTACAATCATGTGCAATTTTTTTTTGTTAAATTATATAAAACAAAAGCTTTTAAAGTATTATATTATATACGTACTAAAGGAGAATGATAATTTATGACATTAATATAATAAATAAAGGAAGAATGATAAATAAAGTACGATAAATAAAGTAAGAATGATAAACGATGTAAATGGAACAATAAATGGAGAAAGTCCGAGGAAAACATGACACAAACAAATGAATCTAATATTAAATGTCAGCCACGTGAGAACTAACCATTACACCGTTTCCCCAGAGGGATAGGCAGAGAGGATGGATCGCAACATTTGTCTATCCTGACATAACTCTCGCGCCTCTTCTACATTCACACATCCTGACATGCATGCTCGTCGATTGTTCCTACTTCGAACATGGTCGCCTTTCAGTAATTGATTAATTTTGACATGCCATGTCTTCCTTGGCCTTCTTCGCTTCTTTTTCAATTCACACTACTTGTATATATATTTTTAACCATTCTTTCCTCATCCATTCGTTCCATAAGTCCAAACCATCTTAGTGACCCTTTATTGATTTTATTTATCACGCATTTATCCGCCTTACATTATTGTCTTACTTCATCATTAGGTATTCTAACATATATTGTTTTTCCGCACATTCTTCTTAGTGGCCTCATTTCTACGGCGTTTATCCTACTTTCATCTATCTTCTGCCAACTCCAAGCATCACTTCCACATATAAGGGTCGGCACTAGAACTCCATCGGCGAAGAAGCGTGTGAAGTCCGAGAAATCGACGTGCGTGCATGACACAATGAATGAATGTTGCGAAAAACAGGGAAGGAATGTCAGAAAGAACATTGTGCGGATCATTTTTTCTACCTACACCTTTAGCGATACGCCCCGCCGTAATGGTTAGTTAGTTAATTGTAATGTTTATATCCCATTTTTTTGTTTAATATTTCAAAAATATATAACTAACTAACTAACTTACCATCACGCCGTCTCCCCGGAGGGGTAGGCAGAAAGAATGGAACGCCACACTGTTCTGTCCTGACATACTTCTCTCGTTTCCTCTATATTCATACATCTTGTCATGCACGCACATCGATTTTTCCGACTCCTCACGTGACCGACATTCAATATTTGATTGATTTCATCGTGCCACGTTTTCCTCGACCTTCCTCTGTTTCTTGCTCCGTTCACGCCGTTTACATATACCTTCTTTACCATTTATTTTGTTATTTTATTTTATATCATTGTATTTTATATTATTTGTTTTAGATTTATTTTGTGGGTGTTGGACGATCGAAGTGAGCGCGGGAGATGCCTATTGGTGGCAATGAGGTTCGCAACCCATCACACCGCGTCTCCCGCGGGGCGAAAAGAGAAGGATGGAGTGCCGCATCAGTAAAAGTGTGATAGTCCATTCTTTCTGCCTACCCTTTCGGGGAGACGGCGTGATGGTTTGTTAGTTAGTTAGTTTCTTTACCATTCTGTCTTCACTCATTCTTTCCATGTGTCCAAACCATCTTAACGACCCTTTCCTTATTTTGTTCATAACACATTCATTCGCACCAAATTCACTTCTTATACTTGCATTTGTCATTCTATCATATACAGATTTGCCACACATTCGTCTTAGAGATCTCATTTCTACGGCATTTATTCTACTTTCATCCTTCTTTTGCCAGTTCCATGCTTCTCTTCCATACATAAGGGTCGGAACAAGAACACCATTGTGCACTGCCATCTTTGCTTTTTTGGATAGGCTTTTGTTTGCGATGATAACTTTAAGTGCACCATTTGTTCTGTTGCCTGCCCCAACCCTTCTTTCAATATCCTTCTCCACCCTCCCATCCTTTGTAAACATACTTCCTAAATAAACAAATTCATCCACTTGTTCCAGATTTTCACCGTTTACACTAATGTTACAGACTGCCATGCTTCCTTCTTTTTCGAAAATCATTACCTTGGACTTATTCACATTCATCATCAAATCGTATCGCTTACATACCTCATACATACTAGACACCAGGGCTTGCAGTTCATGCTCGTTGTCTGCAAGTAGCACAGCGTCGTCCGCATACAACAAACAGCTGATTCCAACCCTTTCAGCTCTTTCATACACTCGTCCATATATAGATTAAACAACCATGGAGATATTACACACACCTGTTTGACACCTTTATTGATATCAAACCAGGCTGTGAGATCCCCATTTACTCTGACACTAGCAGTGCTTTCCGTGTACAGCGATGTAATTGCCATTTCATTTCAAAAATATATAATTTTCCTACATTTTATTTATTATCTGCAAGTGCTAAAAACTGTGTTTTTATGTATTGCTTGGTGGTTGGACATATTAAAAATTAATTAAACAGTTTTTTTATGTACTCGTAATTGGTATACAACCTCTTTAAAAGTGATCGTGTACCAAATACATAAAAACTCTTTTTAATTAATAGAAAATGTGTTTTTAATTTCGAAATGTTGGCCAAAATTGATAGAGCGTTTCACCATTTCAGAAAAAAGCTCATATTTTTAAACTAAATTTTATGTTCATGTAACCTATAATATGGTAGACATCAATGTTATATTTGATTTCATGTTTTAATAATTAGCAAAGTGGTACATTTCACTCCCTTAAAACATGTGATTTGAACATTATAAAAGTTTTATTCCTTTATCCTGCATATATACTTCTTCATATTTCTTTCATTTTTGACTTGGGGTCGTTTACATCCGTAATTCAGAATTCATTCCCGGGGGAGGCTTTATGGCTTACTTAATCAGCGAAATCCAATCGCCTAGCGCATGCAATAAGCGCGTCCCAGTTTGCCGCCAGATTATCTTTTCTGAACCGATCCTCGGGTGTTATCCTGGTTTAAAAAGACATTAAATACCCCCTTGTTATTTTAAAACTGATATCAGAATGTTTCATCGTTTAGGGGGAAACGTTTGAACTTCCTAATGTATACTCTTTGTGTTTTAGTAAAAATCGAAATATTATTTTTCTCTTTGACGAATGTGTAGTGAATCTGTATATGATAGATTGTCAAATGCAAATATAAGAAGTGAATGTAGGATGTTATGAAAAATAATGAAAGGATCATTATGACAGTGTGGATACATGAAAAGAATGAATGAAAGGAGAATGATTAATAAAGTAAATGTTAACGATGTAAATGGAACAAAAAATAAAGGAAATCGGAGGAAAACTTGGCATAATCTAATCTATCACATCGCACGCTTAATAGTAAACTGATCGATTATGGTTTAGGTCATAATTGAGTTAACATTAGACGGAAGCTTGTGTTAACGCTATCCATCTATTTTTCACAATGTTAACGCTATCCATTCGTACGTACGATAATCGTTCACAGTGTTAACGCTATCCATTCGTGCGTGTTTTTCGACTGTTTTTGTTAAAACACCGACTCACGTCAGATTGAGCAAAACTTGTTTTTTTGAGTTAAGCCAGTGTTCTATTAAGCTTGCGACATATGAAATGTTGACCGCGTGAGCAGTCGAAGAAATGGACGTGCTTACATGAAGTGCGAGAAGTATGTTAGAAAAGAACAGTGTGGAATTCCATGTTTTTCTGCCTACCCCTTCGAAAAGACTACGCTATAAATACATTCAAACAGAGTTGTGTGACCATCTGAACTATATTGACGATCTTCATGGAGTAGCAAGAGCTGCCATCCTGTATAACTACCACACCGGCACCGGTTTGATTCCCGGCAGTGTAATTCTCACACTGGAATTTAGTCTGGGGACAATAAAATGGTAATAGATTAGCTACCTTTAACATGGCATGAGAATTAATAGAATAGCTTTAAAAAAAATGGGTTTTGGCGATCTGTTCTATACACCAAAAAAACGTTTTCAAAACTCACCGTTTTGTCTCTAAGCAGGCTAACCCTGCAGTCCATGATGGCGGTATCTCCCGCCTGGACGACGAGCGTGGAATTGTTTCCCACTTGTCCGTCCTCGAATCGCGGTCCATACCGCCCTTCGTGCTCGTGCTTGGTCCCTTGCCACGAACGCGGGCCCGAGTTGACCACCACACTCGGCCTTGTCACCGCTGCCTCAGTATTAACCACCATTACATAACTAGGGTTCGAAACATTCACTTCACTGGCTTTATCACTATTTTTATTCACTACACTTTGTGCCACACTTTTCGTTACATTTAGATCACTGACTGTCGTCGCATTTGTAAACGGTTCAGGCGTAGGGGTTTCCAATTGAGGAACTTTGAAGGATTTGTTGATGTCAACAGTCTGGTTGCCGAGTCGTAGGAAGTGAGGGATTCTTGTCGTTTGATAATAGATCGTTGATTCTGTTAAGTACTCGCTCTGAGTAGTTAGGTCTTTCGTTGGCTGCTGCGGTGTAGTCATGCTCACGATCAGTGTAGACTCATTGGAAAAATCTGCAAAAAAAAATAGTATTAAATACCATAATACAAAAATCAATTGCTACTTGACCTGCATTTTACATTAAATTTTTATACAACGTTGAATAGTATTCAATGATATAACTTAATTGTCTCAATTCAAAGCTTGGCGAAAAATGACCATTATGGTACCTTGCTTAGATTCACAGATAGAAATGGTACAATTATTCCCAACTCTTAAGAAAAATTGTAACAATATTGAGTGCGCAAATGGAAAGGATACAATTATTTTCACGGTTGCTGTTATTTCGTCATGTATTGCGATTCTAAAATGCTGATCTTAAAGCTACTTGAAGCCAAAAATAAATAATTTTTAAACTTATCTCAAACACGGGAGGGAAGACCAATTAGTTTGCTGAACGCGGTCTCCTTGGAGATCGATGACTTTCATATTAATAAGAGTCGTTTTAAAGACAAATACTCTTGACCTTAAAGAGTATATTGTCTTCCTAATGTCAAACCATCTCTCGTTACTTCCTGGTATTATAGTGTATAAATATTTTATTTTACCTATACACATTAATATTGTTTAAGTCTGTTGAGATGATAAACTGATTTCATTTGATTCATCAGGTGGCCTTAGAAATTATTTTATACCACTCTGTATAATAACAACAGACGACCTTCGTGGCAGAATGGCGAGAGCTATGACTGATTCGATTGACGGCATTAGCAGTGTAAAAGTCACACTGTCTTTGGTCTGATTTAAAATTCACGTAACAAATGTCAATTGATTAGCTACCTATAGCTGACGTCGGGGGGACCTGACATGGCACTCTAAGAAGAAGAAGAAGAAGAATTAATCAGCAGACGAATAACAGACCCAGAAAAATAATAAAATAACACGGTTTAATCAAATGGAAAAATAAAAATTATTACTTAAATAACTGTGGTAAATTTAACAAAATAATATTAACCGGGATTGTTATGATACTTGAAAATTAATTTTATGTAAAACAATATGATTAAAGGACCCGCAGCTTTAACATGGGCTAATGGATGAAAAAAACAAAAGTGGAAGCCAACCAACGTACCAAAATACATAATATTTTATATTTAAATTCTGTAATATTTTTCTAACATCATTTATGTAAATATGCAAACTGTTATCAATTTAAACTCCTTTTGTATGGAAAACAGAAATCTATGAAATAACTTTAAAATGCATATTTTATTCAGTAAATTTTACATAATTATTTTAATAATATTTTTGTAAAGAATCAAGTTTTCCACCCCTATCTTCATGTATATAAATGAGTCAGCTTATAACAGTATCACCAGCATGTTGATGCCAGCAAGCCTGTCGAAATAAAGACATAAGTCGAAGTAATTAAAAAAATATCATTTTATTTAATTATTTTTTAAAATTAGCTTCCATCAAGAGATTTCAGTAAAAAATTCGATTATCATAAAGTCTTCTTCTTCTTCTTCTTCTTCTTATAGACCTTAGGTCTGTTCCTGAAATCAGGCTGGCCTCTCTTGGGAGGTTGACTCCCAGCTATCTCTCTATCTCTTCGGCGGTCTTCCGGGGGGACGGCAGCCGGCAGGAATCTGATGCGCCACAGCGTGTGGGATTCTGGTGGGATCCATTCTCTGCACGTGCGCATTTCAGTATCTTCTGCGTTGTCTGCCCCATCTCACGACATCCTCCACCTTGCAGGTCTCGCGGATGGCCGTATTCCTCACCCTATCGCGAATAGTCTTTCCTACTATCATCCTCAGCGTCCTCATCTCTGCCACCCGTACTTTAGCCTTCGTTCTTGTGGTATCCGCTCTGGTCTCAATGCTATATATCAGTATAGGCCTTACGCAGGTTTTATATATTCTGACCTTACTGTCAGTTCTCATATACTTGTTTTTCCATATTATATCCTTGAGACAACCTGATACCGCCGAAGCCTTGTTGACTTGTCCTATTGTTTCACTGGCAAGATCATTTTGACTGAGCAGATCCACTCCCAGATATCTAAACTTTGCAACCTGTTCCAGCATTCTATCATTTAAGGATAACCTGCATCCTAAGGGTTCTTTTGAGAATGTCATGGTTTTTGTTTTTTCAACTGAGATCATCATATTGAAGTTGGCGGCCGATGCCTGAAATCTATTTAAAAGACTTTGTAGTTCGTCTTCCGACTCTGCTATCAGTGCAGCATCGTCCGCTCACTACATTCTTCCCTATGCAGTATCCCAAACCAAGTGATGTGATATCTCCTATTATTTCATCCATAATGAGGTTGAAAAGAAATGGGCTCAAACTGTCTCCTTGTCTTATCCCTGTTGAAGTTTTTATGGGTTTGGACATAAATTGTTGTGATAAAAAGTTGTATTTAAGATTATTCAAAAGAAGAAATAAGCGGTATCTTTTTTAATTTTAGATTATTTTTTAAAGGATTCGTGGGTGCGTCGTAAAGCGGGTGCAGCTTTTTAAAATTAACCTTCCTGGAAGTACAAGATTAGTTGAAAAGTTATGATTTATATTATATTATTCAAGTAGCTTTAAGAGGATTATTATCGTTCTTAATTATGATAAGATATGGTAAGGGTGATCCTAAAAATAGTTTTCGGCCGTCTCAAGTTGAATTTGATAATTATCCATAGAAATATTCATTGTTCTATTTGAGTTTCGTCTAATTATATATTTATACAAAATAATTTCATGACTTTAACAAATCCACGTATAATCCTACTTAATTAAAAATTAATTTCACAATAGTTGTTGTTGCAGACAGGTAGTGGACCGTATTAAATTTTCTTCTATAGAACGCAGGTGCCTGCAAGATCCGGAGCGTTGGTAGGTAAGTGATACGTTTTGGTAATTAAAAGATACGTTTGCAGGCAGTAGTTGTGGTAAAAGGCAGAAATACGTTTTAATATGGTAACGGGTTCCGAAGTCTTCAGGGTATATTCAGGGTATAAATTTAGTTTGGTACTAAGGTATTTTAAATAGCTCAAGTATAATGGATATTGATTTCAATACTGTCAGCAATAACGGATAATGGACATAAAAATTAATGCAAAAAAGTATTCATGAGAGTCAAAGCAAAACAATAAATTGGATACGACGGAATATTTTCATCAATTTGGGAATATAAAATTTACCTCCCGTATATTTCACGACCCGATATCAGAATACATGCAAAGTTAACTAAAAAAAAGTATTAAACTCGCTAAGACAACACATTAGGGCTACGAACTCACAGAAAACTAATTAAACATCGTAATTCTAGCGCTCAGCAAATATATCAATCATCCCTTGACTGATTGGCAATCCGCATTTTTCAAAGACGAGTTCCGAACGATTTTTCCGTTAGAAAACATTATTAAAAGATCTTTTCGCCGATATTTCAGCCTGCGAGCAAACGAAGGCGCGGGCTTCAGAAAACGGGATTATTCGCAGCGTAAAAGTGTTCGATCGTTTAGCCTAATGGTCCGAATAAATTATTTGAGCAATCGTCCGCCGCCCGCCGCTGTCTGCAGAGAGAATTCCTCTATTAAATGTACATTTCAACGTCAGTCCTAACGACGTAGAAAATTGAGATCATTTAACAGCTGCATTTTTCTTAAGTTGCACGCGACAGGCGAACTAATGCATTTCCACATTTCTTCACGTTACTGTTGTATCCTTTTCTTCCGTATAGATAGATACATCACCGTATAATCGATAATCTATTTTTTTAACCTTATCTTAAACTCCGTAATAGGTATTTTTAAATTAATCAAAACACATATTAATCGCTTTTTGTGCTTTTTTTGTGAAGTGTTTCGAAAGTTCATCTCATAAACTTAATATCATTCTCTCGATGATGAAGATGTAAACCCTTCAAAACATGTCATGAAAATTTAACTCAAAAGTTATTAATTGTGTTTCCTTTCATAAATATATCGTAATTAAGCTATTTTATACTTTTTTAACCATTAGCCTATACTTTCTTAACCATTATTCCTTTAACGTATACTTTCTAAACCATTCTTCCTTTATCAATGCTTTCCATAAGTCCAGACTAACGCAATTATTGTTTCATAATTTTGATCATGATCCTTTCTTTCGCTCTATATTCCTTCCTTATTTGATATTCTCCCGTACATAATTTTACCATACATACGTCTTAGGGATATCATCTGTACCGCATTTATTCTGATCTCGTCCTTCTTCTGCCAGTTCCATGCTTCACTTCCATACATCAAAGTTTATACTAAAACTCCATTATTAACATTAATATTAGGAGACTAGTTGCAACCCGTGAATTATTCGCGGAAGGGAAGATTTTCTACTATTTAAAAACTTGGTTCGCCGTTCAATCGTCATCAGTAATAATTTGTAAATTTAAAGAGTACTTTTTTTTTCACACGCTTTTTTTACACTTTTATCATGCAACATTTATCAGAACCCAATATAAATAAGATTCAGAATCAGAGTAAAATTCAAGGAAGTATTCCTCTCTCACTCTTTTGTATTCAAAGTATTCTCGTACTCTTTCATGGAGACATCCGGGTTTTTGACTATTAATATTAGGAGATACATAATTACCCAAGATGCCATATTCTAAATATAGTTCAATTGAGAGCTATAAATTATGTCAACCTTTGTAACACTTAAACTTAGTTCTCTGCTAGTTAATATTAACTCTAGCCTAATAATTCTTCACGAGACGAATTTGGTTTTAAGTTGAGGAAGAGTCGGAGGAAGAATTCTTTAGTTGGCACTTAATTTAAACGCACAAATTCATTGCAAATATACGAAGTTCACAGTGTGAAACTTTCATCGTAAGTTTAATACACAAATCATTTTGAAAACAAGGTTATTGTTACAATTTTGTATGATTGTAAAATGTATCTCTTATTAGCTGATATGCTTTTGTATAAAAGAATAAACTAACCCTAAATTAATAAATTAATACGAATAAAACGTATATTTCTAAGATTTTATTATAATTTATGTGATTGATATGTTTCACCTGTCTAAGGCATTATCAATAGATTTGAATTCATTATCAGGCGAAACATTCATCTAAATAAATAATATTAATAATTCAATAAAACAGACGCTTTCATTCATATTAATTATTTAATATGGAGTTTTCCATGATTGTTCAAGAAACAATAAATTAAATTAATCATATAACTCAGATCGCTGTAGACTTGGATTAAAATTACCACATTAGCAATAATAATTCATTATTTCTCTTTTCATTTTTATATACTTTGTATATACAACACTTATATTAAATAAATAAAATGACATAGATATGTTTCGGTCAACCAGTCCTTCTTCAGTGATATATATTATAATATGTATCACTGAAGAAGGACTGGTTGTCCAAAACATGTCTATGTAAATTTTTTTTTTAATATAAGTGTTGTGTATACAAAGTATATATTATAAAAAAGAAAAGGGGAAATAAAGCATCTTAACAACACAAAGTGTGGCGAATATAGAAGAAATAATAATTCAACTTATTTATTGTTACAACATTTAAAAATAACTGACTAATTAACTCACCATCACGCCGTCTCCACGAAGAAGTACCACCGAATGGATAGCCAGACTTTTCTTTCTTGCACGGACGGCGATTTCTCCGACTTCTCACGTGGCCGACATTCAATATTTCTCTTTCTTGCTCCGTTTACTACGTTAACATATTTTTTCTTTATTCATTTTATCCATGTTTCTAAACGATATTAATTACCCATTAATTATTTTGTTCATAAAACTTAATATTATTTGTGTCTCGTCAACATCTATACACTATAGTTTACATACATTGTCTAATAAGAGACAATACGGAACAATAAGGGACTAAAATATTGTAAAGGTTTGAAAATTTGCAAACCTTACAACGGACTTGTCAATATTTCAATATTTCCAAATAGTTTTAGTTTAATAACCGATAATTACCCTCAATCGTCAAGCGACATAAAACATTATTTGATCTGTCGAAATCTTTTACATCTTAACATAACATTAGCTAAATATCTCAAATAACATTTATGAATGGAACACACTAGTCAATTCAATTACTTCAAATTGAAAACCACGCATTAGAATAAATTGAATCGAGGCAACATAAAAAAAAGTCGAAATAAATTAATAATTTTTCATAAACAATATTTGAAAGAGAAATTTGACATTTTAATCATGTGTTTTCGATTGGAAACGATTTTGGCAGAACCATGTAAGCTGTACATGCGAGTCTGTCACTATCCATTCTGGTCTAGTCTCTCCAGTATCTTCTTCTGGATCTACTCCACCGAACGATATCCTGTATTTTGAAAGTTTTTCTTATGTCTGCGTTACGGACACGATCTCGGAGAGTTCTTTCAGTAATGGATCTTAGGACCTTTATCTCTGATGTTATTAGCAGAAACTTGGTAAGTACAGTGTCGGCCCGCATCTCTACAGCATACATCATAAAATATGTAATGTATATTAAATAATATTTATTAAATAGTCCTTTGTTTTGGCCGAAACACCATTATACTTTAACATTACAAACTGTTAAAGTAAAAAACTTTGTTTTATGTATCACAATTATATTTTTATTTTACACGACAGCTGTTTTGACATCAACAGGTGTTACAATAATATATCAAATGTCAAATTTTCGTGATTACCTAGGATTCGTTAGGTACTTAAACTCCAGCAAGAACTTCAAAATTATATCAAAGAAATTATTAAAATTGATATCGGAACAAATACACACAAAAGTTCGAAAAATCACAAAAATTTGACAAATGATATATTATTGTAACACCTGAGGATGTCAACATAGGTTGACGAAAAAGCTGTCGCGTAAAATAAAAATACGATTGTGATACATAAAACAAAGTTTTAACTAACTAACTAACTAACTATCACGCCGTCTCCCCGAAAGGGTAGGCAGAAAGAATGGACTGTCACACTTTTACTGATGCGGCACTCCATCCTTTTCTTTTCGCCCCGCGGGAGACGCGGTGTGATGGGTTGCGAACCTCATTGCCACCAATAGGCATCTCCCGCGGTCACTTCGATCGTCCAACACCCACAAAATAAATCTAAAATAAATAATATAAAATACAATGATATAAAATAAAATAACAAAATAAAAATATTTTAACACAAAATGTTATTTTTAAATGGTGCACATATTGACTATTTAAGTTATTATGTTCCACGAATCCACTGTTTTTTTAATTTAGCACATAATATAATAACAAATAATGTTTTTTTTTCGATGTTGCACATGTTGACATGGACGATCCGGACTTTTGTGTTAATTTAATTTATGTAAAAATAATTAATGTATAATTAAAAATTATACATTAACTATTTTTATAATCATATACATAACTTATGTATATATTTAACCGTTTATAATACAGTATATTACTAATCAATTGTTATATTGAATCAATTGAAGAACTTCCATTACATTAAAGAATTCCATTACAAAAGAACATTAAAGAATTCGATTTACCACCACATATGTTCAGAAACGGTTTATAGTGACATTAACTTTATTAATGATCGGCCGTTTCAGATTATAGTAGCAAATGGTGTGAGAAATAATCACAACTGAAAAATAAAGCACAGCGTGATACAGTATTCAATTTCGAGTAAAAATATTTCATGATTTCATAATAAATAAAAATATCCTATAAACCACCGATTTTTAAAGCGGTCTAAATGGACCGATTTCAACTTTTTAGTGGTCCGCAAGCCTTAAATAAAGGTACACATGAATGCTCCCTATTAATCTAATCATCAATAACATTCACACGTTCTGTAAATGGTGGAAATTGTGAAACCAAACACAGATTGCTCGTTTCGTGCTAATAAAACGTAAACATAAACTTTCCTTCTATGTTCGCCATAACTTTGTGTTGTAGATGTTAAATGTTTCTTTTTTTATATAATTTGTATACAACACTTACTTTTTTTTTTAATTAAATATCCAACATCTTTCGGACTAACCAGCCCTCATCAGTGACATTATATAAATATTCAAAACATCTGTCAAAACTGACCGTATTTGTAAACAATTTTATAATATTTTAAATATTTATATAATATCACTGATGAAAGGCTGGTAGGTCGGAAACATTTTTGATATTTTATTTTTATTTTTTAAATAAATGTGAGTGTTGTATACAAAGTATATGAAAAAATAAACATAAACATTCCATTTATTTTTTATTAAAGTGTTCGTGTCTCTGTTTTGTGGCATGCTACGTCTCTATGTGGTATGCTTTACATTAAGTTTTCCACTCTACAAAAATATATATATATATATATTTTGTTGAATCGCTCTTTACATCATTACACCGTGAGCTAAATCGATGTAAAGGATTTTGATTCTCATGACATGCGATAGGTAGCTAATATGTCGCCATTTTACTGTCACCTGAATTCTATACCAAATCAAAAACAGTGTGACAATGATACTATCATCACTGGGAATCGAACCCGGGACCAAAGGTGTGGCTATCATAGTTTTTACCACTCTACCACGAAGGTCGTCCATTGAAGTGAGTAGCTAATATGTCGCCATTTTACTGTCACCTGAATTCTATACCAAATCAAAAACAGTGTGACAATGATACTATCATCACTGGGAATCGAACCCGGGACCAAAGGTGTGGCTATCATAGTTTTTACCACTCTACCACGAAGGTCGTCCATTGAAGTGAGTAACACATTGACAACTATAAAAACTCATTTTACGTTACTTAATAGGTTTAGTGAATTTCACAGACAGGGTGTCTACGGAAAAAAAGTTTGGGAACCTCTCCTTTAAACGAGTTGAGATATTTATAGTTGATAGATTGACGCAGTAACAGTGTGATGATATTTTTACATGATGATATTTTTAGGTGCAATGAGGATTAACGCCATTTTTACGCGACAAAAACTATTTTTTGCGTTGCGCCAATAGAGTTATTGAAATATTTTATCTTGTCGCAAATGCAGCGCCAATGGAATGCAAATGGTTTACACCCAATAGAAATTATGAACTTTAAAGCTTACATTAGCAAAAATTTTACACGATATTTAACAGTTTCATGTATTTTATTATAATTATATAAAAAGCCCGCCCGCACCAAAAATGATTATAGGGCGCAGCGGCACATCCATATGAGACTTAGGTTAACTTATATTTGCGAATATAGCAAAACAAAAGGACTTTAGGCCTAATCTACTGACTTTATTAAAGAAAATTGCAATATATCTCAAATATTTGACAATATAATATCACAATTTGTAAATTTCAATTTAACCTGTTTTAATTATCTTCTTCTTTCGGTGCCGTGCCAGGTCCCCCCTCCCTCAACGTTGGCGATCACTGCAGCAAAGGCATCTCTATCCTGCGCCACTTGGAACAGGTTCTGAACTCTTGTTATTCCTGTCCACTCTTTGATGTTCCGCAGCAGGATAGCTGCCTTCTACCAACTCCCCGACGTCCCTCTACTTTACCCATTAATATCAGTCGAAGGAGGTTGTATTTTTCTAATTTTCACACTCGACAACAGCTCTCTATTGGCTCTGGCTCTCTGTAGTACGCCTGCATTACTGACCCTATCGGTCCACGGTATACGGAGCATTCTGCGATATATCCACATGTCGAACGCTTCCAACCGGTTCATTACATTCAATTTCAGAGTCCAGGTTTCGCAGACATATAGTAGAACAGACCATATATAACATTTAATCATTGTTTGTCGGAGTTTCAAGTTAGGTTTATCGTTGCAAAAGAATATTCTCATTTTAATTATTGCCATCTTATATTAAAATTATTAACGGGGAATTAAGTCGGAAATTACTGATTTAATTCAAAGTCCACTTTTGGAAAGGAAGTACACTTTATAATGTCAATTTTCTTTAATCTCTTCGGCGACTGTTCACAAAAATCTGCTCTCTGACAGATTGCCTCCTTCTCTACATTTACATTCCCTCCGTCGGAAATTCGTTAAAATTCCTCGTTACAAAAGAAAAGTCGCTCAATTAACTGGGATTTATTACTATCTAACATTCAAAGAATCCTCATTAGTTTTAAATTTTTACTTACTTACGAACCATCACGCCGTCTCTCCGAAGGGGTAGGCACAGAAAGAATGGACTGCCACACTTTAACCAATGCGGTACTCTATCCTTCTCTTTTCGCCCCCGCGGGAGACGCGGTGTGATGGGTAGCGAATCTCATCGCCACCAATAGGCATCTTCCGCGCACAATTCGATCGTCCAACAACCACAAAATAAATCTAATACAAATAATATAAAATACAATGATATAAAAATAATAATAATAATATAATATAATATAATAACACATAATATTCTTTTAGATGCTGAAAATGTTGTCAGCTGGACGATTAGGATTTTTCTGTTCATTTAATTTATATTCCACGTATCCACCCATCTTTTAAATAACTATAATAAGCACTTAAAATAATTTAACTCTAACAAGAACTTCAAAATGTTTTCTTTCACATTTTGATTGCACTGTATTTTATAAAAAATTTACTTAATTCCGTGCTATTAAGTTTTGTGTAACATTACGATGAACTGGGACTGTAAATGTAGAAAACGGCGGTTCGAGACCAATATTTTTTTACTGCAAATAAATCCAGCAACACAATAGGGGTTAAAACGTTGTAAACAAACAATGTGAGTGAGATGAGAACCCATAGAAGATAAAGGAAAGCATGTCATGAAAAAAATAATCTTATACTAAAAGGTGGCACATTCAAAATTGGAAAAATCGACGAGCATGGATTTTACGGTGTATGAATGTAGAGGAAGCTCAAGAGTTTGTCAAGACAGAGCAGTATGGCGGTCCATCTTCTCTGCCTACCACTTTGGGGAAACAGCGTGATGGTTAGTTAGTTAGGTAATTAAATATGATTAATATATGGTATATAATTAATTACGGGTACCAGGGAAAATTTAACAACCATATCAGATATTTTAAATTGGTGGTTAAGAATTGAATCTTAAAATGATGACGATATGTGAGCTCCAAACCACAAAGTATTTTTCATAATAAGTTACTTTCTTCAAATAACCCATTTGTCTTGTCGGTTCTTAAAAAAACCTATCTATCATTTCTAAACGAATAAATCTGCAAAATTCGTACTTTATCATTCTTAAATTCACGACATCAGACGATGAATACTTGCAAATTTTTCATACAGAATTGAAAAAGAGTACAGTTGACTTAAAGTTTTATTAGTATATTTATACATTTACGTATTTTTTTATTTTCTAAATAAAATATCCATAATAGATACCACTGGTTTTGTATATTAGAAGCTTGGAGTTTCTTTATTGAAAATTGAACATCTTCAAGGAGGAAACGTAGCTTGAACCCAAGCTCCAAATTGGTTCAAAAATTTCGTAAATTTATATTAAAAAACATAACATAACTCTTATATGAATCGATGCACATTTATAAAAATAATTATTTGATATAATGATATAAATTAAAGAAAAAAGCACTCTGGTGATTCAATGATATCTACAAAAGAATAAAACAAATTTGTTTTTTGAATGTATACAAATACTTGTAGATAAATACTGGATTTTACCCATTGCGGGTTAATCATTTTTTTAATGATTAATTGTATCTCAATAGAGACGAAGGTGTAATTTTTTTTGAAAACAGAATATGGTAGTCGAGGCGTTTACAGGACGTATGCATTAGTTGGGTTAAGCGATCATTTTATGTTAACAACATTCCCCATTCCTCCCTTCTTACGATCACCACGTCTAACAAATTTTTAGAACTTGTATATGAACAATAAAAATTGGAGATTGGATCTCCAGGCGTTTGTCTAGCAGTGTGACAATTGCGTAAGACTTTCACATTGCATTAATAAAGATTTTCTGCTTAATGCTTACAAATAATGTTAATAGATGACGCTCGTGTAGATTGACCTAAAAAATGTGAAATTATTTAACATAGTAGCATATATACAAGTTCCAGAATATGGAAATGGATAAAACGTTTTGACAACGTGCAAGCATGTGGTTTCCAGAATATGGAAATGGATAAAACGTATTAAACAACAGCGTGTTAGATATTGTTTATACCACACAGTACAAAAATATTAAGAATGACTATGTTGACTCATATTTGCATCGTGACTCACTGTAGGGTTAATAATTTACTCCAAATTAAATATTGATAACTAAGGAAATGGCTGTTTTCGTAAAGTTGTATAAGATTTTTTTTACTAAATGCTTATCTACAGCAAACCGCAGAAGATTATTAAACGTGTTATGGGAACGATAGTTATTTTTTATTGCGCTTTTGGTTCTCGCCATATTTGATACAGCTCTAGCAAAGCAAAACATAATAAAACTCCTATAAAACTGATATTTTCTTGTTAAATACTTAAATATAATCATTTTCTAAATCCTTTTATCATTTGTTCAGCAGAACTTTTGCTCCATAACATGCGTTGTATTCTTTTACGGTTTGCTGAAGGTAAGCATTTGACCAATATGTACAACTGGCCTAACCATTTTAGTACCAACAATTTGAACAAATTAAGCGGGAAAGTTGGCTGTCCCCAGCGGCCCATCATCCTGGCTTAGCTCGAATTTGAATTGTTCCATTACTCGGATTCTATTTGCTTTTTTCGCCCGTTTCACTTTTTGACCGTATAAAAGAAATTCCGCGGAGAATTCCCTCCAAACCGTCCTGGTTACGTGGAGATATAATTATTCCGATGAGAACTTTTAAATTGGGCAACCATCCAAATTATTTCTGTTCGAAAATTTATATTCGTTCTGTGTTGATCGATCATATTAAATACATTGAATTTCCCCTGAATGAGTAATCAATACTAACTGATCACCTGGGATGTAAACGGATTGGGTTGATTTAATACATTTCTTCCTCGAATTACAATATTCTGCGTATCTACGTATTAAATTTAATTAATCCACCGTTCGTCCATTTAATACTATATTACATTACGAGGTATCTCTACATGAGGGAATATGGTAGCTATCCGTGGCTCTATCCCGCGGCATTTCTTTTGGGAATGCTTGGAACCAACTATCTGCAGCTTCTTTAGATTACTCAGGGGATATTTCAAGAACTCGGCCGTACTGGAGGATGTTTGGCTTTTTGCCCCTGAAAGATATATAGATTTTTTTAATTTATAATACTTAACACGATTGTTTAGTGGTTTTACTTGGATAATACTTGGCTATCCAAATAAAACCGCCAAACAATCGTGTTTACTATTCGTATTTTAAATTAATAAAGGGGTTGTATTAAACTAATACCTTAACCATCAATAAGCACAGATTGTTTTACCTACCAGCCGCCCGAACCATCCTGCCTCTGGTGACACCGGTGGGAACAGCATTTAATCTGCTGAACGCGGTCTCCTTGGAGATCGACGCATTTCATATTAGTTAGTAATTACATTCAGAAGGCAAATACTCTTGATTTTGGAGATTATCTTGTCTTCCTAATGTCGTACCATCTCTCGTGCGTTTCTGGTAATACTTTATTCAATATATCATTTAACTTTAATAAAATAAACTGCTTTAATTGTATTTGATTTAAAAAAATTTAAAAGAAATCTTAATTTTAATATATAATCAGAATATAAATATAAGAAATGTCGCCTACGTTAAGGAGTCAGAGAAATTGACGTAGGTACATGAAACAATGAATGAATTTTGATTAGCGAGAGATGTATTTCAGGAAAGAAAGTGTGACGGTCCATTTTTTTTTTGGTTAATAAATAACTCATTTTACTATCCTTATTTTCTGCATCTTGTTTTATTTCTAATTTTAATTAGGTTAGTTAATTTCAGTCTTCTGATAATGATGGTTTTATATCTTCGAAGCATGTCGAGAACAAACAATCTATAAAAAAATCACGTTGCGACAGCTGTTTCCCTAACCAATGTTTACATCGTCAGATGTCGCGACGATTTCAAAAGAAGTGGGTAATATCAAATTGATTATTACTTACAAATTTATTTATTTATTTATACATAATACACAAATTAAACTTAACAAATGAAAAACATTTAGGCAACTCATTTGAACACGAAACGGTGTTACAAAGATACAACGACATGAAACCAAAAATCATACATATCAGAAGAAACCCAAATATGTCAACGTCAGTGAGGCAGTACTCTTTCCAGAATTTTGAATATATTTTTATGAACACTGCCTCAGTGATACTGAAAATGTCCAAATCCATGACGATTAGATTCAACGTCCAAATTGCTCTTCCTACTGGAGTCACCAAAGGCAGGTTGGTTATGCTTGACGGAGCAAAGAACAATTGATGCCGGCGCTGTCGCAGGTAATTATCAGGAACAAAAAGACATATTTGCTCCAGAACATAGGGGTTCTCAATAGAGCCTGGAATCAGTTTAAAAAAATGCGTTGCCATAAATCCTTCCCTCCTCCGTTCGAGGCTGTCTTACCCCAGCATACCCCAGAAAAATGTCGTTGGATACAGCCAAAGATATACCACGTACTCTCTCATGTAGAGGGCTCTCAAGAATTTCTTTTGAACCCTCTCCAACATGAGAGAATACAGAGCCTTATGAGGACTCCATATCACGGCACTTCCCTCGAGCCTGCTTCTGACTTAGGAGTTATATAGAGTTATATAGAGTACGTTCTATAACATTGTTTTAATTAAACAGTAAGTAATGTTGAAATATCAAAGTGTTTTCGCCAAAACAATGTATTATAAAATAATAACGTTCTTATAAAGTTATAAACACGGTGCGATGCAAATTAATGTGGAATATTTAATATTGGTTTGATATTAGGATTGCTTCACCCAAGAGTAAGACGGGATGAATAAATAATGTGCTGAAACTTGGACATAACTTAAGGATAAGATAGGAATCTGTATTCTAATAAATAAATTTCAGCGCATAAATTTAACGCTACAGAAAACTACGAAGGAGGAACTCTTTTGATTCTGAACTTGGGACCGGAATTCAAGTTGGCCAAGTCACTCCGTATAATTCCTCGTTCTGTACACCGAGAGAAGAAACATGTTTGTGGTCCAACGACAAACTTTCACAATAGGAAAGGAAACTTAATTTAAAATATCCTTTGATGGCCATTTTGCACGTGTTGTTAAAATTCAGATGTGATTAAATTAATACCGTTTTCTTATATTTCTTAAACATTCACTAACGATTTTCATTAATGTTAAATATTCAATACGAACTCAGTACATTTAATGATTCGTATAATTGGATTCAATTACTTTTATCTATTTCATAATATCAATTATATTGTTTTATTGTTTCTTGAACAATGATGTAAAACTCCATATTAAATAATTAATATAAATAAAAAGTCTGTCTTCTAAGAATTTTATTAAATATTATATGGAATGACATGTTTCTCCTTTCTAAGGCATTATCAAATGTTTTTTTTTTTCTTTAAAAAAGACTAACATCAAGGATTTACATCAATGATATTAGAATTTATTTTATAATCTTCAATGTGAGCAGAAAATAGCTCATTATTATGAAGAAGAAATCTGGTCGTGTCCAGGCTTGAACCCATGTCCCCTGGATCAGGAGCCAAGCGTTCTATCCCCTAGACCACCACCACCACCCATATAACATTTAACATAAGATAATGCCTTAGAAGGGTGAAACGTGTCATTCCATATAAAATTTAATAAAACTTCCGGAATACAGACGTTTTCATTTGTATTATAATTAATTATATTTTAACTTATAATTATTTATATTATAATTGATAATTTAATTACATTGAATCCAATTATATTGATGGTAATGTGATGTCTTAAAATTTATATAATATTTGACAAAAGATATTTAAATTCAAGTTTTTCGGAAATTTATTTTTCAGGACGACACCATCCTATGAGCCAATATTTTTAATATTGTTTATTTGCATAAATTTTAATTAATTTTTGAATTGTACTTAAACATTACAAATACTAAATTAAAACGTTTTGTTTTGTATTTTGGCTATTCTTTCAGTATGTTAATGCCTTTAGAAACTCATGATATCAAAAACATACAATAAACTAAAGTTGCTGCTAATAAAAAAGTTTCTGTGCATGTTCTATGTATATAATACACACACGATATGTCTATTTCCAGTAACCATAGACGTTTATACAACTTGGAAACGGTTAAAGTTTTCCTCCACTTCCAACCAATACCAGCCAGTCTAATCCATAAAGTAAATATCCCAATACAGCCGACAAACTCTTTGTTTGTCTTCAAATAAGATATCCGAACCCCAACTTAGGTACTGTCAATAGAATTGAAGACGTAGGACGGTCTTGACACGAGAAGGTTTATTCCAATAAAATGGCATAACATCTGAAACATTCAGTTAAACGCTACGACAGATTTTTATTCACCATTTAATGTAAACGTTTCTTTGAATAAATGTAGGTGTGAAAAATTGTTATTTAGAATTAAGTAGTATTTAATACTTACGAGCATCGGTACAAAATAAATATTTGCATTAAAAATAAAGCGAATGAAAAGCTTTGAAGAATCAAGACTTTTTCTATGAGAAATAATTCGTGTAGATATCTGGTGAGAAACACACCCGCATTTAAGGGAACATTATTCAAGGAGGAGGCGAGAAGGATTAGGAAAGTTTTGAAATATGGCCCCAGTTTTATCTGAGCGTAGCCCTTCATGGGGCATTTGTCGAAGGTTTCGATATAGAACTTTTCCACATGACAAATTCCTCGATCGTAAGAAATCCCCTTTTGGTTTGACTTCATATTGAAAACAAGTTCAAAACGTATGTTTGTGGCTTATTTTCTTTCTTGCCTATCTAAAGAGGGTGGTAAGGTGATAAGTTAAGTTCTCTAGCTTGTTAAATTACTCCCTATAATCAATTTAATTAACGATCTCAAAATTTGTTTACACAAGACCTGAACAAAACTCTAGACCTTTCTCGACTTAACATGCCTCTGAGTAATTAAGGGATCACTTCAGAAATAACCCCACAAATTAGCATTTCTTACAAGCTACAATTTACATATTCCCTAGCTCTATAACCAAATCAATACTAACGATTATTTCTAAAAAAAACTTCTTGCTCGCAATGTTAAAAAAAGGATAGTTTTTTTTATGAAATGAGCGTCTTGTAAATTAATGATACTGGAATTATTGAATTGTGAAAATCTATCGATTTTACTGTAAGTTAATTTTAAATAAACCTTTTGTTTTTAGAAAATCTACTGTTTTCACCTAAACACTATGATTTTTCAGCATTATTTAATGTTTAAATTTGTAACACTGTTAGTATACTTTATATATGAGTTTGTCACGACAACTGTTTTGCTCTTTTTTTAATAACTGCTTCCACTTTGACAAAAACAAAAGTGAAAGAAGGAAATAAAAAACGTTATTTTACTTTATCGTAATAATATTTAATTATGTAAACGTGACATCAAAAATAACACATTACTACAATTATATTGTCGATAACATTCATTTTCTATAAGTTTTGTTTTCAAATGTAGAAGTGACATTGCTAATGTATATCAAAACATTTAAATCAATTGATAATGCCACAAAGAGACGAAACACACCACTCTCAAACAACTCAAAAAAAATCTAGATAATTATCGTTTTACATTATTTTTTAAAGAAAACAATAAAAACAGTATTTTTAATTTTAATGACAATTATCATGAAATATGTAGAACTTTTGAACCATCTGATAGATCTAGAAGTTTGTCGGTATTCCTTTTAATTTATAAATTCTCATGATCTTAGAATAAGAACAGAAGTAAGGCAAATTGACCTGTAAAATCTAAACTACAATACTTCGATAACGAATTAATAACTGCCTTTCATCATTCATTAAATTAAGCGCCGCTCAAACTTAATAATTATTCAAAAAGGGTATCTTCGGTGAGAGAATCTAGAATTTTCAATATTTTTAATTACTTAAAACATAGCAGAGTATAACATTTTATACAAAAGCTCTCAAGCAATATCTAGTATAATATTTAGAACAAAGCATTATTATTTTCTGATTTCCATTAAGCAAAATACCATCTTAGATGCATATTTGATTGATATTGATAAACAATATTTGATTCGTATTGGGAACATTAAATATTATCAGACAATTCTGATGTATCTCTGCTTTTGCTTGTAGAAAACATAGAAATCGATGTAAACGATAAATATCTTTACTCGATTTGGTAAAGTATCGTTCTTTGTGCCTGTGAATTCCTTAGACGTGTAAGCGCCGCAACCGATCCTACAGTCACATATGGAGGTTGCCGTCTGAAAGACGGGCTTTTGTCCGTCAGACCTCGCCCTCATCGGACTTTGGATAACAGCATGGTATCGTCAATCAGAATAGATAGTTATGTATCTATTATTATATTAACACGTGTCTTTCGCCCTCATTCGTTCTTTGCATAACTTGGCGACTTGCATATCAAAAGTATCAATATTACCATATAATTTCAATTAATAATTCTCTAAAATTATGTTTTATTTGTACATGATAGAGTAATAAATACTTATGTGTTTTGTGTCCTAAATATATATTTTTTCAATGTTTCTAACAAAGGTTGTTATAAAATGTAGAGCTAAGGTCACCAAAACTAATCCATTATATACCAAATATACAAAATCAAAATTTGAAGGTAAATTTTTGTTTTACATTTACTGATAATAAGAGGTATTGAATCAAGGACAGACACAGTCAGGACCAAACAAGTTCTGAGAACTTCTGAGATGAAGGCACTAAGGATGATAGCAGGCAAGACACTAAGAGATCACCTGAGGAACACCAGAATAAGATAGATTGAGTCGACGGAGAAGGAGGGACTGGTACTGTCATGTCCAAATAATGGACACCACCAGACTCCCCTATATTGCACTATATGATGCAGACTTACGGAACTCATTCTCGTAGAACTAAAATATGGAAAGATGGCTGGGAATCCACATCACACACAGGAGCAAACCTCTATAGAACAGACCACATAGGTCTTTAGCAAGAAGAAGTAGATATTTTATTTGCAAATTATAAATTATTGAATTCTTTTAAGCGATTTTTTAAAGTATTCTTTTAAGAAGACAATTTAAACAATATATTATCATTTCTGGAAAAAGTACTACCTCACTTACGTCAACACAGTTGGGATCTTTGTGAGATATATTGTTTCTTGTTTTTTATTTATTTAAATAAGGCTAATATATACTCGTATGTGTAAATGAGTCGCCTTAATACTGTTCGTTTATGATACGAGTATATCATGTGTATAAAATACGAAATAAAGAAAACAGCTATTCATTTAAATTTTCGTATAAAGCACTCACTTTACGGTTAGACATTTTAAATTTGTAGATAGAAAATAACAAATCACTTTATTAACCACGTATGGTAATAACTATAAATTATTTATTTTATTCCCCTGATGAAGCTTGGGTCCAAGTGAAACTAGTTGGCATCGATTTTAATAGCCATACCGTGGTTAAGTACGAAGTGTTTTTATCATTATAAATCTGTAAGTTATACATTTGTTCTCCGATAATTTATTCACAATTGAATTCTTTATACGTAGATAGAGAGAGCTCAAATTATTTTATTTGAACTTTAAGATTGACGCCGTAAAAGAGTAGTCCGAAATCCAGAATGGAAACATTAAAAAGGAATGGAGAGCTCATTTTACGATTGTCTTCGCATTGGTAAATTTAAGTTTATGGATGTTTCCAGGAAAATACGAGATTGTCACCCTTTCCGCTCTCCTAGGTCCTTGGTCCTTAGAATGTGGTCTGGTAATGTCAGCATAATTCTCGCTATTATTCAAGGATCCAATAACGATTTTCGGTTCTTTACTGTGTTATCGTAAATCCGTCTACAGGGCGTATTTTATATTCATTGGAAAATAACCTTTTCCACTTCTAACATTTTTGGTTACAACATTCGTATGTTATAACTCATATTTTATTTTGATGAAATTGTGTTATATATTATACATCGTATAATGTAAATATGATGATCTTCGTGGCAGATTGGTAAGAGCTCTGACTGCCATTCCAAAGGTCCCGGGTTCGATTCTCAGCGATGGTAGTGTGATTGTCACACTGCCTTTAGTTTGGTATAGAATTCACGTAACAATAAAATAGAGATAGTTAGCTATCGATTATACGTCATTAGAATCAACATATAGCTAAAAAAAACAAATTGTAAACAGTAATTGGGTTCAAATGACCTGTTGTATACCAAAAAAAGTTATTCACAATTGTATACTCACTCACATCAGAAACACTAAATAAAATTTTTCCAATTTTCAGTTTTCTTACTTTCATTTAAATATTTTCACTTTACTTTTAAATATTTTATTGAAAACAGAGGCAATATGATTAAATAAGATTCATATTTTATTTGTGATCATTATAATATACTTGAAAAAATACAATAATTAATATATCATACTAGTATTTCTGTAAGTGCTCCTAGTCAAAACGTTTTTAACTTGTATCACCTTAGAAATACTGGTGCGATATACCCAACTATATTGAAATTTATTTTGAGATACCGACAGTAAAATTTTTAAAATTAATTTTTCCAGCTTGAGAAGCTTCATGGTTTGAAAATTAATGTAAATAGAACAAAAAATATATTAAATCACAAACAAGACCATTTTCCCGAAACACCATTACAAGAACACAATAATAATATTTTTTAATCGAAAATATACTTTATCTGGTCTCTACAACATCATAAATTAATTTTCATAGACACAAAAAAACCTTCCTTGAGACGTATTGGCAATAGAACCCAAAAAAATCATCTTTAGATAGAAAATATATCATTCTGAATTTCCAGCTCATAACTAAAATACATAAAAAAGCATAGAAGAAAGATTTTTCAAAAAATTCTCTATAAGCGAGGAAATTTTTTTTTTCGCATCGTTGATTCGATACGCGTACTCTAATTTTTTCCGATTTTATTTCTTTACGGACGAAATTTTTGGGTGAACAACGATTTCTTTTATGAAATTCAACTATTACAATTTGAATTTAAGACCATTTTATTATAAAAACAATTTATTATAAAAAAAATATCTCTGAAAACTCACAATTTGAATTATGACGACCTTTGTGTAAAAATGGTTAGAGCTCTGGAAACCATTCCGAAATCCCAGGTTGGATTCCCGGCGATGGCCGTGTGATTGGCACGCTGAATGGTTAGTCTGATATATAATAAACGTGAAAATAAAATGGCAATAGATTAGTTAACTATCACATGTCACGAGAAACAATATAATAGCTAAAACCAAATTGTATACAGGAATTGGGTTCAAACAACCTGTTTTATACAAAAAAAATATCCTTATTTTCGAACAACTGTTCAAAATATTATAATATGATACAATTTTTTTAAGAATGATAGAAAATGAATTTTCAAGCCTACTTAAATTCAAAAAATGCAACTCCAAGACATTACCAAATATGCTTACAAAGATTTCAGCAAAATCATTAGATTATTTTATAAAACAAAAATTTTCATTCGTATTAATGTTTAATATGGAGTTTTACATCATGTTCAAGAAATAATCTGCAAAAGATGGAATTTATCTTCACCACCACAGTAAAAGAAATTGGAAATACTCCAGACGAGGTAGTTTAAAAATTCTGTGCATATATAATTGATCTATACTCAAATATTGAGTTGATAGAACAATTATTTATGTTTAAAATTTCTGAAAGTGTGAAAAGATTTTTCCTCACATTTTTCTAGTCTCAAAAAAGTATAAGGACCCGATGTGACACTGTCAATATATTAAAACAAATGCATGACCGGTAACGTTAAATTCTTATATAATATTTTCATACCAATCATATTACATTGGCAAATATCTTTTTCTTCATTCTTTCAATATTTGTTTTTAATGTTTCTTTTTTATATACTTTGTATACAATTCACATTTATTTAAAAAATAAAATATCAAACATATTTCGGACTAACCAGCCCTTCATCAGTGATATTATATAAATATTTATGTAATATCAGTGATGAAGGGCTGGTTAGTCCGAAACATGTAAGATATTTTATTTTTATTTTATTTTATTAATAAATGTGCGTGTTGTATACAAAGTATATAAAAAAGAAACATTAAACATCTACAACACATAGTTATGGTGAACATAGAATAAAATCTGTTTTAAGTTTATTGTTTTGGCCAAAACACTATGATACTTCAACATTATTAATTGATAAAATTTATTACACTGTTATGATATCACAATTTTAATTATTCACTTTTTGAGTATGGTGACAGCTGTTTCGTCAGTTGATGTCAATGATAGAAAATGAAAATCAAACCCCAACACATTACCAAATTTGATACTGCCATCTGTTGGCGACACTCAAGAAGTGAATAATAATAATTGCGATTTCATTACACTGTTATACATTTGAACAGTTAATAATTTGTTTTTATAACATAATTATTAACCTTTTTTAACAAGTTGGGACACGAATTAAACAAATATTTTGGAAAACAAATGAATCCTTAATTGTAAAAAAAAATGTTTACAATAAAAAGTTTTTGACGGATACCAAATATAAGATTGATTATGATGAAGCATTGCGTTGCAGATTTTCCAGTGAAAGGGTTCCACAGCCTCCCTAAGTTCCTGAAATCTCCTCATAAATCTTTCCCGATCACGACAAATCCAGACCGAAATTTGTGGTTTCTCTAAATTTCATAAACCTTTCTCAACCTTCAATAGCAATAGCTAATATGATTTAGTTGTAATGGTAAGTAAGTAAAAAGTGCCAGCTATATTAAAATTGATGGATTAAAAAAATAAATCACTCGGAAATGTGAATTTTTCAATTAATTCGAATGAAACGTCCTCTTTCTAGAAGAGTTATTGTATTTGTTTCGCCTTGTTAACGCATTATTAAATGTGAACTTTTACATCATTGTTGAAGAAACAATAAATGATTTAGTCAATCAATATGTCTCAGAAAAATGTTTGTAACACCTGATGATGCCAACAGTGGTTGGCGAAACAGCTGTCGCAACATTCTCAAAAAGTTTATAATAAAAAATTGTGATATTATAACAGATTTGTAAATTTAACAGTTAATATCAGACAAATGTTTACATATAAATATATACATACAAAAATACTATTATATCAGTTTCAAGATTAAAAAGTATTTATATTATTCATAATACGTTTAGTCGAATGAGTCAATAATGAAACATATTACACTATTTTGATAATTTCAATACTTATGAAAAAATATTTAGAATAAAATTAAAACTAGTTTATCCATGACGGAAGCTTAACTATTATAATATCCCACGTTATATTTCTTGTTGTAATTTAATTGTGAAGCACGACATAGATACGGTAAACAGACACTGTAAAATTTTATAAGTTGACGTATTTTTTTAATTATTATTTTTATCACCAAATTTCGCCATTCAGAAAAAAGACACATCAAAGTAACAATGTGTTCTAGGTGGAGGCAATTTAGTTGGCTCTTTACGCAAACAAAAAAATCTATGCTGATTTTTATAACCTTGAACCGTAGCGGCCAAAATTCGTA